>JABFDZ020000050.1:13437620-13453557 GCA_019775955.2 Pollimyrus isidori | reverse complement strand
GCTGCTTAGGTCCCAGGAGCCACCAGGGGGCGCCCCATCTAACCAGCCTGTGCGAACAGGAAGGAAGATGACAAATGGCAGCTTCTGGTGAACCAAGGTCCCACTCCCCTCAACACTAAACAAAGTGAAGACATCCTTGGACATTCTTCAGAAGATCATTCAGAAAAAGCTTCATTCATAATACAGTTTTAGCAGAGACTTTTATCTGAAATCATGCATGTGTATGAAAGCAGGGTCAGACACCCCCTAGAGTAATTGGTCATTATGGGCTTTTCTCAAGTACCCAAAGATGGAATCACTCTGCTGACCATGAGATGTGAATACAGATGTCTGATCAGCAGAGAGACACACTGCCCACACAGCCACTGTCTCATACCAGTGTATTTAAGGGGCGTCTTCAGTCTGATGAGGGCAATGTCATTTTCGAAGGTGGCCTCATTAAAATCAGGGTGCTTCATGATGAATTCCACCTCGTGAAACTGTGTTGCCTCTGACAATTTCACCAGTCCACCTGATATTCTGTAGTCTGATGCATTAGTCCTGTAGTAGAAAACCAAAATAGATTAGGTGGGAACATACAGTAGGGGACCAGGTTAATAAGTAAGTTTATGTCAACAAGATCAGTTCAAACATGCTAGGATATATAATAGTAAACTCCATTTGTTTTTCAATAGCACCTTTCATAACACAGTTGCCCGAAGCACTTGACTAATGTATTAAATCTATCGTCGGATCTGCGCCCACATATTTTGGACACTCGGGAGAAGTGAGAAGCTGAGCTGTCAACTGACCACAAGCTGGTGAGTGGATGTGACAGTGGGAAAAATGCTGGATAGACCTGGTAGACAGACACGCATAATAAGGGTATTTCTGGAGGCATCTGACAACAGCCAGGAGACCTTTAACTCACTCCCCTTTGCCACCAATTCTTTTCTGCACATAATTTCTAGATGTAGCCAAGGGTGGAGGGGGTCCGGTTGGGGGGCCTCAGGGTCGCGTCTTTGCTTTTTGCAGATGCTGTGTTCCTGTTGGGATTGTTGGCTGGTGACCTGAAGCAGGCACGGGGCCAGCTTATGGCTGAGTGTGAGGCGGCACACTCAAGACATGCCGGAGACACTATGTCTCTCGGCTGGCCTGGGAACGTGGCCTTAGTCCCCCCCTGGAGGAGCTGGAGGAGGTGGCTGGTGAGGGGGAGGTCTGCGCATCCCTGCTTAGACTGCTGCCCCTGCAACCTGACCCCGGATAAGTCACAGAAAATGGATGGATGGATAGATGGATGGATAGATGGATGGATGGGTGGGTGGAAGGATGGATGGATGGATGAATGGAGCATGAAACAGAAAATGGGAGAGGGAAAGAGTCTGAGCTCGATTTGCTGCTCAGGTACTGAAAAGCAGCTCAAATACAAATTAAGAGCAGTTCTTCACCCCCCTTTATACCCCAAAAGACAAAAAGGTGCTGTGTGTAGGTGCTGTGAGTGAATTTACATATAAAGAGTGACCCCCTGGACTTTGAGGAGCCTGGGGCAGGACAGGAGGGAGACTTTCTGATCATTGTAACTCAATCATCTTCCTTATCACCTTAGTGGTGCCGACTGGAACCCCCATTCTCTCCCTGGCTTCCGCCTTGATCATTCCCCCTTGATCATTAATAGCTAACACTGTCTGTATTCACATAATCAATCAAGAACATTGGGACATCTTTACAACTTTTTCTTACACAGGTAATAAGGATTGTGGTATGAGATAACCTCACCATGTAACAGAAGTAAGGGATGGAATTCCAATGAGGTATTTCAGACAGATTAGAGAACAGTGGTTTCTGTGGTGAGAGTTACTTCCTTTGTCATGTACTTTGGGCCTTAAGACTTTGGAGACCATTAACACATAGAGCTATATAACACACTAAAGGAACGGGAAAGAAAACAGAAAAGCATAGTAGGGCCCTTTTGATAAACGTAAGGCGCACACTGTGGTCATAGTCCGAGTCCGTCAGTGAGCCAGTTAAAGTAAAAGGAATACTGAGATTATTTTTTGTATCGTCCGAGCAATGACATACGGGCAAGACACAATGCTTCTGGCATCTGTTTGTGGCAGAGGTGTTGGGGATGGGTGACACTTACCTTTCCAGACAATGTGCAGCGGTGATGATCCAGCGCGGGCTGAGGATGGACCCTCCGCAGATGTGGCTGCTACCTGATGCGTGCTTCAGCTGCAGGGAGACTTGCCAAGGCCACGCGCCGGGGGCCGCGTCACGACCTCCCAGCACCTTCTCCTTACTGTTCTGAACCAAGCCACACCTGGGACCTTCAACAGACCCCGGGTAGCAAACCAATAACTGTGAGGACAATCTGAGCAGAGCCGGACAAACTGCAGCTGCAACACGTGGATTATGCAGAATGTTTAATGTTGATAAAAGGGCAAAGCCATCTTCAATTCTGATGTTGGGATTGAAGAGATTCCTCCGACTTTCAGAGTTGTAATTCTGACTTCTAGGGACGTTCTACTTCAAGGGTGGGCAATGTTATCCTCAAAGGGCCAGTGTGTATGCAGGTTTTTGAAATATTGTTTAGGTCAGCTGTTCAAACCCAGGTGTGGGGACTCTTCAGCCAATCAGTCCTCTAAGTAGTAATATAATTAGGTAGTTGGAGCAAACACCTGCTCTAGTTGAAATTTGCGACTAGGAACTTGGAGTGTCCAACTTCCAAGTTTAAATGCAATGCAGCTTAACTTCCTGGTTACAACCAGCTTCTTAATATTCTTCAGTAAGACATCGGCATGAAGAATTATCCCCAGCCCTCACCTGGTAATTCTTCTGTTGGCAATTTTACATTTCCTCTGTCTGTCAATTTGCAGTTCCTCAAGTGGAATCCAGACACCACATCCTTCTTAAGAGTAATTTTTGGCGGCAAAGGAGCTGTAATGACCTGCTTCAGGAAGCACTTTGGGCTGCAGATACGTGCAAAATCAAGCAAAAACATTTTCAAGCCAATGCTCATGTTTCTGTCCATATCTATTCTTCCTGAAAGCATTGGACATTGTCCATCTCGTTGATTCTATGTGTGAGTGATTATCTTTGCCTGATTTTCTGGTAAATACAGACTAGTAATAAATATTCTTATGCAGAGAAGTGCTAGTTATACTCCCTAAGCTGGCACTGACCTGGCAGTGACGGTATTGTACACAAAGGTGTAGAACTGACAGTCCGGGTCAGCTGTGCAAGCCTCTTCACACATCGCAGGACTGTCCAGCTTAACAACCTTCTTGTCGGTCCCCGTGAAGTCTATGTTCTCGTATGTGAGTGTCGCACAGGCTGGGAGGGAACATGACAGTGTTATAGTCATGTGACTTAGCCAACAGTTAGTGACCTCACTGCACTGTCCTTACCATTTGAAGGCTGACAGAAGCGGGCTGGAATCCCAGACATCACATTATCTTTGCGTGCAGAAGTTCGCTCCTCTACATTATGCTTCAAATAGCAAAGCAATTTATTCCTAAAACACAAGATATGCATTATATTCTAATATTTATAACTATATAATCATATTCATATTTACAATCTGTTATAAAAGATGGATGGATGGATGGATGGATGGATGGGTGGATGGATGGATAGGTGGATGTTTAAGATCCTATTTGCAATTAATTTCATTTGCTGGTCAACTGACAATGTGTGGCATATATGTGGATTTGGGTGTGGCTGGTAGGGCCATGTCCTTACCAATACTGTGTAAGTACTGTGAATGTTTAGCGGGGAGGGGGGTTTCCAGGCTAATTTAGTCCCTATCAGTGTTGAAATCAAACCTACACCCTTGATGTGTGTCCTGTTTCCCTCAAAGAGGCCCACTCTAATAGTGACTTGCACTTCTCTCTGAGCTGTGGCGTGCGTACTTCTCAAAGGCGGTCTCAAAGCTGGCGGAGGTGTGCGAGAAGAAGGTGCACCGCGGGTGGGCCCTGCACAGGATCTGGCAGTGCTCAGGTGAGGGGGCCGGAACTTGCTCAATGTCATTTCCGGGAAAGTCGATGTCCCTCAGGATCTTTGACCTGCACTCTGTTTACACATCAGAAAAACAAATAATCTAGCACCGCACTACTGACATCTACAAGATCGCAGAAAGTATGTATGTGTGTGAATTTGAGTTTTTATGTAATATTGTTTTTGATGCAAAGTGTGTATATAGGTTTACTTAAGTTGTCCCTTACAACTGTAAATATGTGTGTGTGTGTGTGTTTGCTTTCCTAGTGCCACATTATTACACTCGTTACCATGTATATGTCACTATGGATGTTACCTCTGTCAATGCTAAACAGGCTGCACAGTTTTCGAGAGAAGCCAGACACCATATCCTTCCCCACTTTGACCACAGGTGGCGTTGGGAGTGTCTTGCTATACTTTAGATGGCACTTATTTCTGCAGGGAGGGGTTGAAATGAAACAGTAAAAAGGAGAGGTTTTTAGGCAGGGTGGATTAATGTATAGAATAATCAAGGACCAGCTGGCCCCGCAAGGGCAATAGAAACAGCTAAAACTTCAGAGTTTTAAATCTGGCCGGTCGATACACCTCTGCGACCCTTTAAAGTTTACTGCCTTACATGCTGATTACTGATTTTTGACAGTGAATCATTTTATATTCTTTCAGCTCCATAAAACAGCACGAGTAACCCGCTTTGAGCTCCCTAGTGATGTCAGTCTAAGTTAACCCACCCCTCCCTTTAGGGTCATAAGCAACACAAATATATATATAAGGTATTCATAAAATTTACAATGTATTTTATATCCAAAAAGACAATCATTTTAAAGGACATAGTTCCCAGTTTTCTAACAATGCACCTCTGCGATATTAGTAATGTCCAGCTGTAGTCAGATTTAACCGGCTTGCCAAAGGTAGACAGCTACCGGAAGGATGCAGTCCAGCCTCAGGTAATCTCCACTGAAAGTCAAACAGCTGGTCTGGTAGGGCCTTACCCACTCCAACTCACCGATACTTAGCGGGGGAAAAATTATCTGTGGTGTAGGTGAAGAACTGACACGCTGGATCCATAGTACACGCCTTCTGACACTCTACATAGCTGTCGGTGTACAGGCTCAGGTAATCCTCTCCGGGGAAGTCCACATCCTTGTAGACTGTAGAGAGGCAGACTGCCAAAACACGGCAGGCCATATTATTTCATACTTTTATTTTAACCTTTAATTATTAATTATGCCATGGACCATGGAACGCGTCTGAATAAGAGGAATGCCATAAGCATGGGGGCCAAAAAATTATGTCCGCCTGTCTGTCAGAAATAACCTTTTGATTTAAAGGCTGGGATATAATTCTGAGTTTTGTTAATAAAGTTTTATCGATTATCAATAAATTATTTGTATTTTTTTTGTGACTGATCGTTACTACCCTCATATAGATGAGTCACCTGGTTACCAGATTCCTCTCCTCTGGTTCCATGGCCCACGGATTATATTTCATGTTAATTTAGTAGAACATGCCCTGTCTTCCTCATTGCTCACCCTCTCCCTGTTTATCAGGACAGCGTCTGAGTGAGAAGCCCGAGGTGACCCCCTTCAAGCCGTTGACTATCAGTGGTGCCTTCGAATCCGTGTGCTTCAGGTAGCAGTAAAACTGTCTGGCAGAATGAAGTGAGTAGATTGGTCTGATATCATGCACATTGTTTTAGAGTTCTAATATTAAACAATCCAAATGTTTTCATTAATGTTGCAGACATACTAATTTGTCATTAGACATTCTTTATACAATCTCATGACATTACAGGAAATGGCTTCATAAAACTTGTAAAAGGACATGTCAGGCACACAGCACTCTGGTCGAAAAACATTTAAATTTTCGGTAAAAAAGTCACAGATGAAAAGGGGCTATACCTTATATACAGTACTTTAAAATTTCTAGATTGAAATATATCTGTAGCTAATTTCTACTGTTCTTATCCATATAAACACTACCATATAGATAGGGAATATAGAATAACATATAGGTATAGATTGATATAGATATAAATACAGATTTATATTGATAGAAATGGCTTGATATAGAGAGATACCGATTGTCTCTGTTCCAATCAGATCGAATGAAGGTAAAGAACAAACACTGGTGGTGCTGGGAGCAGGCCAGCTGGCAGTGATGTACGTCTGGAGTCAGGATCTGAAGAATGTCACTTCCGGGGAAATCCACATCTTCTCTGAGCTCTCGGACACATTCTGGGAAAGCATAAAGATTTCTCCAACCCCTGGTCATACATTTTTAAAAATATCACAATATTTCTGAAATCCTAAGCAAAGGAAAGCACATGGAATACAGATGAGAGCATAAATTCCTCACCTAATGAAACTTATTATTATTACACAATATTTTTCACCAGTAAAATCAAAGTCTACTTTATTGTCATCATGCTCATGCACAATGAAATGAGGTGGTAGTCTTAGCATCAAACATACTGACATTCAATCAAGTTGTGTTATCAGAAAATATGAGACAAATCACCCATAACCCAAATACCTCCCTAATCCATTCCCAGCCCTAACCTTAACCATGCGTAACCAAATAAAATACCAGAATTTTGGCATTTTTAATTTTTGGATTGTATTCACAGATTTTTTAAATTGAATTTCCATGGAAAAATTTCCCCGCAAGGTCAAAATAACAGGTTAGGAACATTTGGTCTAAACAGCGCAATATACAGTATTGACCACATACATACATATATACCACACACATTCAATTTTGCAAAAATCCGTCTCAAAATTTGATCGCTTCTAGCTTGAAAGTTACTGTGTTCACAGGCCTAGGTGTCTCCTACAGCTGGAATTTCCTTCCTTTGTTGCCACACAGCACACTTGCTTCATTTTTTGGGTAATTTGTCTGAAAATAAAACCAGGTATAGAACCTCATCCTTGTAATGTTTTTGTCAAGCAGTAACATAATCCGTAAAATACAGATTGACATCACAAGTTCAAATATCATCTGCAGTCACCCTTCTCTTTGCTGCCACTATGCAGCATTGCATCAGCATCAGTGAAATCCATCTCAAAATGTATTCAGTTCCAGCTCAGAACCCATACAATGCCTCTGCAAAGTTTGAAAAAAATTCATTAAACAGTTTTTGAGTTATTGCCTTAAAGGTATCGAGTGCCCTTTTTTGATATCATTTTGCGGTTCAGCTTCAATTTTTGGGCAATCTATCTCAAAATATAATCAGTTTTTGTTCCTCACCCATAAAATGCCTGTGTAAAGGTTGAGAAAGATCTACCAAGTGGTAGCGATAGAGACAGAGGAGACGACAGCGGCGGCGAAGCAACAGTACTAAAACCAATGCAATAAGGTGAACCAACCATTAGTTTCAGCTCCTGTCCAGAGACCAGCCAAGTACAGGAGCAACAGACACTTTTTCATTCTTGAGCTGAATCTGCTTGTCGCTTGATATAAGCAACTGGAAGAAAAGTGCAATGCTGAGGCCTTTAGTTGTCAGAGTAAACAGGGCAGGAGTAAAGTACAATTCTCTTTATCACAGCCAATAAGGTTACAGTTACACAACCATACTGTTTAAAAAGACCTATATTTATGACAAAACACTGACAGATGTAATTGCTAGAATTTCACCTTAAAAATGTGCAGAAAGGGGGTATTGTGTTTCATAAAAATTACAGTAGAAACATGCAGATTGCTCCACTGAATGCTACAGGAACCCCCCCCCCCCCTTTTATTATTTTGGTATATGTTACAATACTACATAGTTCTAAGTTTGTGCAATAACTGACCTGTTGCCATTAATTTGTTCAGTACTTTCTTGCTTATTTTACAATATTAGTATCACCACTAGGTATTCCCTAAAGAGTTATACTGTACTTTATTTGGTACCTGTTCTGTTTTCTTATATTTAAGATTTTATTTATTTCTCTTTTAACTTTTTTTTTTGTCAAACTACTTGCCTTCCTGCTATATAGTGTTCGTTATTTCTAATGGTGTCTGGCCATCTGTGCAATTGTAGCATACGAAATTTACCCATGCGATCAATAGTTTTTTTTTTCCTCAATAAAGGAATTTAACTGTAAAAAATAACCTAAGGCTGTACTCTGTTTTTCGGTCTTCTGAAGAAAAAACAAACAAATAATAAAGTGTGAGATGCATCATCAAGGGAAGAATATAAGATTATAACTGTCAAGTAGATATTAAGTAGTCTAATTGGTCTGACATAGTCCTGATCGGTATTCTAGTAGTTTTTAAAATGTTGTACTTCTGAAAACCCGGACCTATTCTGTGCTAATGCTACATTATAGCGGTTTTTATATAGCAGTCGCTTTATGGTCAAATTAACCTTAAATTAAAGCTAAAGTTACGTTTGCAGGGTGTTGGAAACATTTTGTGAAGGGAAAAATAACTGTTTTGAGACCAGCGGACTAGCGGTCTCCGTAGGACACAGCATTACTGCCGGGTCAAAGGCCGAAGGGTTACTTCCGGTCAAGATGGCGGCTACTAAGCGTGTTCTTTATGTCGGTACGCTGAAAACTTTCTATAACTCTAATATAAGGTCTACTTGTTTCAGTTTATCGAAAGCGACACCTTCACATTTACTGGCACAATGTTATACTATGTAATTTAAATGCATATTTTAAATAATTTTATCACACCGCTAAAGGTAGCTGAGTGAATTTTCAGTCTGATTACTACCGTGAACTTTTGAATGAATGAATGAATTCATACATTATTGTTGTTGGTTGAGGCTTGCGCTGAATTCTGTTCCTCATAGGCGGGCTCGCGGAGGAGGTGGATGAGAAGGTCCTGCACGCGGCATTTATCCCGTTTGGTGATATCACAGACATCCAGATACCCCTCGATTATGAGACAGGTGGGGAGGTCTCTTTAACTTAACATCTGCTAGTCTTATGGCAGGCACACTGTATGTGTGTCATGTATGCTCTCTCCCTGTAATGACTGTTTATTCTGGATTCTAGAAAAGCACAGAGGGTTCGCCTTCATCGAGTTTGAATCGGCAGAGGTGCGTATTTATTAGTAGACACATCTACTTGGTGCATTTTAAACCCGAGGTATTCTTTCTAATGTGTAGCTTAACAGTTGCCTTAATATTTCCGTAATATATTTTTTTCTGATTTAGTAGTTGATTTTTTTAATCATTGTTGTGAATTTTTAAACACTATTGCAGGATGCCGCTGCGGCCATCGATAACATGGTAAGTGACGTTTCTCATTTGGTATAATGCTGGAAAGCAGCAATGCTTGCTCTTCATCAAAAATATTCAGTTCTGAATGAGATGTCCATGTGCTCTAAACCACCACTGACCGTATTTATTGACTGAGGGAAGATGTTGTTAAGCTCCATTACACTTTTCCTTCATAGAATGAGTCTGAACTCTTTGGCAGAACTATTAGAGTGAACATCGCTAAGCCCATGAGGATAAAGGAAGGTTCTTCTCGGCCAGGTGACCACCTGTTTGTGTTTCTCCACCAGTTTTCCTAAACTACTTGGGGCTCCTCAGTAATGCCTGGCTCTCCCCCCTCCTAAACAGTATGGTCAGATGATGATTGGCTGAAGAAGTTCTCTGGGAAGACTGCAGAGGAAGCCGAGGGGGCGGAGCCAGCTGGGGAAGATGTCAGCAAGGAAACACAGGAGGTATGGAGCTGTCGGTCACCTGTCTATGAATGCATGTGGCTGACGACTGGATACCCACCCCTCCGATGTCACTGTGTGCAGGGAGAGCCCCCTGCTAAGAAGGGCAGGACCAACCCCCAAGTCTACATGGACATCAAAATTGGCAACAAGCCAGCAGGCCGACTGCGCTTCCTCCTCCGAGCTGACGTCGTTCCCATGACTGCTGGTACAGCATCTCCTAGCCGCCGATTGGGAATCTTGCACACTGGCAATTTCATTACACAGTTGCTGTACCAGTCTGTCTAATTCTGTTTGGAAGATTGTTATCCTGTGCATTCTGTCAGCACCCACAATATTAAATAGGTCTATGTATCATAAAAGCTACATTAAATTACAACTGTGATCTAAGAATATTTTAGTCTCCTATAAACCACTGATGGGTCAGTGGGTTTATATATTCTTTTGAATGAACCATTTACTTTGTTTGAAATACTGGGTATCTATTATTATTAGTGTTATTATTATTTTTGGTGTTATTAGGATTATATGGGGTAAAAATCATCTGCTGATCTTCATGTTTGAAAACATGGGATCCTCGCCCTGGATTTGATTAAAGTAAGGTTGTTTACAAATGAATGAATGGGCCCGTCCTGTTCCCCATGACTTATTTACCCATAATACCCCTCTGCACCCCCCTCCAAAGAGAACTTCCGCTGTCTGTGCACCCACGAGAAGGGCTTTGGATACAAGGGCAGCAGCTTTCACCGCATCATCCCACAGTTTATGTGCCAAGGCGGAGACTTCACCAACCATAACGGCACTGGGGGCAAATCCATCTATGGCCGCAAGTTCGACGATGAGAACTTTGTTCTCAAGCATACCGGTCCAGGTAGGGTGACCCTATCCTATGAAAAATTACAGCCGTGTGATTTAGATTGGAAAAATGCACCGTGTATACAAATGGACCAGCCGCCACTGCATCTCAGTTGCTCCTTCCTGATGTTTATGTTTCTCATGGCTGTGCCGGCAGCGGCTCTGCTGGTTTTCCATACATAAGTATCACGAAACGCCTGCTAAACCCTGGGTGTCCTCACAGGCCAGCTCTCCATGGCCAACTCGGGCCCCAACACCAACGGCTCACAGTTCTTCATCACCTGCGACAAGACAGACTGGCTGGACGGGAAGCACGTGGTGTTTGGGGAGCTGATGGAGGGTCAGGAGGTGCTGCGGGCCATGGAGGTGGGCAGGGATGCGTCCCCTTGCAGGCGGCACCGTCCGCCACCTCACTCCTTGCTCATTTCACTAGTCCAGTGTTTCTCAGCTCAGTCCTCCGGGATCCCCAGTCAGTCCACATGTATGCCCCCCCCCGAACCCCCCCCCCCCTGCTGGTACAGGTGTGCTGGGGGGGGAACAATGTAGACTGTCGGGGGTCTCAAAGGATTAGCTTGAGAAATACTGCCTTAACTGTTATAGGTGAAAATTCCCTGACCGTGTGTGTGTGTTTTGCATGTACATGTTTTATATGTGTGTGTGTATTTGTTTTAGGCAGAAGGTAACAAAGATGGAAAGACCAAGCAGAAGGTGATCATTTCAGACTGTGGAGAATATGTGTGATGGGTGAGGGCTGTGAACGGCACATTGGATGGTTCCTTGGATCCCGGACCTGCTACTGTCGCCCCAGGAAATGGGCTCACGAGGAGTGCATAGAGATCCCCCTCCCTTCCTTGGGGCCTGTGAGAGCCATGTAAATATTTTGTGAATAAATTTTTTATGCTCACATGATCTGGCCATTTTGGATTTATACACAGGTGCCTCTAAAACAGAAATAAATACTTAAAAGTGTACATAATGCTGACCTCGCCGATACAGTCTATTAGCTGACTATGTGTATGATCGAGGGCATAACCTTACTCATAAAATACCACCTAACAAAACACAAGTGACTTCTGTATTTGGTCGTTTTATTTATTTATAGCAGGTTTTAGCGGTTTCAAAGAGCTTTTCCCTGTACAGAAAGGGCCTTTGAGGCTCCCTGTTCCATATTGACAGTTACACATACAGTTGTCAACACTGCTCCTTCATTACATACCCAGCTAAGCTGTTGATGAGTTCGCACACATCAGCACCAAGGCTTGACCAGGTGTCACTGGCTGCTTTTGGGTCTGGGGAAAAAATGTCAGGCCCCGCTTTCTGCAGACAGGACAGTAGCCTGAAGAGCAGCTTGTGTACTGGTACACCAGAGCACAGCGAGCCGTGGAAATGAATGGCTTCACGAGGGCAGCATCGGCTTGGTGAAGGACTGGTTTCCGAGCCGGGACTACAACCACATGCGTATCACCCCAGGTTTCTGATTCCTGTGGCTGTATTAGTGGGTCAGAACAAGCAGGGGGTCCAGCAAAGCTTCACTGTTGCAGGGCATTGGACCTGCCTGAAATGTACAGCGGTTGCGTCAAGATGTTGTGGACAAGCTCTGGTGTGTTTGCCGTTAAGGGGGAAGGATGAGTCCGTAAAGCAGCACTGCAGTTATATTAATGGTTTCAAATGAAATTTGTGTTAGTTTGGTTTTCTTTACCATACCTGGTGGGTATTTTTTATACAGATTAACATTTCAGTATAGTACATTTCTTATGCTACAGCATTGCGCTAAGGATACTGCAGAAGTTTAAGAAATATATGATGACTACTGCCCTTCTAACAAGTGACATTTCTACTTGTACCTCCATTTGACACTGCACTCAAATACTGTTTCCATGGCTTGCAGGTTTAAACATCAACCACACTAAAGTTTTATCTGTTTGGTGTAAGTTCTGGAATTCTGGCTGAGGAATTAGTGAGGGAAATGAAAAATTAAGGCATTAATTTTTGAAAATGATTTCCTCTACCGTCCCAGACCTCCAAACATGCTTTCTCATTCATTCATAGATTCTTGTTCTTTCATAAGAACTTATTGGAATGCAGTATATAGAGATTAATATTGCTGTTAATAGTAGCATAATTACTATAGATGCACAGTGGCCTCCGTACCACTAGAGGGTACAAATGGCTTTCCTTGCACTGTTTCTGTCTGTCCTTGAATTATTCAGCCCTCAGAGCTGGAATATGTACAAGTGAATGCACAGCCACACATTCCCACTGTCACTCCGCATCTGCTGCCTCCGCCTTTGACACATCCTGCTCCCGACTCGCCAGCTGAGGAGCCACTGGGAGAGTCATTACCGGCTCGACTGCCAAGGGACCTACATCTGGGTCAGCATCCTTTTCAGAGGAGACTTCTTCCTGTGTGAGACCAAAAAAAAATAAGAAAAAAATATTTTATATGTATATATACACACAGACTATTGACTATACATATTTTCACAGGTTATTAACATATTTTTATTCAAATAAATAGGGTTACTTTGTGGTGAAAGGGAGGCCCCCGGACTGACCCTCTCAGTATACTCCGCGGTGGAGGGCAGGCCCCCGGAATGACCTGCTCAGTATACTCCGCGGTGGAGGGCAGGCCCCCGGAATGACCTGCTCAGTATACTCTGCGGTGGAGGGCAGGCCCCCGGAACGACCTGCTCAGTATACTCCGCGGTTGAGGGCAGGCCCCCGGAATGACCTGCTCAGTATTCTCCGCGGTGGAAGGCAGGCCCCGGAATGACCTGCTCAGTATTCTCCGCGGTGGAAGGCAGGCCCCGGAATGACCTGCTCAGTATACTCTGCGGTGCAGGGCAGGCCTCTTGGACTGACCTGCTCAGTATACTCCACGATGGAGGGCAGGCCCCCTGGATAGACCTGCTCGGTATACTCTGCAGTGCAGGGCAGGCCCCTCGGACTGACCTGCTCAGTATACTCCGGCACCTCAGCCTCCTCACAAGTTGACTGACAGCTGGGACTCGGGACCTCGATGCCATGACTCTCCAGGATCGCAGCCTCTGAGAGCGAGAAGCAGGGTGATATGGTACACGTTATATATTTTAAAACTTTATCTTTTATTGGATCTTTACAGTGATTGTGTCAAGATGTCATGAACAAGTTCAGGTTTGTTCGCCATTAAGGGAGCAGGACGAATCAATTTTTTGTACAGATTACCATTTCATTACACAATTACCAGTGAGATAATTTCATCTTAGTTTGTGACCCATGGATGATATATATTTAGATGACTTTAACATCACATGAAATGTTACTTTGTGGCCTTTTCGGGGTCCTGCAGGCAGTATCAGGCCAACTACATTTAGAGTGACCTTTGACCTGAGGTAGTGAGACAACGAGGGGGTGCTACCACCTATGTTGGCCCGTCTTTTCATCTCCTTCCTGCGATTGGCGAACCAGTTGTACACCTTCAGCGCAGTGACACGCTCAAACTCAGACAGCTTACAGCCTGGAACATGAAATGTTACTCAGCAGCTTTTCCAACCATTTGGTAAAAGCTACATATTCTCACTTCATTTAGATGGATATTCTTATTGGCAAAGTTTAGGTTTAACAATTAACCTGCATCTGGTCATACAACATTTTATTTATCGAATTCGGTTTGGCATCAACATGTTCTGTGGTCTGGCATGACCAGTTTCTGGCACATGTTTTGGTAGGAAAATGGCCCATCTGGTACCACTGAGGAGAATTTCATTCTTTCTCCTATACAGCCCTTCGTATGACCTGGACTGACCTGGTTTCTGAATGGCAAAGTTACAGGCATTGGCAATCTCCTCCCTCTTGGCCTCATCTGGGTACTGGTTCTCTATGAAGAAACTGAGATAAAGGATGGCAAGATAACATCACCCACACTACGGGTCACCATAGCAACCAGACCACTAATGGCAGAAGCGTGTCAAATGTTGCGTTTCACTGAGAAATGTTGAGCACAGAGAAATTCCTCCCTGAAAAGGTTTAGTGATTTCTAAATCTGCTCCCGGGGGGGTCATGTGACCATGATTATCGAAAGCCATGGCTTACAGAGAGGTCCCTAATTAGGCATTTCATCTCTGTCCCTACACATACTGCTCCAGGCTGCAGGTGACTGTTTTCAGTATAATGAATACATATGTTCTTCAAATGCTGTCAGCAATTAGCTGCACCATTATTATACAATTTAAACACAGGTAAGTAATTAAGCCAGTGTTTCTCAACCCAGTCCTCAGGGATCTCCAGACAATCCACATTTTTGCTCTCTCCCAGTTCCCAGCCAATCAAGAGTATCAAATTCCTGGTACAAGTGTGCTGGGAACTCTGAGTCTCCAAGGACTGGATTGAGAAACACTGAATTAAGACAATCAGCTGGAGAAAAAAGCCAAACAGGAAGTTAAAGAGATACCAGCCCACTTACCTCTCCATGATGGATTGGCACTCCTTCCTCCAGGTGAAGCGGCTGCCCCTTCTCAATCTCAGAGGGCCCCCGCCAACCCCGCTGCCCCCAGAGCCGGACTTCCAGTCGGGCTCCTCCTTTACACAGGAGCGGGCCGGCACAGCAGCGGCTGCAGCACCTGCAAGGGTTGGGGGGACGCACATTCTAAGGGCTCAAGTCACACTGACACATACTGAGATTCTTTACTTCATATCGGGGGTCTTGTCAGCGCTACAGTCTTGTATTCTGTAATTCTGTTTGGTAAATGTCAGTAATGGACAGTACAAAAACTGGCAAGCCAAAAGCAGCAGGGGTGTGGTGGGGATGGACAAAACACTGAGGGCTCAAGTCACTCCAACATGTACTATGATTCTTCACCTTACATCAGGGGTCTTATCTCAACAGTCTTTGCATTATGACAGGTAGCATGAAGGCTGGCGAGCCGATAGCAGAGCGCAGTGTTGTTACCTGGCTGCGGAGGATGTGCACAGTACCACGGGAGTAGGTGTGTTAGCAGTTCCCTCTGCCTGCACCAGGGATGCTCAGTTCTGGGCCTGGGCACCTGTGCATGTTGGCTTTCATTCCACCTGCATCCTAACCAAAAGAACATTAAATGTTAGCAACGTACAGCGGAAGCCGGTAGGCCAAGGATGGAGTCATGAGGTACAGCGTCCCCCAGCTGCCTGGAGTGCCATAATGCGGGGGAATTAGGATTATTCCAAGAGCCCCCAAGTGACAGGGGCCCTTACAATTTGATAAGCCTTCATGGAGGCAAAAATATCCAGCCCCCTCCCTGGTGACAGCTACAGAAGGACAAGGGGCAATATTAAATAATAATAATAATAATAATAATAATGGGGCGGCATGGTGTTGCAGTGGTTTGCACTGTTGCCTCACACCTCTGGGACCCGGGTCTGGTCTCCGCCTGGGTTACATGTGTGTGGAGTTTGCATGTTCTCCCCGTGTCGTCGTGGGGTTTCCTCCGGGTAC
>JABFDZ020000050.1:13414492-13429615 GCA_019775955.2 Pollimyrus isidori | reverse complement strand
ACTGCATCCCTCACTGCTCACCCCACTGCGTCCCTCACTGCTCACCCCACTGCATCCCTCACTGCTCACCCCACTGCATCACTCACTGCTCACCCCACTGCATCCCTCACTGCTCACCCCACTGCGTCCCTCACTGCTCACCCCACTGCGTCCCTCACTGCTCACCCCACTGCATCCCTCGCTGCTCACCCCACTGGATCCCTCACTGCTCACCCGCCATGTAGATATAATGTTAAATGAAACTACACAGACTCCCCCATCTTGCTCTCCATTGTGCAGGGCCAGCCATGGTATGGCCCCCTGGAGCTTGAGCTTAAGGGCCCACAGGCATGTGACTGTTCTGCTGAGACTGGGGCTCAAACTGACAACTTTCTGATCACAGGCTCAGAGCCTTAGCCAGCTGAGTAGGGGTTTGAGTTTAAATGGCCTCATTAGACTTCTTAGACTTACCACCCCCCATAAATCTCTAGTGACACTCCTGTCTGATACGGACACATGAGCTGTGGTGTTGCACAACCAGAGATTGATACCACCTCCCCCCCCCCATCCATCCTGTGGGCTTGAGCCCCCTAACACACAGAACTTCAGACAGAGTGCATTCTCAGCACAACTAACGTGAGGGACAGTGAGACTGCTGAAAGACTACCCTACTGGTCACACGATCCCCCAGTCACCTGAAAAAGAAAAGTCTGAAACCTATCAGGCAGCTAATTTAAATCCCTTTTCTTCCTCAGTAGGGGCACCTTCAGAGGCAGCTCGGCCCACAAGAAGAAGAGCTATTAATTCCTAATATTATTTGACCACGCCCCCTCAGACAGCAACGCCCAAGTTATGCCTTAATCCATCTTAGTTACAACACACCAAGCAAACTGCACCTGTAAGGAAGGTGGTAGAAACCAGTCAAGCCATTATACACTAGAAATACCCAGAACTAGCCAATACAAAGCAAGACAGAAGTGAACCAAGTGGTGAGACATTTAGGCTAAAGTCACCAAGGAGTTTCTGTAAGTATTTTATTAAACAGCAGTGTATCAGACACCCGTGATGAAAAGAGGAAATTCTAAAGCTTTTCAGAATTGTCACTTTGAAAAGTACTTTGGTCTTTAGGTTGTGTTGATGCGATGGCATGAAGCGAGAATTCAGGTACAGGGCTGACAGCTTAGTTATTTCTCACAATTTGCGTCAGACATTTCATTTGAAATGCATTCATATTACTTTATAATCCTGTGTGGATATGAAAGAAAATTGTGAATGAATGGAATTGAATATTTGCTTAAAAGAAAGTTAAATAAATGATGCAATATTACTGTCATTCCCCCAACAGCACACTCACCAAAGCTATACTTTTAATGAGCTCAATGGTTTTTCTGTATTTTGATTTATCTCCATTATGACTTTATACACTTTTCTGTGTATAAAAATGTATCGGATGGATTTTGGAAAGTTTGAGAGTGATTTTCACTTACATCCTGAGGGTCCCTGGCGGTGAAATCCAAGGGGTGAGGAGGCAAAACCTTTAAACGGTACAGCTTTTCATGTCGGAACAGAAAGTCACAGGAAAAGAAGCGGGAAGCTTCCGATCCCCAGAACAAACGGTGCAGCTCGGTGGTAAAATCAATAGCCAAGGAGTAAAGTGACAACATGCCGAAAGCAGAGTGATCCCGTTCAGGGCAATGAGCCAGTTCTGCATGTGGTTCAGGAGTCGTTCTAGTTACAGTTGGCCTTAGGGACACTTCAGTCTCACCTCATCAGCCAAGAAAGTTTCTTTTCAAACGTTCTTATCAAGACAATATGTGAAAAGAACAAGAAAAGAACAGTCTAGTTTCGGGGTCTAGTTTGGAGTAAGGTCTGTTCACAGCTGACAAAAATGTGCATGATCATGTCCAGCAGTCTTGACGGTCTCATGGAAATGTTAACCACTAGGAGAGAAACTCCTTACACTGAAAATGGGGGATTTAGGTGATGTAACTGGATCTGATCAGCACACGTGCAAGAACAAACTGTTTCCCTTCTCTGTCAAAAAAAATCAAGGAAATAGCTTTGTCCACCATTGTTGCAGGAGTGATTTCTTCAATATTTACTTTACAAACAAAACATTGTACCAAACTTAAGTTTTCTCTTTACACAATATGATTTAATATATATTTGATTATGAATGGAACTTTTCAATCTTAATGATTCTTGTTATATTACTTCCAGCAGATAATCTGTATCTACTATTTTGTGTCTCGTCATGTTTCGAAGGGACCTTGTAAAGCTGTCCATAATTTACAGAGGAAGTGTAGCTCCCTTCTGCAAAGACCATGGATTGGAAGACTCTCCGGGACTTCCTCAGTGGGGTGAACAAGTACTCCACTGGCTTCAGCCGGGTCTGGCTGGCGGTGGTCTTCGTTTTCCGGGTGATGGTGTTCGTGGTGGCGGCGGAGCGCGTATGGGCCGACGACCAGAAGGACTTCGACTGTGACACGCGGCAGCCGGGATGCCCCAACGCCTGCTACGATCACTTCTTCCCCATCTCGCACATCCGCCTGTGGGCCCTGCAGCTCATCTTCGTCACCTGCCCCTCCTTCATGGTGGTGCTGCACGTGGCATACCGTAAGGACCGCGAGCGCAAATACCGTGCCAAGCACGGCGAGGGCACACGCCTCTACGACAACCTGGGCCAAAAGCATGGTGGTCTGTGGTGGACCTACCTGCTCAGTCTCTTCTTCAAGACCGGCATGGAGATTTGCTTCCTCTATCTTCTACACATCATCTACAACAGCTTCTTCCTGCCGCGTGTTGTGAAATGCAAACAGTGGCCCTGCCTTGGAGAAGTCAGCTGCTACATTGGCCACCCCACGGAGAAGAACGTCTTTACCTACTTCATGGTGGGCGCCTCTGCCCTCTGCATCATCCTCAACATCAGCGAGATCTCTTACCTGATCTTCATGCGCCTCCTGCGTGCGGCCCATAGGGGGAGCCGAAGCCTTTTATGCCAAGGGTCCAAAGACAAAGAATGCAATGCATGCGGCGTCTCCACCACACGGGTGGACTTGAAAAACGACCACCAGGTTAAAGAAAAGCAGGACTCCTCCGGTGCCTAAGAACTCTGTGGCCTCAAAAGACTCTAAAATGTTTTCTATTATTTTGTTTGACTTATTTCTGTGTAGAAACTCAGTGGCACTTCTTTATGTTTGGCTTCCTACCTCCCTTCCTGGTTGTCCATTGTTAAAGAGGAGAGATGTTTCTCTGAGCTATTTTCATCCATACATGAAGAAGCAAAATCTGTTTTCAAAACTATACAATAACAAATATCTACACAGAAAGCTTACCTATATGTTTCATAACAAATTAATCAATTTACTTTATGCTTCACTGTATTCATGTAGAAATGCCGACATTAACCAAATATTTTAGATTAAATCACACAATAGATTGCCTCATGTATAGTGAACGGAGAACCTAAAATTCACACAAGATAATTTTATCTATTGTCAAATGAGGAATGTAGAAATTCATTTCTACCACATCTGCAAATGTCAATTAGTTAACAATACCAATAAAGGGAAGTTTTTAAACAAAGATAGTTTGTTTGTTTGAAATGGAAATAATTTTTATCACATTGTGTTTACACAATCCGCTAACTCTCAAAAAAAAATTAGGGTTTTATTACATTGTTGGGAACATTGAGTCCCCACAATGTAATATAACCGTAATTCACACCCACACACACACATATGATGAAAATCACTATAGCAACATATGACGATAACATCTGAATTACAAAATAAGTCCTGTGGTTCGCTCTCTTTTCTATTTGGTTATATATTCAACTCTAAATATTCAATAATTCCAGGAACAGTATCAAATTATGAAGAGAGTCAACCATAAATTACAGATCCGGTTCCATGAGTCAGTGCGGAGAGGTGGGCACTAAGCAGGACACTGTCTCTTTAAGGGAGAGATGACTCTCTCTGCATTATGTTTGTACCTAGGAGGGGGGTAAAAAGCTCATGGACACCATACCCAAAATACCGTTTAAAAGATTTTAAAATATTTTCAATAGAAGTTTTCTCATTCACAATGGAAAACGTAGGTAAGTTTCTGTCCTAAACTCTGCATACACTACATAACTGTATTTTTGCACAGGTTTTTCAGGGCAAAGTCCATATTTGTAAGGACCATTTCAATGTCTATGTTCAAACTACTGAAAAACAAAGAGGCAAAGAGGTTTCCTGCATTTCCACTTCTGTGTATTATCAGCGTTGGTGCAATGGGATACATACACTCAGAGCTACATCTCAAAACATCCAGCCAGCTTTATAGTTGATGGTGTAAAAAAATTCTGATAAAGTGCTGAATCCAGTTGGCCTGGGATTCACACAGGAGACCTTGTCAGTCCCTAACGAGTATCTCTCGCTTCTCTTTCAGTTATAAAAACATCCAGAATTAATCCAGAATTAATAGTGGGCAGATGTTTTGACTGTAATACCCACATTTGAAGCAGAATGATTCTCTGCTTTATCAACAAGCTGCATACTAAACGAGTATTCAATTGGTTCCATATAACACCCCTCTGTGTGAATGGTTTTGAAATTAAAATCCAAGCTAATAACAGTGATTCCTGAGCAAAAATGTCTTCCACCAACGGAGTAATGTGATCTTAATACGATTACATACCTCCAGCCATGGAAGGAAGCTATTTGGCTGTTCTTACCCAGTTCGCAAAGGACTGTTTGGCAGCCACAAATATAATACAAACAATGTAAACATAACATTTTAAAAGCAAAATTATGCTTGGACATACACAATTCTTCAGCTCCAGCCTGTGTGACAGTGAAAATGAACAAACTTGCCTTAATTCTTGTCCCTACAATGACAGTATGGAATCATGCCACCATCAGTCATGCATGTAAATTTCACTTGTGACAGTCTGCAGTGGAAATCTGTGATTGGCAGCTGATGCAACGGCCCAGAAGCACCCAGCACGCTCCGCTTATGTCACCAGAGATTTCTGAATTGTTCCAGGAACTGCAGGGCTGTTTATTTCTTCAGAACACCTGCATGTCTTGGGTTGACGGCAATTAGGAGGATTACCCGGTGAATCGGCCCTCGTGCTGCGATGAAGCCGAACAAAGCGGCTCATTCTTGGGAGAATAAGCCCCCCCGGTTATGGGGGCCTCCTCACTGTTCTGTTTACTAACCTAGAAGAAGATATTCCATTTACTGAGCGTGCTGGGTAGCTGCTGGGGCGTCGCCGTGTGTTTCGTGGGTAATCATTTATGGCCGTGTGATATTTGGGTAATCATTTATCTCCCTCGAGCTGTTTACCTCAGAACCAATGCAGCCAATGGAAGGACAGTGATCATTAGCCTCCCAATTCAAGTTTTAAGATGCCGTACATGTGCATACAGGAATCCCGCTAGGCCAGCCCGCCGAGGGTCTCAGGTTGCTAGGCTGGTGAGCCCCCATCCCCCCAAAGAAGTCTGAATTTATGCTGAGAAATCTCAGTATCTTTAGTACTTTGGAGCGGTAGCTGGACCAAGCTTGGAACCATATGATCTCTGCAGCCCTTGACAGCCAGAAGCTGTGGCACTTTATTGGGACTGTCCTTGTCGAGTTTCACCCCCCCGTCACGCCATCTGTTACCACGCTCTTGTTCCTTTATACCCATACCCTCATCCTGCCCTCCCACAGGAGCCGGTCACAAGGGTGTGGCAGACGGCACAACCTTGATGAGGGCAGGACTGGCCATGGTAGTGGTGGGCCACATGAACTTCCTGTTGGGGGCGCTAGTGCACGGCAGCGTGCTCCGACACATCAGCCTACGCTGGCAGAGCCAAGCTGCGGTGTACACCTGTGCCCACGTCGCCGCCCTAGTGGCTGGCCTCATGGTGAGAGTGCCACCCCATCCCCGCAATTCTGCACATTTTGGACCTGACCTTCAGTACAATTAGGTCTCTGAGTCTGTTGAAGTTTGCTTTGTCAGCCATTTCAGAAATGATCACATCTGACCTATATTCATATGCAATAATGTGCAACAGTCTAAGGCAATCAAAGAAAATTATGTTTAAAGGATCGATATGTTGTTGTAAAACCATTTAAAAACTTTAGTTCTTTGATTCAGCCACTAGCACACCTCATTCGGCTGAGCGACACCTCAATGTGGGGGCCTAATGGCTAGGGAAGCATGCTTGTAATTGAAAGATTGCTGGTTTAAATCCCTGACCAGCAAGACACCACTGAGGTACCTAGAGCAAGGTACTGCTCCCTAGTTTAGCTGTCCCCTGCTATGTCATAATGTCACATATGGGTTAAACGCAGAGCACACGATTGGTTGTGATGTGTCAACAATGATCACTGGTCCTGCAATTTTAATTTGGCTACTTAACTATTCAAATAATGAATTAATGAGCTGGTGGTGAAATGTAATAAATGCATGGAATGGCTGAGGTGCCCCTGAGGAACTGAAGCGGTGTTCTTATAACAGTTATACCAGCAACTTTGTGGAGATCAGAAAAAAATCCTGTTCGTTTTTTTTTTATTGTGTTGTTATTAAATACGCACAGATAAATACTTTTGAACATTTTCTTCGACTGCCTAAAGCCTTTGCAGAGCACTGCAGCTAGAAAATCTCTCACCTGTGTGTTTCTCAGGGAATCATTGTCGGAGTATCAACCCTTATCATATCCAGACGGAAGAGCAAGAAACTAGTGTGTGTCTGGTGATGTATCATTTAATCCTGAAACCCCCCCCCACCCCCCCAACACACACACACACACACACACACACCCTTTGTCATTTTCTATTCAACACCGTCTGATCTTCAGCTATACCTTTCATGGGTTGTCCAATCACAGTGGAGATAGATAGATTGTTCCCTAAAATTAGCTAATTTCTCGCTGCTCTCATTTGCTGCCCCTTTATTGTTACTGTACTTTCTGTCAGTCCTCTCACTGCCTTGCGTGTCAAAAAACATGGTTGATAGTGTTGTTTAAGGATGTGAAAGACGTGTAGAGGCTAATGACCAGAGGAGAATAGTGAGTTTTAGCTCTGTAAACCTTTCTGTCTTCAGTTGTAGCTGGTTGTGTTTATATAAGAATTTATTTAGATTGAGTCAAAGCTTGACTTCTGCTCTTAACCCAGGTGTTTGAATAATATACATTGTTTATTACAAATGTATATAATTCAGTGTGTTTGAGAAATTGTGAAGCACTTTTTAATTTATTGGATAGTTATCGATTGTAGTTGTATGATTTGTATGTTCTGCTGACTAAATGTCCGTAGCTATAAAAAGGATGTTACTGGTTGACACAGTGGCTGCTTTAAGGCCACTAAAATATGAACTAAGGACTAGTTATTTGATACCCCCCTCCTGTTTTCCATAGTTCGACTTCCCTGACAATCCACCTCTTTCTTAATCTTAATTGTCGCTGACTGAAGTAGCTATCGTAGCATCAGCTACCTAACTTTTGTTGTGTTATTATGCGTCCTTCTGTCTCTGGCTGTGTAGATCATCCTTGCTCTCAGTGCCTTGTATCACTCACGCTGGGTTGAAAAGCAGGTGTTTCTCAATATCAAGAACACAAAGATGGCACTTTTAATGTCAACCCAGCGTGAGGTCACTTGGCTCCCAAGAATGAACTTGGGGTGCAGTGAATCATGGGTGCAGCAAGAACAACCGTCCTCTGCACCCGTGCAGCAAGAACAACCGTCCTCTGCACCCATGCAGCAAGAACAACCGTCCTCTGCACCCGTGCAGCAAGAACAATCCAACAGATTTTTACCGTCCTCTGTACTTCTGTTCTTAGTATCGGAACTGGTCTTAGGCAATGGAGGATGCTGTAAAACAAGTACATGAGAACACAAATACGGTGAAGTGCATATATCGATAAACACCCAGTATCTCTGCCTTGATGTCTTCTGTCAGTAGATGTGCTTCCTGCTGTGGGGCAGCCTGCTGGGTAGCCTCCTGGCTGCCGCCTCGGTCGCAGGCCTGGCTGTGACCCTGGGGAGGGCCATCGCTGCCGGGCCCCACAGTCTTCTGGCCCACTGCAAGGTCCAGGATGCCTCTGGCAACCCCGCTATCGCCAATGAGTGCCCCTTCCAACCCACCCGCATCTACGTGAGTCTGCTGGTGTCTGCTGGTGGGCAGAAGGAAGCATAGGGACACTGGAATGCTAACTAGGCCAAAGTGATATGATGGATGCTTAAAACTGGTCATATCATCAGGATGAGAACAGCAGCAATAATATGACCAAACCCAAGGTTTCCAAGGCAATGAGGCATGAGGGAATCTCTTCCTGCTTTCTTGGCACCTGTGTTCAGCCCCCGAAGTCCTTCTAGGGCAGAGGTGAGGAATCTTATCTGCAAAGGGCCAGTGTGTATGCGGGTTTTCGCTGCAACTCCCTAATTGTATTACTAATTAGAGGACTGATTGGCTGAGGAGTCCTCACACCTGGGTTTGAACAGCTGACTTACCGGTTATCCCAAAAACCTGCATACACACCGGCCCTTTGCAGATAAGATTGCCCACCCCTGTTCTAGGGTGTATGAGACCTGCAATGGGCTTGATTTCCACTCAAAGGATCAAAGCTCACTGAACCGTACTGAAGCCAATTATTACATTGATCAGCCTGAGGTGAAAACGTGCTTCACTTGGATATATGTGCCTGCTAAATAAGTCAAACGTTGGTTTAGGAGACAGCATGGATGCTGTTGCGTTTGACTTAAGGAAGGTGCTATCCTTGCAGAGTGCACACACACATCCATAAAAAAAAAAAATAAGCAAAACCTACCAGTAAAGTCATGTTCTCCCATTGCCAGGGAACAACCATTGTCCTGTGGGTTCCTCTCATTCTGTTATGCATGGTGGAATCCTCCTTCTTGGGGAGGAATGTTGTGGTTTGCGTCTCCTTCCTGTACTTCCCTGTCCCCCGTCGGGCCAATAGGAGGACCATAACTGCCACACAGGTATGACTCATGTCCCTAGAAACTTCTAAACCACCTTTTTCCGTGGCTTAATGTTCATAGTTTAACTTTAAGTCAGATGTGTAGCCTTGGTTCTCAAACTAATTCTTCCAAGACTAGCAAACAGCAGTTCCTATTTCATTTCAAAGTAAGTCTGTATTTCAGGTGAGAATGGTGAGGCGAGAGGAACTGACATCGGCTTCCTGGGTAGAGCCTGGCAAGCAGGGGGAGGAGCCTCGTCAAGGTTGGGCGGGGCCTTCAGAACTGGAGGCAGGAGCTCCGGAACAGCCCAAGCTGCAAAGCTGGCGCAGTCTGTTTGACAGAAGCAGCCTTTGGATCTGACTTCTGTAGTACCTGTTATATGACTTGTCACTAATAGGTGTTTTCTCCTGAGATACAGGGGGGGAAAGTTTTTTAATATTGATAAAAATGCTTATTTGACCACAGCCCCACACATGTGATGTCATCTTAAAGCACTAACTTCCTCTTTATGAACAAGACTTAAAAGAGTGCCATTTCCGATATGAGAATAAGCAAAAATCCATAATATCCTCTAAAGAGGATAAAAATAAACTGTTGGATCTCAGATGGATGTATAACTAACTGGAATTTGTTAAAAGGTATAATATTAATGCAGCAGGAGTTATGTTATTTGGCTACATGAATATCGCAAACCTTATGTTTTGAGCGTTGATTTATTTAGACCGTATATGTCTATCAAAGCTCATGGTGTCTTCTTATCAAACCCTGTCTGGTCATGGTACCTGTGTGTGTTCTTTACATGTTCCCCAGTTGACATGGAACAGCGCAGCACAGAAGCTTCTCTTTCCATTGTTAATGTGTTTTTTTGTTTTTCACTTTCATGCTTCATAAGCTGTGCCTTTTCGGGATTCCACACGATTCCACAATGTGCTCGCATCTCTACTCACTTCACCATAAAAACAATGTCAGTCCATGAAATGTATGTCTTTAAATACCCCAACCGCCCTGCCCCCACCATAGTCTGTGTGTCGGGAATTGTCCTTCACAGAAAAAGACAGTATTTTCCACTTTATAGCTAAAATAGTAAGGCACCAAGTTAAATGTATTGTGTTTCCCACGAGAGAGGAGAAGCCCAACTGTAAAGGAGGGCAATGGCAGAACGTCCTCTGTACTATACGGCAACAGCACTAACGTCCTCAGTGGTTTTTCTGCCCTTAACTGTAGATTCTGACATCTTAATTGGCAGCACAAAAAGACAGTGAAACAGCTCAAAATAGATGTGAATGTGGCTTCCATTTTGGTATGTTACACTGCATTTCTGAACAAGCCCGGAGTAGGAAGTCCCTCTGAACATATTCAAGGAAATCTCTTAGATGATACGCTGACTTGTGCAACAGGTCTCTACAGATCCTAATCACTGGCATAATGAAGGCAGTCTGATTCTGGAAGTTACGACTTCTCCCCTTTCTGAACCCTGGGAATGGTTTGAACTTACAGTACGGAAGCTGAGCGGAGAAATGGGACCGTATCACTCGCTGATAAGCAGGGGGGAGTATGTTCTACAGTCATGCTTGTATGTTATGATACAGTTATGATTTTAAAAAATCAGTTGGGCATAATAGGGACCATAATCCATACAGAGGAGTCGACCAATGATATGATTTGAATCAGTGAATGAGGGAGGAGGGGCCATTCTGAGACCAATCACCTTTCAGCTAGGTCTGGTGTCCCTGTGTCTCCACCTCTATATATGACCTTATGATGATAACAACCCTTCTGTTACCCAGTATCAGTACAACGTCTCATTTGACTCTGGCGCCAAGGATCTCGACTAGGCTGATATGTTACAGGAGCATCTCAGAAACATCTGATCTGTTCCATTCATACGTATCAGTCCTTTCAAGTAGCATCAAATAACTGGTGAGCACCATGTTTTCATTGTAACAAAAGGAACAGTCCGAAATGTGTAATTGAAGTATATTTCCATCAAAAGAGGTAGGGAAGGGGGAGGGGTAAGGAGGGAACAAAACTAACAAAAAATTATCATGCAACAAGAGAACAAAAATGTGAAATGGAAGGTTGGTTGGAGCTCCTTGGAGATATAGTGCTTCTGCAACAAATGCTACCTGTAAGTAGCCCCTCGCAGGCTCCTTGTGGCAGCAGGAGTGTGCAGCGCCAGCAATGTTCTTAGTGAGCAGCTCATTGTGAAATGGGACCATCTGCAGTAACGCACCTACGTGCTAACACGCTAAAGTGCTAACAAGCAAACAGCAGATCTGCTCTCAGTGGGCCGAGTGACATGCTTCCTCCCCCCTGCTGTTGGATTAAAGGTTTTCTACTGCACAATGAGGGAAAAATATCTAAACTCATTAGAAGGGATGCATGTGTAAACAGGATATTTAATACATTCTCTTCCTTGTTGAGCTCTAATATCAGCGGGTACAATGTATTCATGAACAAACATAATATTTCTATTTTTTTTTTCTTTTGGTACACAATGCAGTGCCTGGTAAAACACACTGATGTCACTGCTAAAAGTCTTAACAAAAATCTTGCGGTGTTCAGCTTTCTCCACACGCACACGCATACACACACACACACTGCGCACAAGCACTGTGCCCTCAGCTAAGATACTGCTTTCGCTAATCCTACATGTACAGTTCACAGGAAAAATAAAATCCCCTGCAGCAAATCCTTCTCACAATTCAGTGCAAAGCTTGGAAGAATGGTAAAATGGTAGAATTACAGCCCAGAATGGTAACTGGACGAATGCGGGCAAATCAGTCTTTATGTTTCGCTTATCCCAATGGCTGCGTTATGATTATCATCCTCCAAAAAAAAAGCACAAAAATAAATACACTAAGAAAATAAAAATATACAAAACAATGACCAAAAAAAATGAAAAAAGCAACCGCGTCCTCAACCTTTTTTCTTCCTTCATGAGAAAATCATAAACTCCAGTCGTAAAAACTCCAGGAACTGTTTAGCTGACATACACCTGCCTTGAGTTCAGAAGAGCAAATCTAAATGAATGCTGCCTTCATGGTAACCGCATACATAAATACATATAATACCACACTTTTGGATGCATTTGCATTTCATATACAGGTGGATATGAATATAAAAGTGGATCAAAATCTGTGCATTAAGATAACCGAGCAAAAACAAAGCGGTCCATATATGAATAATAGAGCGAAATCGTCACCCAGAAATACAGATCATGCCAAACGCTATCCTCTTCACTGTCCAGTCCTCCAACTTCCGATTTCACCATCCACCCATCCGTCCATCTCTTCCGAAGCTTAGCAGATGATTGACAGCCGACCGGTGATGCTTCAAACAGTTTCTTCTTATTACGTTCCTTTTTTTTTGAAAAATTTAAATGATAATGCTTTTGTTTTTCTTTTGACTCTTTCTTCTGGTACACAAGAAAAATAAGACAGGAACCTTCATGCATTTTGTGTTTGTTTCCCTCTAACAGGGGGACACTCAGAATTGTGACGCGCTGCTAGGGTCACACTGCAGTAGCCTCACGATGGAGGGGTCGCTTTTGGCACCTTTGATGAACTCTTCCAGGGACAGCTTACCTGTTGGGGGAAGGGAGAAGAGGAAGTGAGCAATCAACCAATCACAATCTGTTTCACCTACAAAGTATGCAACCCCACCAATCGCAATCCTTTTCATCAATCATAGTGAACAACTCAGCAATCACAATCCATTTCTCCTACCTAACTAAAGATACTTGTATCCCTGACCTCCTATTGCAAGGGTTGGCTGTTTTGCAGGCAGATTTCTTCAATATCAAGACTAGTGATCTGATTGGTCGGCACAGTTAATTAACTCACCGTCATTGTTGAGGTCCATCTGCCTAAAGATTTTGTCTGTCCTCTTTTCAGGAGTGGACTCGTCCTCTGGCATCTTCATCACAGATGACACCATCTTGTATATGGCCTGGACAAAGGGGGGACGGGGCAGGGACATTTTGATGAGAATCTGATATTAGGATGCAGGACAAGACCAAGGTATTTCTTGTGAGGTCTTCAGTGTTCTCAAAGACACCAAGGGAAAAAGGTTTCTTTGTCCGATTGTGAAATGGGATTGTGAAATGCCTGATGTTTTTTTCCGTCAGCTAATTGATTACTGAATGCTGCCAGCAGAGGCTCTGCACCTCATTGACATACAATATGGAGGAGGGTGAGTTGCCCTTACCACTCCAGAAAAGCTAAATGAAGTCAGTTGCCACTTTCAGCCACCAAAGGCCTGTGAGAAAAGACCCACAATCCCCGAGTGCCAGAGAACGGCAGCCTCGATTAGCCCGGGGATAATCCGTCAGTTCTGTACACCCAGGGACAAATCCCTGTTAAATTTACCTCGCTAATCCGGGAACAAGTTGCTACTTTCTGCCCCGCACACCCCCCACCAGCACCCGCTCCCCTGTACCCCACCCCATTCCAAGTCTCTCCATACCAGTTGTCTGGCCCAGGAATGCAAATATAGCTATATCATTGCCCCAATGTCTATGCTGCCCCGCAAAGGCAAAACACTGACCATGTACTTATTCAAAACTAAGCATAGATGAACTATATTAACGATATTTTGTCATGAAATCAAACACAGCCTTAAAGCCCCGACATTGGTCTTGATAAAATATGCAGTTACAATGGGTTGCTTTCATATGGCAGTATGGCTGTCTGTTTTCAGTCACAAAACCCATGGTATTCGGGTCATAACCATATTTGGGTCTCCGCTTCTGTACCAAAACATGGACTAGGGTCAATTAATACTTGTTCATAGAGCATCATAATAAAACCTCCTCCCTTTGCCCATCTATAGAGAATCTCCACTCTTTCTTGGTTTTCTACCACAAAGCTAATTTGACCTGGGTTTGCTTTATATAATTATCCTATCAAACTAAAAAATCCTTGACATCCCTCTGGAGCAAATTTCCTTAAATTAATCCATGGCCCCCGTGTTTCTCCCGTAGATAAGGCCCACAGTTCTATGCCAACATAAACACAGATGTTCTCCCACCTGCACGATCTCCAGCATCTCCTCCCTACTGATGTAGCCGTTGCCGTCCAGGTCATACATGCTGAAGGCCCACTTGAGCTTCTGCTCCAGCTTGCCGCGCGACGTCACGCTCAGCGCGATGATGAACTCCCGGAAGTCGATGGTGCCGTCGTTGTTGGTGTCGAAGGTACGGAAGACGTGTTCGGCGAACTTGGAGGCATCACCGTAAGGGAAGAAGTTCGCGTAGATCTTCTTGAACTCCTCAACATTGAGGTGGCCACTGGGGCAGTCTTTCAGGAAGCCCTGCAATGCAGGAGGAGCAGAGACTTATGGGAAATGGGCCAATTCATGCACAGCTTCCTGGCAGTTTAGGTAATAAAATTACAGATATAATAAATCTTAATTCGGTTATCCAGGATTTAAATGCCAAGCCTTGTTAAATGATTTTTTGGCTCATCCTTTGTCATTATGACAAGATCTCCTACTCAAAAAATGAAGTGGCCTTTCAATGTACCGCATGAAAAACAATATTTGTGATATACTGGCCTCCCTTTCCAGGGTGATCGCTGCATCGTAACCTTCCTGCGACAGGCTTGGTGCTGGATAACTAGTATTAGAGACTGTTGGATACGTAGCACAACAAAGAAACTACCCCTATGAGGATACCTTGTACCACTCCTGTAGCTCATGGTCTGAGAACTCTGTGTTCTCCCTCAGGTCCTGCAGCATCTCGGGCCGGAGCTTGCTGTTCTGTTTTCCCATGGCGGTGAATCTCTACACGAGCCCCTGGTGAAACCGGCAAAGAAGGCTGTGGGAAACAGGAGGTGGATGGTCAGGAACCAATAGGAAGCCCCTACTGTATACACCCTCAAAGACCAGGAACCAACAGGAAACATCTATACACCCTCGAAGGTCAGGAACCCATAGGAAGTTCCTATGCACCCTTGAAAAGCAGAAACCAAGAGAAAGCCCCTGTACATCCTCGAAGGTTAGGAACCAATAGGAAGTCCCTATACACCCTCGAAGACCAGGAACCAACAGGAAACATTTATACACCCTCGAAGGTCAGGAACCCATAGGAAGTTCCTATGCACCCTTGAAGAGCAGAAACCAAGAGAAAGCCCCTGTACATCCTCGAAGGTTAGGAACCAATAGGAAGTCCCTATACACCCTCGAAGA
>JABFDZ020000050.1:13396419-13408941 GCA_019775955.2 Pollimyrus isidori | reverse complement strand
CATGTCCCTGTGCCAAAGCACTCACCATGTCGTGTGTATATGGTACTTTGTGGGGAAACGGTAACATCACCCCCCCCCCCCCCCCATCCTTCACAGCCCTCCTTAGTCTTGGGGAGACCCCCCCAATCTTAAAAAGTACAGATTTGCTACTGGCATCTCTCAACCTAACATCGACACTCCACATGCAAAGAACATCGAAGTACCTCCGCCACGTGCAGGAAGACACTCCTTCTCAAACACCACTGAAAGAAAGAACGAACGAAGGAACGAATGAATGAATGAGTCAATGAAGGAATGAATGAATGAATGCCTTTACTGTCGTTGTACAAGGTACAACGAAACTGGGAGACTATCCTTAGTTTCTATCCGTATCTGTAGACTCTCCTCAGAAGCACAAAGCACAGAAACACCCCGCTTTCTGGTTCGTAATGCTTCAGAAACGTCACGCCAAACTTATGGTGGTTTTCTTGCAGAGATGCCTCTGCTTCAGAACGGAGTGCCCACATCCAGGCTGGCATATTGTGAGTACCCGGCGGCTGCCCCGCTGGAAACATGCCCGCTCCGGGTTCTCGCAGAAACATTTTTTCAGGTCGGGCTCTGACCCAGATCAACGGGTAGCTAATTTTGCCGGGGGGGCAGGGGGTCTCGGAAGACCGGAAAGAACGAACTAATCAACGCGGTAAAAATAAGAACAAGGCTGTGTCCTGGGTGGGTGAGCGTTCTGCGGTACGTCGGGAACAGCAGCTCATAATAGCAAGGATGGGCAACTTTTTTAATCAAATAGTCCTCGTTTGGGACTGTTGGCAAGTTTTCCTTATTGCCAGTGAGAAGGATGCTGGAGATGGGGCAGCTTTGATCTGGCTCACAGGACAGCATCAGGCAGTGAAGAGCCAAGCTTATTGTGGACGTGGCGTTCTGCCCTGCAGCCACTAGGGGGAGCACTGTGACCTCACACCTCCAGGGCTGAGGGTTTGATTCAAGCCAGCGTCTCACGGTGAGTGGAAATCGAATGTGATCCAGTTTCCTCCCACAACCTGAAAGCATGCAGTTACATGAATCACTGCATTTCTGTGTGTGTGTGTGTGTGTGTGTGTGTGCGTGTCTTCAAGGAGACAGACAGATGGATAGATACTGTCTTCATCGTAATATTTTTCGGATACACATATCATGTATTTTACTGTAGTTCTACGAAAATAAGTACCTTGACCTCTTTTATTTTATCGTAGTTTCACTACAATAAACAGAGATTCTAAGCTATGCCCACTGAGGTGACAGCACAGTAAATTCCAGTAAGGTACTTTGCTGAAGGGTTCTACAACTGAGCTCTCTGCAGGACATCGAGCAGAAAGGCTTTTTTCATGTCGCAAGCGGAGGCCACCATCCATTACACTGACTGCTGCCCTTAGCTTGACTTTTAGTCACCATTGCTGCCTCTAAATAGGTCAGAGAGAGAACGAGAACATGGGATAAGACCCCAGGCTGGGGGCCCAACATAACACCCACGAAGATCCTCACCCACTGTCCTTAAATACCCCAACTCTTCATAGAAAGGAGTAAACCCATGCAGAGTAACAAGCGGCAAGGTCGGCATTTTCATGAAATATTCATTGCATAAGAAAACAATAATGATAAAGCTGCACAGGTGTCAGGTGCAATTCTGGAATTTTTTTAGGTTGGGGGGGGGGGGCATAAGAGGAGCCATAATTTATACAGAGGGGCCAACCTTATTATTAGCCAATCATATGCTTTGAGTCAGTGAGTGACAGGTGCTGGGGCAATCCCATGGCCAACTGGCTTTCAGCTGGGGCCGGTACCTCTTTGGCCCCACGCCTGTATATACCCCTGTAAATGCCCTTGATAGGCATGTAAACTGAATGAGCCATGTTTAATTTAAATTCCATTACAGGGTGTCTGACGACAGCAGGCATGGTCCAATGAGAGGCCACCTGGTGGGGGGTCACATCCTCCCATCGTCTCCCACGCTGCCCACCAGTAGCTCAGAGAAGACACCATTCAGTCACACACCGCTGCAGGCTGATATAACACCTATGGATGGTCAGTAATCAGCAGAGAAGTAAACCGAATGGATCTTAGGTAGATTTTTCCAGAAAGCAGCAGTGAACAGACTGCCGTCACGGTTAAGCCGCGCATGACGGCTGAACCTACCCCCCCCCGCCTGGATTTGCCTCTGCTAATGGTCACACGGCAAGCTGGGGGCCAATTAAAGTGATTTTATCATCAAAAGCTTTCACACGGATAAAACTTCTTAGCAGATAATTATAGTGCACAGTGGCACACGAAGTGCAGAGTTTTACATTGAGTAAGTGGACGTTATTTTTAATCACACCAGACAGATTTTTCCAGAACAAAGTCATTTTACGGCCTTGATCAAGGGCCACAACGACATGCAGCAACCTTGACACCTTGTCATTTTTCAAACAGCGCGCTCCGCCAATCCTATCAGAATGAGACGGTCGAGGTCTGCTGTGGGACCTACGGATCCCTCAGGAACAGCTTTCATTTTGGTTTTCACTCCCGGTTAGTGATCTATTTATTTCTGGGGGCGAGTTCTGAGCTGCCAAATATTTGATGGTAGACTGGAAATTAGCCAAGCTTGTGGCCAACAAGGAACAGGCTCTCAACTCAAATAAAGCAAAGTTTTTTCAGTTCATGAACCAATCCAAAGAGCATGGGGGGAATGTGGTGTTGTCTGGCTCTGTACCTGTGATCGGAAGGTTGTCGGTTCGAATACCATCCTCAGCAAAATAACCACGTGCATGCTGGGTGATTGAGCATGGGCCCTAACAACCCAAAAGTTTTCCTCTTAACCATATATATGTGCATGTGTCTCATAGGATAAAAATGTCATATGCAAAGAGCAAAGTATCGATGTACTTGCGCAGATGGCAAATAAGTCATAAATAATAAATCATGTCATTGCAAGACAGCCCAACTAAGCTGCACAGAGGATTTATGTGCTTGTGAGAAATGTAATTATATATGACAAATCCCCTTTAAAAGCAGAGACGTTGACACATCGATGTCGTCAAAATGTAAATGAATATCTGTCAGTCTCTAATTAAACACCATAAAGATATCCCTGATTCACCATTGTGCTTGATGACAACTTTTAACATTTGTACATCTTACATACAATGCTGAAGTATGGAAATTTTCAGATTCATCTTAGAATCCCAATTTACACTGCCTATATCGCTATAAAAATGTATCAGTCAGCAAATAGCATAATGTAATATATCTCATTGTCTGTAGGGAAGAACCCTCAGAGATCGCAATACACATATCAGTTAAGTGTCACCCCCTGACCCACAATAAGAAATAAAATCCTTGCCTTCAAATCCCATTTGGCTGTGATTTAAATAAAACATATTTCAAGTATTTCAAGCAGGTCACCATGATCATGCCAATTCAGGAAAGGGCTGATTCTCAGTACTGGTGAAGGGAGAAAACAAAATGGATCCATCCATCTTCCAAGCTTTTATCCTGGTCAGGGTCATGGGGCTTGGACCCCAGGCAGTACTTGGTGGCATGGCTGAAGCCCACCCTGGACAGGAGGCCATCAAGCACATGAGAAATGAAGCTACTTATGTTGTGTTGTGACAGCAATACAACTATCATACATTATAAGGTCAAGGGTACTGGGACACCTCACCATTACACCTAAGGGAACTTCTGTGACATCCCATTCAAAATCCATAGTCATCAATATGGAGTCCCCACCCCTTTTTGCAGGTATGACCACTGCCACTCTTCTGGGAAGGCTTTCCACATTCTAGCTCATCCTAAAGATGTTCAATAGGATTGAGGTCAGAGTTCTGTGCAGGTTAGTCAAGTTTTTCCACACTAAACTCACCCAACCATGTCTTTATGGAGCTTGCTTTGTGCACTGGGGCACAGTCATGGTGAATCAGAGAAGGTCCTTCCCCAAACTGTCCAAAATGTCTTGATATGCAGAAGCATTAAGAGTTCCCTTCACTGGAAGTAAGGGGCCCAACCCCTGAAAAACAACCACGTACCATTATCTAAACTGTACAGTTGGCACAATGCAGTCAGGCAGGTAGCATTCTCCTGGCATCTACCAAACCCAGACTCATCCATCAGTCTGCCAGACAGAGAACCATAGTTCATCACTCCGCAGAACACGTTTCCACTGCTCCAGAGTCCAGTGGCTGCGTGCTTCACACTACTCCATCTGACACTTGGCATTGCACTTGGTGGTGTAACGCTTGCATGCAGCTGTTCAGCCATGGAAGCCCATTCCATGAAGCTCCCCAAGCACAGACTTTGTGCTGAGGTTCATGCCAGAGGAAGTTTGGAACTCTGCAGTTGCTGAGTCAGAGTGTTTTACACACTCATCGATCCCGCTCTGTTATTCTATGTGACCTGCACCTTCGCGGCTGAGTTTCTGTCATTCTTAAACGCTGCCACTCTGCAGTAATAACACTTACAGCTGACCGTGGAATATCTAGCAAGAAAAATTCACAAACCGACTTACTGCAAAGGTGGCATCCTATGACAGCACCCTGCCTGTATTTACTGAGCTCTTCAGAATGACCCATTCATTTACAAATAAACCTGACTGCATGGCTACGTGCTTCATTTTGTACACATACAGCAATGGGTCTGAATGAAACACCTGAATTTACTGATTAACAGGTGTTTCTTAAAACGTGTATCCACAGTGTATATCGTATGATATATTTAGAATTTGCAACATGGCACCACTGTGAGTAATAAGTCCCCACGAGGGGAAATTCAATTTTATGCAAATCTATGACTGACTAAACTACAAATGCCGAATGTCTTGTATTTTGTTTTAGTGACTTATAGTTAAGGTTAGGACTGGGTAAGGGTTGAGGGTGTCATGGCTGGGATTAGGGTTATGCCAATAGAATTAGATGGACAGTCTCCACTAAGATAAGAATACAAACATGTGTATATGGGCGCATGCATGTGTGTGTGCGTGCAGGCGTGTGTGTGTGTGTGTGTGTGTGGGCATGCAGGCGTGTGTGTGTGTGTGTGTGGGCGTGCAGGCGTGTGTGTGTGTGCGCGTGCAGGCGTGTGTGTGTGCGCAGGCGTGTGCGTGTGTGTGTGTGTGTGGGTGTGTGTGCTCCCAGACAGATGAGTGTCTCTGTCTGCATTTGGCCCCGAAACGTCTGGGACAGACTCTAGGTCACACCCTTGACCCTGTACCAGATAAGTGTCTGGAAAATAAATGAAACTGTTCTTCAAAGTCACAGATCAGCCTGAACAAAGCACAGATATTACAAAAAAAATATGATAATAATAATAAGGCACTGAGAATAAAAACCTACCTCTATCTATTATGGCTCCTTCTTACGAACGCAAATCCTTGACGCGACGCTGTGGCGACACATTAATCTTTAATTCTCCATTCCAGTTAAATGATCTAATTAAGACTCATGGAGAAGCCTGCATACGTTAATCATGCCTCCAAAATTAGGTGTCCATCACAGCGATAGTTTGACGTCAGACCATTATGGGAGACACGATGTGCCGATCCCAAGTGTGTCTTGGATCACCCTTCAGAGAAGTGCGACCCCTGCAGGTGGGGCAAAGAGGAACACAGTGCCAGGTATCCAAAATGCTGCAAGTAGGCAGTAATACTAAACTTTCCTGATCATTTACAAATCTTATTGCTTTTTCCCTCAAAAGGCACATATTGATTGTCTTTTTCCCAGAATAGATTTTGATGTGACGCTCTTTTGCATCTGTATGTTGGCTCTGGGTTTACATTTACATCTCTGTTCTCAGCTTTCAAATCAAGACACAATTCTGCTGATGAGGTAATATCCATTTGTGTAATGGGGCAGCTTTCCAGTGCATTCTGGGAAAGAGGACGCCCACAGCAAGTGCATCGCATAGCGCCTCTGCGACTGCAGCAGTGCGTCAGTAGTGCAAACGGGCATGGGTCTTGTTCCATCGCGGGTAAGCAAGTGGCACTGCCACCATTACCCCTCTGTCCTCATCCGAGAGAGAAACATTCACTTAAGAATACTCCCCCTAAGTGTCCCCCCCGCCCCCAAAAGGAATGAGGTCAAAAAAACAGAAATACACACATATCTTCTCAAACGGCCATATTCTGTTCACAAAAATGATTGTAACTATGGAGAACACAATCGTAGTTTCACTATATAATTCTCTCATGCTCATTGGACAGTTGCTTTCTACTCTTGGACATTTTGTTTAAGACAGGAATTTATTCCAGCTTCCGCACAAAAGTAAGAAGAGGTCCTTCTCTCTCTCATCCTATGGCGTGACATGCCCCCAAATGCCCATAGTCCAACGTGTGAGCCCTGCATCTGCATGGTAACACCTGCTTCTTTAGCACCATGTCAGGACATCTGTGGATGCGAGGACTTCCAGCATCAGGAGTTCATAAAGATGTACTTCCCCTCCTCTGCAGGAGAACCTCTTCCATCTCTGTTGTTCTTCTTCGGCTCCTTGTGCTGTCCTCCCTGTAACCTCACTCGCTTCCAGGGCCCACTTTACCCTCACCGACTTTGTCCTTCCTAGCCACACCCCCTTCCCGCCTCCTCTAATTGTTGCTGTATCATTTCTTCCTGCCCCACCTCCCATTCTGCGGGATCCTGTCACATCAGTGTCACATGACCTGTACTGTCCTCTAAGGACACAAAACTGTAAACAATCTCCAGTGCTCTCGCCATTAGATCCTGTGTTACTGGGCCGATGTGCACATTCTCCCATCTTTCCACTCCCACCACCATATTCTGGCCTCTTGATGCCTGAACCCTAATCTAAAACCGCTATATCTTCATTTAGCCCACATACTAAATATTGGAGCCGTGTTAAATAATCCATTTGTCATCATAATTAATGCTACGAGCGCAGTAACGTTACAGTGGCGCACGCATGACACATGGATAAGCGCGTCTGCTAAATGATAACATGCTAATGAGCGTTATGGTGGGGTGACAGGACAGTCACCTGGGTGACATCAGCCCTGCAGGTCACAGCACAACCAGTAACTCCTTCAGATGGGAGCTGGTTTCACTTTCATTCTCAATGGGCAGCTCAGGACCCTGCTGGTCTGGAGACCATGGAATCCTGTGTCCCGCTCAGGCCTCGGCCATACACACACACACACACACACACACAGAGGGGCACTAACCGACACACACACACACACATACACAGGGGACAATCCAACACACGCACAGCCAGAGGCACAAAAGTCACACACAAACTCCAAACACTGTGCTCAGCTCTGCCACTCTCAACTGACCAACATCATGTTTGTTTATAGACAATGACTATTTTTGTCTCCATGGTAGTAAAACAGGTTTTCACAAGTGTTTACACACAAACAGCAAAACAAAAACAGCAAAAATAAAAAAAAAAACACACAAAAAAGTCAAACGCCTTCGGGAACGTTCAGCCGTCAAGCACACAGCTATCTCCTCTTCGCAACAATGGATCCTGATCGTGCCATTTCACATTACAGTAGATGCCAGTCCAGACCGAACATCACGGTACAAACGCTAACTTCAGCTTTGGAAGAATCCAGCACATTCTCTGCGCCGGAAAACCATTCATCCTCGAGGTGAAAAACAGTGGGTATGGAGCCACGGGGCAGACTGATTAAAAAAGAAACAAGACAATTTGAAAAAAGTAGAACGAGATGCAAAGTCCCTGACTGCTTGAGACCAGCAGCAGAAGCAGCCCTGACGCTACCTTTGGTTAAAAACTTTTTATTGTTGACCACATTACTGTGGAGACTTGGTCTAATATTGCTGACAGCTGACTACCTCTCTGCCCAGATGTCACACACAGATGTAATCACACTTCCAGGCTGAGATCAGTGCATTTATTACACCTAATCAAACACCCATTTGCACCATAAATGTACAGAATTTCCCTTCAGAAATTTGTTTTTTAAGCATGCGGAAGCAGCGAGGAGGTGTTTTCAGTAAATACACACTAACGTGTTCCTATAATGTCATGAAGTTAAGGTAGGCCTCTACCACTCTCAGACAGGTTGCCTTTATCCTGAACCTGCTTCACGTTTCCAATGCTGGATCAGCCAGCTGCATCTCCAGGGTGTGGATTAAACCTGGTAAGAAGATCCAAGGCCTCTTCTGTTTGGTTCTATATACTGGGTTCAGATGGCTTTGACTTTCTGATCTGTTCACCTGCCAAATTGCAAACAGCATCTCCAAGAATCAAACACGCCAATTGACCGGTGGCGACACTCGATCGGACCTAGTGGCGCTCCCCGTCCAGATTTCAGAGGCTAAAATGGCTATCGGGGAGGCTCCAGATGGAGATTTAATTATCGAAGACGGGAAATGTCTGCACAGACGTGTTACGCACTGGCTGCCTGAGAGTGTGGAACGATCTGGCAACTGTGATCCCTCCATTGTGACGAACGGCGTCCAAAGTGGAGCTGTTGAATATGTATGTTAGTTTAACGGCCTCCATGACGACTGCATTCCATCTCAGGCTTCATCCTACTAATTCACAGGCGGTGTAGAGCTGAGGCTGCCCAGTGTGGGTACCGGGAAAAAGGTGACAGCCAGGCGTAAGATTTTCATGGGTGGGGGACTAGGGACATGACTGGGATGCCATCCTATGGTGGGGAGAGGGGTAGTAAAAATTGGCCGGTTGTCGAAATGAATGGGCCTGTCCCCTGCCCCCCCCCCATAGCGCTAACACTGCCATTTCCTGCACATCACTGGGAGTCCATCTTAACAGGCATTCAATCATACATCGCAGATGGCACAAACGGTAAAATGCTTACAGGTGCCCAGGTACCTTAACAACACATCAGCGGACCAGCTGGTTGTCTGATCGGAACCGATGCTTCGAAGCTCGAACCCCGATCCTCTGACCTAAGATGACCCAGATTTCTCATCCATATGACACATTGGGTGAGGCAGGCCTGCAGTGGCCACCATCCACCCCCCGTCGCAAAACGCTCTACTTCATTCCAACATAGCAGCCCTCATCAAGCACCACCCAAGCTGTTTATAAACTGTATATTACTAAGGCGCCTGCTGTTCGGGGGACTCTGACTGGCCATATAAAAAAGTGCATCATTAACCTCGCCGCAAGCTGGCATCCCATACCCACAGAGCCTGATCAAAGCACTAGTTAGTAAACTCCTAAGCTCACTCCTACTCGCCCTCTTACATTTGAGTTAAAAGCCTCAGAGATCCCCCAGTAGGGGGCAGTGCTGAGGAGGTGGGATTAAAGGCCCCACTACCTGCTGGACAGCTTGTGCTCATGTCTTTAATTGCTTGGCAGGCACTTGTGAAAACGTGGAGGAGAGTCGTCTCCTACCAGGGGAAGCTGCACGTTTTCAATTAGGCGGCTCCAATTACTGACAACAAGGATCCAGAGAGTCACATGGGGCAGACCATACATCTCCACTCTATTAGTGTAGGATTTGGGGGGGGGAGCAGGAGACAGAATCACTCAATTCTGCTGCACCGTATGCCAGCTTAATAAAGCGTGCAAAGTTTTCTTTCCTGGTTCCTCCATCCAATAAATGCCTCAAGGGGGCAGATTCCCGCAAGGGCAAGATGGCCAATTGCCTGTGGCGCCATCTTCTGAGGGGGTCAACATGTTTTTTCCCTGTTGCCATGTGTACTTTTTTCCCAAAACTCATACTGCATCTCTCTTTGGTTGTTAATCCCACCCATCTTCACCCCCACATCATGCAACGTCACGTGCCCCCCCTCCCCCCGCCCCATTACACGCCATCCTGCCCAAAACTCTTTCCCCCGTATCCTTCCGGCACTTTCCGAGACAGAAGAACGTGGTAGTGCTGCTCTCATCAGCATTCTCGTCCCTCCCCGACCCTGGAGCGAATTGCTGAGCAGACAGCGGTTCCTGTGGTTCTGAATGGAGCTGGGGTAGTGGTGGGGGGGGGGACAGCTCCCAGCCCAGAACCCCAGGGCGCCATCCAGACGAGGCGTGCCGCCAATAACTGACCCCCCTCCACCGATAATTCAGAGACTACAAAGGCACGATTCTGCTGAGTCAGAGTCAGGTGGAGGTGGAGACTGCACAGCTGCTGAGCAGGCAAGGTGCTGATCTGTCCGATCCTTTAAATGGTTGCGGTCTGACTCATGCAGGATCCACATTGACGCTCCTTCCCGGGTCATGACCTGTCTGCAGCTGTTTTTTCACCCGCAGATCTCAATAAAAAGCATAAAGTTCATACTTCTTCTTTCTGACACCTGGTCACTTCAAAGGTGGACCCACCTCAGAGTATTGCATGTGTACTTTAATGCCAGTAGTGGGTAGATGTGGAACGGTGGTGGGAACCGTGGAATTTTTCATCACTCCATGAAGGTCTCGCTCATTGGAGAAGCGAGACCTAAGAGAGAACCGCCTGGAATTTCACCCAGTCTCTGTCTTGAAAATGGAAAAATCTATGACATCATCACCCAGGTCACATGACACAGCATCATATGGATCTTGAGGAGCTGCTGCATACCTGAAGGGAACCACTGTCTACAATATTTCAGGATGGGTGGAAAAGAGGGGATAAATGATTGCCGTTGTGGCAAAACGGAACCCATTTTTGCTGCTAAATGGTGGAAGACAGCACATTTCATTTCACCCCTGACAGTCATCAGCACTTCCTTTTATTACTCATGCGAAACCTTCCCATCTTTCAGCTGCTAATTTAGTCATGTTCCACACTATTTCTGCTCTTGCAAAAACTTCACACTGATAATCTTATAGCAATGTTATGTTAATGAACTGTGTTGACTGTCCCTGTGAGCTTGCCTGTGTCGATCCTGCAGCCAGCGGAGCACTTCGGTATGGGAGTTGCTCCACTGTGGCTCAGCCTGATCGCGAGACTCATCTGAACCAGTAGGGTTTTCACTTTCAATCAAAAGAAATACAGGATCTCACCCCCCCAGCAATAAAATTTGTACGAAATTTGTACAAAAACATGCAAAGGATCACTACATGCATCTGAATAATCTGCGAGGGGTATCTTCCCAGCTTTGCACTTGGAGATTCTGGGATAGGCTGCAGACCCCCACAACCCTGCAAAGGACAAGTGGGTATGGATGAGGATGGACGAATTTGAACAATTTTTATGGTGAACTGATACAAGCAGTTAGGTAGCTGAAAGCTCCTTAAATTGGGTCTACGCGCCATCTGGTGCTCCCCTCTTCCAAGGCCTACAGAGGTGAGTTATGAACACTTCTCCAGAATGTGGGACTATGACCTCAATCTGAAAATTCCTCAAGGACTGTTTGGCATTGGACTTGCAAGGTCAGGAATGTTGACACTAAGGAGAAACCCCTGCAGTGGATATCGGCCTTCCATCCACGACCTATAAGCTGTCAAAAGCCAAACGTCATGTCAAAAAAACATCTGACCGTGAAGATGAAATATTACGACCAAATAAGGGCAAAGCATCCATCTTGTGACTCAGTGGAGAAAATTGGGCCACACTGACTCTCGAAAGTCTTGGCTCTATTTCGAAAATATGCGTAGTTCATAGATGAGCATACGCATTCCTGTCTATGGCACCTCGCAAATTCCAGAGCACAAAAATCCAGACCCAATCCAGAGGTCAACTGTGTATTTGTCGGATTGTCATGGGACCCGGGGCAGCGCCCTCAGATCTGTGCTGTCCCCAAGAAATTAATTAGTAGGCCTCCTCTGTGCTTGCAAGGCATCCAAAGGTTCGCCTGACTATTTCATTTGCGGTGTCACAATAAAGATTATTGCCGTCAAAGAAAAGGCGTGTTTATAAATGGCAGTGGCTGGAATTTCATCTGTTGTAAAGCGAAAGGTATAAATTCTTCTATTCAGACTCAATTAAGCAGCAAGCGCTGCAGCGACGCCTCGTAGAGAGAAACGACGTTGCGGAGAGCCAGGGAGGTGGGCGCTCACACTGCTGCAGGTAATACATTACAGCTTTATGGGTTTTTCTCAGAGTCATCTCTGTGGGCATCTGGCCGTTGTTTATATTAATGGAATCCCGCTCCGGCAATCTTTTTTGGGGGGGGGGGGTCCTCGTTCAAATCTGTGTCTCATTACTGCTCTCCACGTTCCCCCTGCTCCACATAAGTAGCGGAAGCATTGAGGCCCAAGACTCAGGGACAATGTCTGAAAGGCACGGCCTCGACCCCACCTGCAGCAGATGGCCGGTGTAAAGTGGGCCAGCCAGGTCATGGGTCACATATTTATCGTTTCTCATCCATGATAAATATTTTCAATCAGCTAAATGCCACACGAAGCACTTCTCCATTATGTTATTACACTACCACAGTGCACAGACTTCATTACGGGTAAGAATATTCAAAATGCAAAGGTAATCGAATGGGATACTGAACTGTGTTCCCCTGAGGTCCAAATTTCAGTAACACCGACTCCAGGTCCAGTGGGGGGGGGGGGGGGACGAATGCAAAGTTAAAATTTTAATATTGTTGTTGGGGATTTTTTAATTATCATTGCAGGGGGATAAATACAATTTTTTTTTTTTTA
>JABFDZ020000050.1:13331781-13347412 GCA_019775955.2 Pollimyrus isidori | reverse complement strand
TGCTTTTGTGGACGCATGCGTGATGAATGTGTGATGCATGTGTGATGAATGTGCTTTTGTGGACGCATGCGTGATGAATGTGCTTTTGCGGATGCATGCGTGATGAATGTGCTTTTGCGGACGCATGCGTGATGAATGTGTGCATGTAGTAGCGGAAGTTCGGTAGGTGTAACATTTTTGGTAGTGACAGTGTGTCAGAAAGGCAAGAGGATCTGGCTGCAGAACTTCGGGCGATCTCCACTGGGGGAAATCCACCTACATGATCTCCACACCTGTCCGGGACATGGACTTTATGCAAGCTTCTGGAACAGAGGCAGTACCTCCACTAGGAGGCTCAAAGTCACATTAGTGCTGGATATGACATTAGTGGAACATCGGGAACTTTAATCATCTCTTTTAAAGTATATATTTACTATTTCAGTGACATTAGTGCAACATTGTTAATGGACGTTAGCAGTCTCATTTAAATGTACAGGCATAGATGTTAATAATCTATTTTAAATTTTTGGTTATTTTGATGTAAAATTCTCACCTTTATGTAGCTTAGAATATTATGAGTAATATCCTGTTGGTAAATACACTCTCTATCCACATGTTCATGTCCGGGCCAGATGTGGAGGTCATGTGATTTCCGGCCCCACAGTGGAGAGCCCCAGTGTTCTGCAGCTAGACCCTTCCCCAGAAAGGTGACCACATGGATGTGAGACGAACTCTGAGCTAGCTGTTAGGGTGGGCAGAGTAGATTCTCGCCTGACCTCTTCCCAATCCACCTCACGCAATGAAGTACTGCAATTTTTTGCCATATTCTCACAAATTCTCCGAACAGAACGGCTATCCGGACCCGCGCTGAAGGCAGACTTCAGGGTATCTGCTATCCTCATAGTGTGCATCTGGTAAATAAATGACTAGATGGCCAAATAAACAAACACTGTGATGGAAAATCAATCTTTAGTGTTTGTGTTAAAAACGAACTGACATTTGCAAACTCCTTCCATTAAATGGGTCTTATCAATGGGGTGATTACTGGGGGAAACTAAAATCAGCTTTTCAGTTGGGGTCCCCATATTGTTAGGCTGCCCCCACAAAGAATGCTGTCCTGGAAAGGATCTCCAGTTAACAGGAAAACTGGCTGCTCGTGTAAAGAAATCACTGGCAGATATAGATAAGGGGTGTTAGTGGAGCTTAGCAACCAATAATCAGCCTCCGTGTCCTGATCTTTTCTTCTGATTGGTTAATTCTTCATCCCATTCACTTCTCTTGAAGAAAAAAGCAAAAACTTTGAGAGATGCATTTATGTGTAAGCTTCTGAGAAAATTATAGCTCGACCATCCAGTGTCCTCTAAACGTCTAAAAGTGTTTTGTTTTCATGATGATTTGTACTAACCTTCTAGAGCCATAACATAATCATGACACAATACCAATAAAAAGTATTAGCTACCCTATTAGCTCTTAGCATGTTGCACATTTGCCTAGGGATTCTGATTTGGAAATTTTGAGACATCCTGCAGTCTATGTCCCGTCTGCTCCGCGACGTATCGATTGGCCTTAATTCCCACGTGACTCGGCCGGCAGGGGGTGGGGCCAGGCCACGATTAGCCCGCTGATCTTTCTTTTTGCGGCAGGGGCAGGGACATCAAGGCAAAATTAGTGCCGCTCCAACAGACATGGTGAATGGCCATTGAAGTCGGCTGTGAGTCATTGCTGCCCCTTTAAGTCTTTATGTCAACTCTGCAGGCTTCAGTCAGTGGAGTTAATGGTGAGTGTTCACCTCCAGATGTTCCTTCAAGGTTAAGGTGAATAAAGACAAAGCAGCAAGTGTATACATCCCAATTGAGACCATGATGGGATATGTGATGCGAAGCACTCCAACTCATCCAAATGGCAAGTAAAGCATAATTTCATTTTTCATTTTTCCATACTTTGCACCGTCTTCTGCTGGATCTCTCGCTACTGGTGTCACCAAATGTGGGATTTCAGAAGCCTTTTTTGAAAGCTGCAAACTGGACGGACAAGATGCTTTGGATTTTTGTCAGAACACAACATGAACTTCCAGTTCACTGGAATTCCAGCATTGTACGAACACCAGAATTGCACAAAAGTAGTTTACTTGCCCTGTAGTTTTCCAATGGCATAGATGGAAGCCACCACTTACACAGAAATCGCAAGGAAAAACCAGCTCTGCAGCAGAAAGAGTTTTACTCTGCTTCAATAGATACTCATATCTCTGCAAGGGTGACTGTCTCACCGTCACCTGCCTGACATCGTATCAAAGTATTATTACATGACTATGCCAGTTTTCAGTGGGGCATTCTTATTTTTAAAGAATGCTCAGCTGTCGGCACAAAGTTGGCTCATCAGAAATAATTAGTTGTTGATGACAGTTGCTTGACAGCAGAATGTAGCCGCCCTGAAACAGCATTGTGTTGATCGATATCCTCCATCTGTCAATAGTCAGTGCTTTCGTAGCCGATCGGCTAGAGGTGATTATATGCCGCGGGCAACCACAGGCTCACAGCTATGATGAGGAGAGGACGAGGTTTTCCTGTCGCCTAGTTCGACATCATTTATCAGTGTGTTGGGTCTGAGTCAGCAGGAAGCCATGGGTACTGGCCTACATGCCTCGGGGACTGTCACTGCATGTTCCTCCTCTTTCAAGTTGTCTGTTTTCATGGGCGAGGTTCATCCCGCCCTATCATGACCCCATGTGTAATCTCCATGCCTCATGGTTCCATTCACTATTGCAGGCGATGGGATTCTCACATGCTTGGGGAAGGGGGGGGGGTGCAAGCACTCGCTTCCTGATTTCAAACGCACGCACCCTGGCCCGTTTGTGATGGAAAGCGGTACCACAGTAACGGTGTGTTTCACCCAGAGACTGGGAGGGGGGGGCCTTCATTCAGATGCTCCTGCCTAATCGGTTCCCACGGCAACGGGCGCCATGGCCGCCCAGGCCCTCGTCCCAGGGAGCAAACGTAACCTTGGCCACCGACTGCTGACAGAAAGCAGTAGCCTTAGGCGATACAGTACATATTACCATAAATCAGCATTCTGGGAAATATACATCAAATGTTTTGAATCCCAAAACATAATTTTATTATACATGCCCAGAACTGATTTTTCAGCAAGACACTGGGACCTGTCTCGCTTAGTCTAGTACACGCAAATAAAGAATCTGCTCTATCATTTAAAGTTGCGAGTGAGGAGAGAGTTGCAAATGCTTTTGATTTTGACCCATGTGAACAGGAGGTCAGGCATGTGTCTCGGACATTAAGACGCACTTCAAAAGGTCACTCAGAAGTGACAGGCGAAAGGAAAGTGAAAGTGCTGAGGTCGCCTGGTCCTTTAGCTGCACCTTTGCTTTCTGACGCCTCCAGAAACAGTTCGCAAGTAAAGAGCACAAGATCCACAATGCAGACTGAGCTCACCACAACCTGCCTATCACAATGTCCTGGCTGAAACCAGCATCTCATAATCTGTCCATCGAACTTCCAAAAGTACTTCATTAATGCTGTGTCACTGTGAGCATGGAGCCTAAAGGCGGAGGTGACACCCAAGGATGGGACCAATGTCCTTTGTGAGTCACATGCCTACACACACAATCACAGACCACGAGCTTGTTAAAGACACCAATTCACTTGAACCCATGCTTTCGGACTTCGGAATGACAAGAGGAAATCCAAATAAACACAGGGAGACCTTGCTAACTACATAAACACAGAGATGGGCAGGGTTGGGATCCAAACCCTAACCCCGCTGGTATGCCGTTCTTTATCTCTAGTTCTGATTTATTGGATTCTGATTTTGATGGCTGAGTGAGGAGGTGTACGACCCAGTGGGTTAGGATACTATGCCACCGTCGGGCCCCTAAGAGGGCAATTAACCCCCAGTAGCAGAAGGGACAGTCTCAACCCTGCCGTCTCAGATACATTGCTTTGGAGAAGCTTTCAGTGAAGTAGTATATATGTAGCATGAAGCGCATCACGCGTGTAAGAGCATAAAGCGTTGGTGTGTAAGAGCATAAAGCGTTGGTGTGTAAGAGCATAAAGCGTTGGTGTGTAAGAGCATAAAGCGTTGGTGTGTGGGCCTTTTCGCCAGCAGAGGCGCCGCGCCGCCCGCTTCTGCCCCCAGCTCGCCTTCGCCATCCCCACACTCTGCTCCTTGGCCGTCCAAGTGCGCCTCCTGTGGCATCACCAGCGCTGCCAGCCGGTCGTTAGCGTTGCCAGATGGCTGCTTATCTGTCCGGCCTTACAGGTGAGCAGAATTCAGGCCGACGGCCCTGTTGTGCCTGCACCCTCCCACCCTGTCAGAGCCCCCAAGCACGTGACTGTGGGACAGCTGTCAGTGAACATCGCCTTATTCGGCCTTTCCATGCCATCCTACGAAAAATTAATGCGAAATCAGGTACTGGTCGCTATTATCATTACATTGCCCCAAATGTACCTTTACAAATAAGGGGCATTAATTTAAAAATCACTTATGATTGGTACTCTTGCTAGTGGGGACAGAGTGGCTCAGTGGGTAGCAAGTCATATACCCATGTGTCCTGTGGGCACACCGCGTATGCCCCCCCCAGACCAGAAACACACGGTTAGGTCTCTAAACTGTCACTTTGCCTATAAACTGCCCGTGGTACGTGTGCCATGCTACGGACTGGCATCCCGAGCAAGATGCCTCTGCCTCGTACCCTCTGCTTCCTGGAAAAGGCTCCAGGCTCATAGTGACCCTGTATTGGCTACCCACTTGTGTTAGCTGGAGGGATGGATGGATGGAATGATTTACTGCAACTCCTTAATGTGTTTTCTTACACAGCTTCATCATCCATCCTCCAAGCACATTTGTGGGTGGGGCCAAGAGCCCATCACAGGAAGCCCAGAGTACAAGGCACTTTGGAAGGGATGCCAGTACATATAACACTGCTTATGGTTTTCCATAATTTCAGACATTTTAGCCACAGATATCAAGCAGAGGGTACTGCCACGCAAGGGAAACGCTGCCCATTGGTGAGTGAAAGGATGTCAGAGAAATGCCCAACAGGAAGTCTGGGTTTGCCGTGGTGCCATGGTGATGCCAGGTGACCACAGGGACCTGGGACGTAGCGACAGGAGCCGAGCGAGTTCTCTTGTGCCCCACAGAGCACTCTGCCTGGCACACGATCGGTCATGCCACGCCAGTGACATAGCGTGATGCCCACCGCATAATCTCAGGTTAATGACAACATGCCCCCCCCCCCCACCTTGGCCTGGCTGTGTGCCGCTCAGATCAACATCCATCAGTTATCTTTGTCAAGCCCCCCCACACCGGCACTGAGAATGTGATTTTCTTACCGACAGCTATGAACTACAACGTGGACACTGTGCTCCGTGTCTGTGATTCTCTGGGTCATGTGGTCCACCCCACCCCCCCCACCACCCCCATCTACAATCACTGCCAGTGGGGGAGAAGGCATGTAAGGCCCAGGGAGACAGGAAAGTAGCATGGGGGGGGGTCTCAGCCACGCCCCCTTGGACACCCACTGTTGACATCCCCACCTTACCCTTCGCCTTCCTGGACCGGGGGCCGAGCAGAACCTCAGATCTCTCGGCTGGCCGACCTGCTTACGTCTATTTCAGGACCCTCTTTGTTTAGGTTTTTCCTCCAAGAAAAAGCCTGTAAACTGATTCCACTGCAGCAGCCGGCGACCTCGTTCACCCCCCTCCCCCGGAGCTCCCGCGACGTGATGCCGGTGCGGAGAAGGCAGCGTTGGCTGTAACCCCGCGCCTCCGTCACTCGGATTCACGCCGTGTGCGCCGCTGTAGGGAGCCACCATGAGGCGCTGTCCTGGGCGGGGCCATCCGCTCTGAAGGCTGGGCTCTGACTCACCACAGCGTGCATTTCTGTAAGGCTGAGTTACTTAATCTTAAGATTCCAAATGCCAACAGTAAGAAGCCACCCCCTACCCCTACCCCAACTCCCAGCACCACGGATTTAGAGAGATATACGCTTTTTTTCCTTACCATCAATTTTCCCCTTATCAATTTTGCACCACCAACTCACTCGCTAAGACTCTATTCTAAGACCATGCCCATTAATAATGTCCTCGAGTCTGAGTAGTGAGTCACAGTATGACACCACCAGCCATAAACAGAAGGATCACAATTACGGCCATCCGAAGGCATCGGTTACCGTGGAAACACCCGCTAATCACTCACCCGCGACTGGATTCCATCTACGTCCTGTTGTTGTTATTGTTGTTGCTCTTCATGTTTTATACCCAAAAGCCCAAAATGCTAAAACAGACAAATAACACAAACACATGGGGAGTTATTGCATATTTTGAACTTGTCAAATTAAGAAAATGACAACAAAACCTGTAAATTGGGTAATCTCAGGTCTTTTGGAAATCTGCAAATTGGTGCCTTCTTCCAATACACGGCAAAGAAAAAATGCTGACACTGATCATTAGACCATGAAACAGTCACTGAGCGAGGGTCCCCAACTCCGAGAGAGCACCACCCTGACCTCATACCTCTCCAATATCCTGGGATCGATGGTAACCTGATGACCCAACCCACCGGTATCTGCAAGGAGCAGTTTGCCTCCATTCTCCATCCTTTGGCGAGATCAGATTAATTTAGCCCCTAACTGGATCTGACAGCATCTCCTATTATTGTAGCATTGATTCATTACAAATTGCTGTAAGGCTCAGGTAGTCTTTTTAAAGATGGCTCACAGAAGGCTGTGGCTTACAAAAAGGCAGCATCGCAGAGCCACTAAGAGGAAGAAAACAGCAAAACAGACGCCCCATTGTCCACACAAGATTGTGTTGTTCCAGGTGAGGTCCTCAAGCTCCATGGCTCTCTCTGCAAGTGTCTTCGAACCTCTACATTGCCCTTGGTTCTTCTGGTGCCTCCAAGTTCCGAAGAGTGGTAAGGTAACAGCTCCAGGGCACTCCAGTGACGGCACTCTGTCACTGCCACCGCCCACTTGTGAGAAATCGCATCAGCTTGCGTAAGATCACGGCAAAGCGTTATTCAGTGGGAAGTGCAGGGGCTTACAGTTAACAGACGGGTCAAGTTTTTTTTTTTTTGCTTTTTTGTTTGTTGCTTTGGCCTGTAGAAAAGTTTAAGAAACTGTCCCCCCAGAAAGTAAGACAGAAAGATGTGAAGACCTGTGACAGGGAAACAGCAGGGTAACACATCTGGATCCATTTGGATCTATGTGATCTTAATTGATCAGTGTGGCCGTGATACACACTGATTTCCAGTGAAGAGTGAAATGGTGATGCAGTGAAGCGACACAAAGGCACTCCTTGGGGTACCGAAGGCTTAATTCATGCGAGAAAAAAACCTCAGAGATGCTGTGACGTGCATTGAAGCTTTTGTCAGAATACATAAATGAATGTTAATCGGCAGAATATTCCAGAAGACTCTTCAGTGAATTTTGCTAATACACTGGATTTTGGTGCAGGATTATTTCATGTCGATTTGTCTGGAATATTGTCTCTCTGCTTTTGGGTAATGAAATGTCCTTTGCTTGGTGTTGATGAAGTCTCTCCCAGCGTCCTCATATGTTCACATGTAAAAGGACAGCACACATCCTGATGCTGGGGTCCAGTTACTCACTGGGGAAGTGTAAATTGCATATATAAGGCTATGATTGCAGACACTGTCCCCATGAATGCAACATACATCTCCCTTCCATGCACCCAAAAACGCACGCGCGCACGCATACACCCAGCGATCAAAGACCATTAGCTTTACAATTCAATTCATTAACAAACCGCTAGAGGAGAAGTTCCAGCCGCAAGCCGCCGAACCATTATGGAGACGCACGACTCGCCGCCAGTACCCCGCAGGACTGATCACACCTGCCGACGCGCAATACACAGCGCGGGGAGAACTCAGACTGTCAGCCTGGACACTAGACACACGACACTGGCATAATCCCCACAACGACCATTCTGTCGTGAGCCTTACAGAAACGGCATTTCAGACACATGGGTACTCTGCTGTGGTCTCCCGCTGGCGGGCGGCGCTCTCCACCATCCGCTTGCTTATGCCAGTCACAGGGTTGAGCAATGCATGCATCCCTCCGGCTGCTGCGCGCTGAGAGCGCACTCCGGTCTGAGCACTGGCGCCGTGGCCGTGCGTCCCTTCCAGTCTACACGTGTGTGTCCTTTAACAAACATACATGATGCCCCAGCGGCACGCGAGCGAGCGGCCGGGGCTGCGCGCGCCGACAGCATTACACCTGAGCACGCGGGGACACCTGTGCGCGAGCTTTCGAAAGCCGTTCCCGAAAGAGAAAGCGCGACGCGGCTGTTTATTTCTCCACTACAAATGTCCCACTCTATTCAGATTCAAGAAAAAACAGAAACGATTCTATCGTTGTTATGCGTGTCATCCAAGTACCATATTTGCTATATATAAGCAAATTCTGTCAGAATTGTATTACGGTGTGCTCAAACAGAGAAAATCCATAAAGTTCAATCTTATGAAATATTAATAATTATAGTATTACAAGTGTACATGTCACGTAATAACAGTTGCGAACAGTGCAAAAAGCAATACTGCCCCTTACCCGGATAGTTTAAGGAACGTGCCTTCTGCCTGGGTATGGCAAGTTTCTCCTTTACGGAAGCCCGCGGATCTTTCCTGACAGCGTCGCACCAGCAGCACTCGGACAGGCGGAGAGTACCCGATTAGCCTTTTCTCCCAGTCACCTGAAAATGAATGGACCGCTCGCGTCTCCCCTGCCAACACATTTGCGTAAGAACCGCCTACCGTGTCCGCTGATTGGGCAGGACAGTGACATGTTTGCATTTTGCCAATTCTCTGTCTTGTAATTCGACGCCTGTCCCTGTCAGTCAAAGAGCATCCCCGAGCGCCGTATAATAATAATACCGTGTCTCGCCTGTTTCTTACCGATTCCGCTGGTATGCAAATACAGGGGTGTTGTCATTTATACTGCTATGCATATGTCGATACTGGTAACATTTAAATCAACGCTCGTTCTAATTTAATTTATTTAATAAACTCCCTAGAAATGTATTAAATATTAATGCATAAACAAATCTGGCCAAAACAGCAGTGTGTGTGGGGTGCTGTGCAGCTCAGTGGAAACAGATGTGTGCTTGGATCTGGAAAGTAGTGGGATCAAATCCTCTTGATGATAGAACAACCATTTCACTGTTGGGTCGTTGAACAAGACCCTTAACCCCAATTGTTTTCTGGATGCTGGCCTACCCTATTCAATAAACCTTATTTGTATGTTACTTTGGACAAAATTGCCTGCTAAATAAATGTAATTCCAAACAGAATGCCTCTCCAACTGCTTGAGTAAATAATATTGCATTAAAGTCTTTGCTTTGGCAGAGTGATACCAGTGTCATTAGTTCTGTCATGTATTATTGTTTATCAGACACTTGGGAATTCAGTTTAACGCTCAATCGATCAATCAGTTCTTGTTGTCATTGTATACATCAGAGCAACAAAACTAAGTTGGCAGCTCCCTGAATGGCATAAACAAAAGCATAAGGCAAGACTAAACATACGTAACATGGATATAAACAATATGTACGAAATAGTCAACAAATATGTAAGGGAAATTTTGAAGGGCAGAAGCACAGATCCTTGTGCTTTATCTGTAGCTGTGTCACCAGCCAGCCTCCAGAAGGTGACATCACCATGGAGCCAAAAAGGGAATGTGACATTCCTGGTATTTTATATCTCGCCAAAAACCTCACTTCACAGGTCTTGATCTGCTGTTGATAGAGCATGAGAGCCGGAGAGTAACGATGGACGTTCCCCACAACAAATGTCTATAATTTGACAATGCGCAAGATTTTATTACAAAAACTCAGGCTATCCCTGCTGTTTGCTGCCAGAAAGCTTTAAAATATCACAACATGGTAAGCTCTGGTTCATAATTTGACGCTGTCCAGGCTTCACGGTGGAAGAGTCTGAGAAGTTCTTATAAGTTCTCTTTAGCATCGGTCCAGCCAACACGGCATTGATTTTTTGGCAGCATAATGCTTGTGTTCGTGTCCTGTTACAGTCTTCCTGGATGTCACTGATATTCCAGACCGTCATTTACCAATGTGATCACCAAGCAGGTTCTCCAGGACTGTCATGGCCAAGAAGCAGCTTTAGCGTTGATGTCCAGGTGGGGAAGAACCTTTGTGTGCCTGGCCGACGTCCTTAATGCAGATGATCCCAGTTTATATCCAGCTGCATGCAGGTGTAGGTGGGTCAGATCCCAAAAAGCCTTCAGCTTGGTCGTGCTCTGACATCAGCGGCAGCCAACAGCTCATCCTGTAAAAGAAGCCCCCCCTCCTCGCCCTCCTCCCCAAGCCTGTTGCCACCTCGCCCTGCTCCAGTCCTGGAATTAGTCCCGTCCTCTATGTCGTCCCACTCTGTGGCAGTTCTCTAAGCTCCAGTTCCTGAAAATATGCAGAGGAGTGTACTGCGCGATTTAATTTATAAATATCATTTGGAAGTGAATCATGGTAGGTATATGCATAACACTTTCTTATATTATTTGTCTGTCATGCCGGCTTCCGACTTATAACAAGTTGTTCCGGAATATTCTCAGTAGTGCTGGCTAACTTTCGCACAGTCACGCTAAATGGGGTTCAGCGGCAGATCTGAACATCACGGCACGCACTCCTGCCACCCCCGCTCCATCACCCCGCCTCATGAGTCTGAGTCCTCCCCTCCCCCCAACCCAAACAGGAAGTGGCTCATCTCACAGCATCACCTCTGTGCCACCCAGCAGCTGGAGGTAGGTGGATGTAGTATGACCCCCCGCCACGTCCTGCTGTCTCTCCCTGCAGCACAAGACGCTGGTGATTCCCCACCCCGCCACCAAGTAGGATGGAGTCACAGCAGGTACTCTGGTCGATAGGAAGCAGTAAATGCATTACGGATTCCTTCTGTCAAAGGTAGGGTCCAATCCAATACCGACACTGCAAACTAATTCCAGCACTTCACTCACCCGCCTGAAGACTGACATCTACTGATATTCCACAAGTCTTGTTTTTCTTTGACTCATCTTTTCATGCCCCTCCCCCACCTGGCGCCGCAGCCCTGTGATTCGCCGATTGATTGGGCTGCGAGCCAATCCGCTGCCGCTGTCAGGTTTTTCCCCACAGTGTACACCTGTTCCTGAATGTTAACAACCAGAAAACGCCCCCCTCCAACTGTGCCTTTGTATGCTGATGCTGCCTGTAATTCAAGGCTAAACAAAACCAGCGTATTCAGAGTGAAATGTCTGATATCGCTTCAGTTTTGACAGCGTCATCATTTGATCTTGTATTGATACGATCAGTTTCATTAAACCACCTTTGAAATGCTTTTATCTGGATTTGATGCCGCCAGCAGTGATGGTTTAAGTGTACTGACAAGCTGCATTTGCTCATTCTCAAAATGGTTTCTCACCTATGACCATGACGGGCGTCGAGCCTCCGGTTGCCACCCAGCCGCAGCAGAAGGGGACATTTTCATGGATTAGACGACCTTTCCATCCGCCTTAAAGGGCACCCCTCTCCCCGCCCTGTCCCCTGCCATCTCCGTCCCCTCCCTCTCGCCTCCTGCGCCTCTTGTAGGGAAAACAAATTAATTAGCATCTAGAGACGGGAAACCGTTCTGGTAGCTAATTACGAGTGGCAATAATTAAGCGGGAAGGAGCCGCGTGCCGGCAAGTGGAGGAGCCAGGAAGGCTCGCATTGGGGGGGTGGAGCGTGGGAGCCGGTGCGGGGCTGCAGCTGGAACCGGCAGAGTGGTGCCGCAAGCTTCCTGTTACTCCCGAACCCGCCACTCAGCTACATCCATGACCTTTACAGCTCAGAGCCCGCTTTTGTTCTCTGTGGCTGATTCATAGGACCTAGTGGGGGCAGGATAGCGGGAGGGGCGTGAGCGAGGAGCAAGCTTGTGGGGGGGGCTTGCGGAGCTTCAGAGATTTCCTGTCCTGTCTGTCCATGTGGCGACACATCTCTTAGCTAAAGAAATATGTTAGTACAGATGTTAATGCTAGTGTCATTGGCTCAGAAGGCTAACTGTCACCTACATTTTCACCTATTACATATAACACATGATGGAACTTTACTGGGGGGGTTGCCGCTCCCAACGTAACAGTTCCTACTTAAACAAACAAATAACAAGAAAGTGTACCACTCATTTAATTTTTATCTAATTTTCATTTCATTTTCTTTCATTTCATTTCATTTCATTTTCATTCATTTCATTTCTTTTTGGTGCTGCAGGTGAGGAAGGCACATGCTTGCACACACCGAATGTATGTAACTTGATACACAGCTCAGTGTTTCAGTAGAGCAATTATAGATTAGATTGCTGGCAGGATAGCATGGTCTGCATGATCAGGGGTCTGCCTGCCTGCCTTGATGGCGGTGCTTTAGTCTGACGGAGTAGATGTTCTACATAATCCAGGGTATTGATCCAATCATCTCTATCAACCCTCTTGCAGCGACGCGGCCTGGAGCTCCTGACCAGAATCACAGCTCCTTCATCTTAGCTATGATCAGGAGACTTGTACCGATCAGTACTTCAGATACATTTATAAACCACGTATCAGTATGCTTGATGTTAGCATTTTTTCCTTTTATAATTCCCTTACTGGGGGCAGCAATGTGGCAAATGGTTAACATTGTTACCTCACATCTGAATATCAGAGTTGGAGTCTTTCTTCCAGACTCTTCGGTATTCCCCCTACCCCCCTTCTGCTAAAATCATGCTAAAGTGAATTGGACTTAATACATTTTCTGTAGGTATGAATGGCGACTGTGCCCTGCAATGAGGTACCACCCCATCCTGGGGTATTCCCTGCCCTGCGATGAGGTACTGCCCCATCCTGGGGTATTCACTGCCCTCTGATGAGGTACTGCCCCATCCTGGGGTATTCACTGCCCTCTGATGTGGTACTGCCCCATCCTGGGGTATTCACTGCCCTTCAATGAGGTACCACGGCATCCTGGGGTATTCCCTGCCCTGTGATGAGTTGCCGCCCCATCCTGGGGTATTCCCTGCCCTGCGATGAGGTCCCGCTCCATCCTGGGGTATTCACTGCCCTCTGATGAGGTACTGCCCCATCCTGGGGTATTCACTGCCCTCTGATGAGGTACTGCCCCATCGTGGGGTATTCACTGCCCTCTGATGAGGTACTGCCCCATCCTGGGGTATTCACTGCCCTTCGATGAGGTACCACGGCATCCTGGGGTATTCCCTGCCCTGCGATGAGGTTCCGCTCCATCCTGGGGTATTCACTGCCCTTCGATGAGGTTCCGCCCCATCCTGGGGTATTCACTGCCCTTCGATGAGGTTCCGCCCCATCCTGGGGTATTCCCTGCCCTGCGATGAGGTACCGCCCCATCCTGGGGTATTCACTGCCCTTCGATGAGGTTCCGCCCCATCCTGGGGTATTCCCTGCCCTGCGATGAGGTACCGCCCCATCCTGGGGTATTCACTGCCCTTCGATGAGGTTCCGCCCCATCCTGGGGTATTCACTGCCCTTCGATGAGGTTCCGCCCCATCCTCGGGTATTCACTGCCCTGCGATGAGGTTCCGCCCCATCCTGGGGTATTCACTGCCCTGCCCCCATTGCTTCTGGGACAGGCCCTGAAACCCCATTGGTGGACCCCCCAGCTACAGGGTCTGGGCCTTCAGTGCTTGGCCCGGCCCATGCAGTCCACCCTTGTGCAGGTTTCATGGGCCTTCGCTCTGCATGGAAGGAACAGCACGCAGATTAATTGCTTTCTGTAATGAATTAGGGCCATGAGGGCTGGGTGATTACAGCGCTCGCCTCTTCGCTGAAGAATATCCGGTGAATTTCCACAGGGCCCCATCTGAGCCGACCACCACATTAATATATAAATATCATATTTCTGCTTTCCCCCCTCATTTTCACTCTGTCGAAAATGGATAATTAAACCCATAATAGGTCTCACTGTCAGTGCCTAAAACCATAGGTACTGGGGGGAGGGGATTAAGGGTGCAGACCACCCTACCAGGTGTGGGTTTTCAGACACCCACACCCAAGCTGACAGACTTCATCGAGGAACACTCTGGGAAGGGACTCACTCACTTCTTTTTTTTCTTTTTTTATTTTTATTTGCCAGACGCTTTAGCTGAAAGTGAGATGCGAGTCACACAAATAGCACGTTACAAGCATGCATGCTGTCGAGGCATCAATGCAGCACCAGAGTGGCTAGAAATGAACGGCCAGGGACGATTGCCGGTGCATCAGGAGCTTGGCCTCCGATGGATCTCATAAGATCAAATTAGCAGAAAAATGCAACATTAAGGACATCCCGAGAACATAGAGCAGGATCAGGCTAGTAGATGAATTACTGCACCTACAGGATGTTTCTGAATACGCGCACTTGACTGTACTTGTGCTCCCATTTACTCATTCTATGTTCCAATACTGAAGAACAGAAGTACAGAGATGGTAAAAGCCCCCGGATGTGGTTGTCGGCTCTCCCACAATATCAAGGATGCATCGGTTGCATCCCTGTCAAACAAGAACAATCCCATGATTCCCCGGGCTCCACGTTCATTCTTGAGAGGCAAGTTAGCAAGACTGTTCTTGACAAGACCACAAATACGACCTTGGTGTTCTTGGTATTGAGAAACATGCGCAGCCTGTATTTGCCTAGACGCCACTGTCGAGTGATGAGGGGCTGAACCGTCCCACCCAGCCTGATAGAGGACTATTCGCGGTGATTTTTGTGTTTCTGGTCTCAGGCAGCGGATGCAATGATGAAATAAAAAATGTTTATTGTCGGCTGTATTTCCCAGCCTCATCTTCCCTCCTCTTCCTCTCAGATCAGGCCATTCATTATCAGAGAGCACTGAAAATGCTGACTGTGTCGGGGGGGGCATTGTCCTGAGAGGGTCAGCTGACCTACAGGAGTCAAGGGTAATAGTGGGAAAATCGGAGGTCCAAGTCCTATTTCTTGAAATTTGCCAAATCATGAGGCTTTTTTCAAGTCCAGCAAACCGTTCCCAAAAAAAAAACAGAATTGCGTATAAGAGAGACTGGGTCCTTTATTCCAAGATCACATGGTTCAGCGAGCGTTCTCAGTGAGTATGTGTTTCAGGATCTCCACAGGCCTGCATTCGTCACCCATTCATCCGCCATCCCGCTGTTGACCCTGGAAAAGGTGACAGAGAACCGATCCAGTGCATAAGAGGCAGAGAGGCTGGGGTATATCACTGTATCACAGGACACGCACAGGCACAGACTCACAGAGACAACCAATCTACTTAACTGTACATCTTTGGACTACAAGAAACCCAAGAGACACGGATGGAACAAGCAAAGTGCCGGCACCGGAGCGGGGGTGGGATCTGACCCCCAGGCGCGGAGGTGTGAGATAACAGTGATGCCACTTTGCTTCCTGCCATGCCAGTTCCCCCTCCCTGTCTGCTTCACCCACCCGCACCCTCCTCTCTCGGTCTCTCCCTAGCCATTACCTCACTCCCTAACCCTCTAACCTCCCGCTTGTCCCTGGCCCAAAGCTGCGCACCCCCGCTCTCCTTCGTCCCCCGCACGCCACACCCCCCACTCCCTTCCTCCGCCACTCGCCGAAGGCTCTTTCATCTTTTCTGCCAGTCATCCGATGGAATCTACATAC
>JABFDZ020000050.1:13280986-13293341 GCA_019775955.2 Pollimyrus isidori | reverse complement strand
GAAGGTGAGATGGGGGGGGGGGGGGGGTCATTTAGGGGTGGGCCTCCAGCTCCTGTCCCTCTACCAGCACCCCTTGTCGCTCAGCGACCCAGTAGGAGGCTAACGGCAGCAGTGCCCCCCGCCACGCATTCAACCTGGCACATTAGCGTTTGGTTTGGAGTCCTCGATTAGACTGGGAATCCATCACTTCAGGAAATCAGTTTGAATACTCCAGCGTCTGACTGAATCGCTTAGCTGGGCATGGCTTAGTTAAAGCCCATAATAAAGCGATGGAAAGTCACTGATGGATATCAGAGGTAAGTGGAGTGTTTTACTCCTGCAGGGCTGCACGGGGAATTTTTAAAGTAGGTGTTCAAAGGTTAGAAGACGGCACTCAGTATCTGTAAAGCTCACATGCAAGATCTCCAGAGAAAATGGCGCTCAGGCAGCCCCAACACACTACACCCTGCCCCCAATATTCCCATCTTTGCTGGGTTCACGGTTGCTGTCTGTTGGTATTTTTAACATATTCACTTCAAGGCACAGAATACAGCATCCAAGCACATCTGGTCCCACCTTGAATCCACCAGCACAGTCTCACCCAATCTTTTGACAGGACCCCCAGATGTCACTACCCAATGGTGCTAGTGCAGCAAAAAATGCACTCTGACATGCAATTTATTTCTTTTTCAATAGCCTGCAGACTAGTGTTCGCGTTTTTGTACTCGCCCTTTATCTAAATGACTGACCTCAGATGAGTGGGCGAGTTTAATTTTCAGCGCTGCCTGTGACTTCAGGGCACAAAATTGGCCTGGCCAGTAACTTATCGATGCAGAAGCTTTGCATACCAGTGCTCCAGCCATAAAATACCATCCATCCATCCATCCAAACATTCATCCACGCTTGGCTCTTTTTCCTCCTTGCAGATGACCAATCCAGCCATCCAAAACGATTTCAGCTACTACAGGAGGACCATCAGCAGGAACCGGTTAAATAACCAGCAGGTAGGCCTGCAACTGCAGCATGTACCAAGTCATATATTCATCCGGATATGTTTCCCAAAGCGTGATTGCTAACGATGCCTATGCGTCTCCCCTAACCTTGAGATATCTGTCCTCCCTGACTCAGCTGGATGCCGAAAATGAGGTGAACAATGAGATGGCCAATCGCATGTCGCTGTTCTATGCAGAGGCCACGCCCATGCTGAAGACACTCAGCAATGCCACCACCAAATTCGTGTCAGAGGTGAGCTCTCGCCAGAGCCGGCCTACATTCGCCTTTCCCCTGCCACCCATGCAAAGAAAAAAGCAGTGAGGCTGTGAATGCCATGGCAACCGAGCAGAGCCTGGCTTCTACCCTAGCAACTGCGAGGATTCAGCTGACAAGCAATATTCTCAACATTATTATTATTATTGCTCAAGTGCCTAGTCTTCACCAACAGTTTTATGTAAAACTTATAGTTCCTGGAGTTTGTTACTTGAAGCCACACAGAACGTCATGCATTCAGATAAAGGGTGTTTTACAAATCTTTGATTCAGCAATAAAGAAACGGTCACCAGAACAAGAGTTAGTTGCCCAGCAGACATGGGTGGGGTTAGTAGCACCTTGCGAAGGCAGCCCAAGCCAGACTCAGGCTCTGTGGCATCCAAGGACATACTGTTCTCAATGGACTGTAACTCAGCGAGCTTCAGCCAAGCTTCTCCTCAGTGTTACTTTGCAAATTTAAGGATCCATATACCAATCAAAGGGATGAAACAGATGCAGCTGAAAAGAAAGTATCATTCTCTCAGAAACAAGGGTTCTTCACCCCGAAATGCAATCAAAGTTTCCCTTTTTATCCATTTGCACTTTCTGGAACAGGACAGTAGGATGGCACATTACAGGTGTATTGTGTGGAATTTACACAAAATAGCTTCAAATGCTGTTATTGCCAGCAATTCATTTACATGGCTGTTTTTTTAAATGCATTCTGTCTCCCTCTGTTGGACATGAATGGTACTAACTCATTTCAGAACAAAACGCTGCCAATCGAAGACACAACGGACTGCTTGAGCACCATGGCCTGCGTGTGCCGAGTCATGCTGGAGACGCCGTGAGTTTCCGAAACGAAATGCAATGACTTCCTAATCCTCACTGCCAGATAATCAAAGAGCTCCTTCAGTGTCAGCTCTGAAAAAGCCTGCATCCAGATCAAAGACATCAGCTTCCAGTCACTGGCAAGCTACTCTCACTTCTTGTATTGCAAATGCACTTATCACCACTGAGTTAATGTGCACATGCAGAGATGGCCTTTGTCTACACAATATACAGTCAAATGTGTGCAAGCACATTTCAGGAAAGAGGATTAGAGCTGCCCGGTGCAGAAGCTTCTGGCCTGGCCAAACCATGTGTCATTAGATGGTGCTCTTGGTTTACTATGGGGGATGCTTTATGCCTTTTTTTGAAAAGAGAGCGCCATCTAGTAGGGTAAAAAAATACAGCAAATGGTTCATAAAGTCATTTTGTCCTTTACTTCTGACCACTCTTGTCTGTCTGTCTGTTTGTTTGTTTGTAGGGAATATCGCTGCCGTTTCACCAACACGGACACCATGCTCTTCTGCATGCGGGTCATGGTGGGCGTCATCATTCTCTATGACCACGTCCATCCAGTGGGCGCCTTTGCTAAGACCTCCAAGATCGATGTAAGCACCTGTTCGCATGTTCCATCAAAATAAAAGATCATTTTGCAAGCAAACGCCCCCTCCCCACCCCCATTAAAATAAACAGAATTGAGGTTAGATAGAAAACATGCTTCCATGGCGCAGATGAATCACTACCACTGTGCATCCCAAAGGACCACTTTGCACTAATTGAAAAACTGAATAATCAGCCTCTGCTCTACATATAAAATGTTGCTGAACAATTTATCGGCCTGTTTTGCGGACTCATATGTTCACACAGCAAATTAAACATCACGCAAGATCATAACAGCTTGACATCATTAAGAACTAGGTGTTAGTCAGCTAAAGAAACTAAATTTGTTTTGGCCTTGACAAGGGGTGATGGGCGGTCTGTGTTTGCATGGGCACAGGTGAAGAGGGGGGTTTGATCCTCAGAGCGGTCATGGGGGGGTCAGGTTAACAGGACGGTGACCTTCCCTGTAAAGTACTGCACACGGATACCTTTGTTGACCCCTACAGATGAAAGGCTGCATCAAGGTATTGAAAGAGCAGGATTCCAACAGCGTGGAAGGGCTTCTAAATGCTTTGAAGTGAGTAGGGGTGCTGGGGTGGATGCACCACCATTAATGGACTTTATATTAATCTCATACAAAAGTTAAAACACTTTTCTTTTAAGTGCGAAGCTAACACTGGTATTCTGTGCTGCAGGTATACAACGAGGCACCTGAACGACGATAGCACCTCCAAACAAATCAGAGCCATGCTGCAATGAGTGCGGGGGGGGAGGGAGAGGGGGGGTGAGCTCGGGATCGATGTTGAGGAGAGAGAGAGGGGAGACTGCGGAGGGAAAGAGGAGGGCTGGGAAGAGGTTACGGGCGACCCAAACTCTGAGGCCCCTTAGGTTACATTAACGACATGCAGAACCATTCGTGTCAATAATTTGTTGTCAATATATATATATAGATATATATTGTCAACTGCTCATCTCCATGTCTCTCATTTTATACAAAAAAGAAACAAAAAAATAGAGATATATATTAAAGTGAAAACATAAAAAACACAGTGTATGACATAAATAGGACAAAAGAAGAGAAATTATATTAGAAATTTTAAGGTTAAGAAATGGAAAACGAAAGTCCATATTCCAATTTAAGAAAAGTATTTTTGCACTCGTAAAGAAATCAATGCCATCACTATCGTTTCACTGTAAAGGCAAAAAAAAAGGCGAGAAATGAAGTGTACAGTCAAATCCTACTTACCTGCATTCTGATTTCATTTGATTTGGTATCATGGCCTCATCTTACCCATAATCCTCGGCCGCCGTTGGTAGTGCTTCATGCCGATTGGCTGGCGCGCTTTCCTTACTTGGTACAGAAGACAGACATCCAACAGGGCCACAGTCTCTCCAGCTGATTTTTCACATCGATGCAGACAGGACAGGACAGTAAAATATATAAATATCAGATTTTGCGTTTTGTAAAAGGAAGCCTGTGTTATGACATTGTTAGACAATGTTAGACGCAAGAAACTATTTTCTGGGTATTACAAAAAAAACAACCTAATCCAGTGAACTGCTATAAACTGCTGTTTGTATGATAAAAGCACACTTTAAACTTGATTAATGATCTTGTATGGAGTTTGAATACAATTCCGGTTAAGTGCTCTGGTTTTTTCTTTCCATTTTCTTGTGCAAAAACGTTTACGGCAGTAATAATCTCCTTAAGGCCTTTACCAAACAAAAAAGAAAGTTGCGATCAGACTGAGCGCATGGACATAGTGAACCGAAGAATATCAGAATGTCACCCTTCACCTTACGTGTCTGGGCCTGCACTCCTTCCTTAAACTTCTTCAAGGGGAACTTCCAACGGTGCTACTACACTTAAGGCTAAATGAATGGCAGAGATTGTTGGCATGTGGGCGGGTCATAGGTCAAGAGGTCACGGGGAGGACATTCCACTGGATTCCACCACTCTGGAGTCCCACCACTGCTGGTCACGTTCCTTCTTCTATTTCTTCTATTCCCCCCCCCCCCCCAGCTGGTGGGTGTGCCACACATTTCTCCAGTAAGATGTGTGCTGAAGCTGTTCATGTAGCTGCAGTCATATTTGCGGGGGGGTTCCGAATCTGCAATTCCCCTCCCCGCCCTGAATGCACATGCTACTCACTATTATGCCACCTGCTGGCCCATATCCCCAACTGCGATGGTTACCCATCATTGCACCAACATTAACGACACCATTAGCTAAATCGGGCCACAAGCTGTGCCAAAATAAACATTGTTCAGCCTGGAATGCTGGAATAATTCATATAACATTTCAGGTTATTCAGATCGCCAGTAGCCATCTTGGAAAACCAAATGTATTTTGATGGCAACAGGAGGACATGGAGCCCTCCCCATTCTCGAGCTGCAGGCACAGATGGAGACCAGAGCAAGGCTTAACACCCACCAGTAGGGGGCAGTATTGTACACAGGAAATAGAGCGCCAAGGCATTCCGTGACATGTACGTAAACTGGATCGGAAATGGAAATAGTGTGCTTATGATCTACTAAAGAGTCTACCTTTAGTAGCAACGAAGATAAATCCACAAGAAAATAAAATTCTTATGATGATATTAATAATAAATTCAAAGGAGACAAGCATTTCTGTACTGTGGATGTCCATAGCCCTTAGAAAGTCTAACTTAATTTGATCTTATAACATATATTTTAAATACAGGTATGTGTACATGCATATGCTGTATAAATATATAGATGGCATGTTGTAAGTTCTGACGTGTAAATACCGTGTTTTTAATCACTTTTCTTGTTCAGTGAATCTGGATTGGGTATGTGTCGTCTCTCCCATGCGTTTGGCTTGGACCTTCGGACTTAGTCACACACTTTGGATTTATAACTTCATATTGACGAACGGAACAGAGAAGAGAGTGTCCATTTGCTTGTTATTTTGTACATTTTGTGCAACAATAAACTTGTCATTTATTACATTCAACCTCAGGTTGTGTCATTTTGATTCATAACATTTCTGCTGTCATTGATTCTCTGTATTACCTTCACAGACAGAATTTCTAGGCATAGCCAAGTTGCAGAGAGAGTGCGGTTAAGGGGCCTCGGGATCGCGTCTTTGCTTTTTGCAGATGATGTGGTCCTATTGGTATCATCGATTGGTGACCTGAAGCAGGCACTGGGGCAGCTTGTGGGCTAAGTGTGAAGTGACCAGGACAAGAATCAGCACCACCAAGCCTAAGGCCATGGTTCTTGACTGGAAAAGGGTGGATTGTTCTCTCCTGGTGGGGGATGAGTTGGTATCTCAAGCGGAGGAGTTTAAGTATCATGAGGTCTTGGTCATGAATGACGGAAGAAAGGAGGGGAGATGGACAGGCGGTCAGTGCAGCTTGGCCAGTAATGGGGACACTGTCCCGTTCTGTCATGGTGAGGGAGCAGAAGGCGAAGCTCTCGATTTACCGGTCGATCTACACCCTCAGCTCCAACCCTCACCTATGATCATGAGCTCTGGCTAGTGACCAAAAGAATGACATCGCGGATACAAGCTGGCGAAATGAGTTTCCACTGCAGAGTGGCTGGGCTCAGCCTTACAGGTAGGGTGAGGAGTTCAGACTTTCAGGAGGGGCGCAAAGGAGAGCCGCTGCTCCTCTGCATCGAAAGGAGCCAGGTGAGGTGATACGGACATCTGTCTAGAATGCCTCCTGGACAGCTCTCTGAGGAGGTGTTTCGGGCATGTCCAACCAGGAGGAGGAGGTCCCAGTTATATCTCTCGCTGGCCTGGGAACTCCTTGGTTCTCCTCCTGGTGATGTTGGTGGAGGTGGCTGGTGAGAGGGAGGTCTGGGCATCCCTGCTTATACTGCTGCCCGCGTGACTCAACCCTGGATAAGTAGCAGAAAATGGATGGATTGATGGATGGATGGATGCATGGATGTTTCAATACATGTGTAAATTTTACTGCAGGTACCCATACCGAGCTATCAAATATCACATGACAGATTACATGAGCTCCATTTCTTTCCAGGTACAGCAGTCCACACGCTCTTACTGTCTAATACATAACCTGCACACATTACTGAATGTTTATTTTACGGGCTAGGATCAAGTTAATGGACGTTGAATGAAATATCTTCGAATGCTGAACGTGTGACAAAGGTGTGTCTGCAGGAACAGAGGTACCTACTGGATTAAAAAGAAACGAAAACACTCCAGCATTGCAGTTCTGGCAATTCAGGCCACAGCTTCGGATTGCTGGAAAGAACAGCGTTCTGCAGTACCGCTGTCCGTGGTGCTGAAAAGAAACATAGCCTGAGCTGTCCAAAACCAGAAGTTTTAAAAGCCATTTTTCATTAACATTTGCATCACTACAAGCTTCACTTGACTACACACAGAAACCCCCTTTACCATAACCTGGATTTACACTACAGACAGTAACACTAACAATTTGACCTTTTATCACCTCTGTTAATTTCTTAACACTTTCTTCAGACTAATTACAGGAAAAACAGGACGGGGAGGGGGATTGATGGACTAAAACATTTCTCAAAGGACAATCCTTAAATACCTTCATTTGCAAAGCATGACCGGAGCAAACCACACAGCTCTGCATCTAAACCACGGTGTCAGGAAGGTAAATATGAAAAAAGACCACTAGCACTTCAGATTTGTGATGAGCCAGGAAGATATGCCCTGGGGGCGTTGGAGATGGCAGGGGACACCCCGGATGGGATGCCTTACCGCCGACCGCCCCGCCGACCCCCCCACCCCACACACACACACACATGCACACGCATACACACTCACACACACACACACACACACACACACACACACACAAAGGGAAACTTATAAACACCAACCAGATTATTCTCGACCAGGTGGAAAGAAGAGAAACTGGGGAACCCAGGCAAGACCCAAGGAGAACAGGAAAGAACATGCAAACTCCACAAATACACAGAACATAATGTACTTTTTGTATAACACCATAACAGTATTATTCATCATTTTACCAGAATAGTTCAGATCAATTGTCTAGTCAAATTATATTTTCTACCGAAGTATCTTCAACTTCGCCATGTTTTATCGTTTCCTCAATTACGCCATAAGAGGGCGACAAAACCCTACAAATGATACCCTCTTACCCGTTTTATTTCAGGAGGTTTTAAGTCCCCTTTACTTCAGTTTAATTTATAGTTTTGTCCAGGTTGTGTGTGATTGAAAAACAGTGCATGTCCTTAACTACGCTCAGGGCTCCGTGGCTATAATTCTGATTACTTTCATTCCTTATCCAGTGGTATAAGATAACACTTAAATCCCTGAGAATTATAACAGGTATTGACCTAAAAAAAGAATGTAGCATCGAACGAATGAATGCATGAAAAGCCATGTAACATATTAGCGGTTTCGTCGGATTATATTATACGAATATCAATATACCTTATAAAGGAGGTAATGAGAAAAAACGTAACGCCTTAATCATTTACGCAATAGCGGATAGTGTTACCGGATCTGTACATTTATAACAGAAGCAGTTTCCTACTGCACATCTGGGAACAGTCTGCCACTAAATAGGGTCTGGGAAGTGGGGGTGGTGGGCTGCTCTGAATTAGGACAAGGATACCCTGGAGATGCAGCCGGGGTTGGGCTCTTATCTCAGTACCAGCCAGGGATGGCTGCAGCGACAGATAGGCGCTGCCGTAACAGGGCACACTGACACGTACTCACCTAAAATCTTTAACCATTACAAGCTCTGTACCAATAGTTCCAGCAGATCTACCGACATCCCACATGAGCGCCAAGCCAAGCCAGTCAAGGCGCCCTGGTAATGCAGGGTGCGGCGCCTCCCCAGCAGCTTATGGTCCAAAAAACCGCGATTGATAAACTTTAGCGAAAACACCGGGAGCCGCATTAATCGGGGAGGGGCAGCCAGGGCAGGAACCAGCCCAACGGTCGGGGATCATTTGCCTGACAATCTGGCATTTAGGCTCCTTCCTTTGTGCGCCCGGGCTGCCCAGGGGCACCTGGTGGGATGACTCACGCGCCTGTGTGCTTCCCCTACTTCTTCTCTGTTGTTTGCTGTATCCCGCCACCCACCCGCTCCCTCTCATCCGTCCATCGCTCTCCACACCTCTATTTGAATTTAACAAGTGCCGCTCATTTGGAAGGTAAACGATGCAGCTCCGCAGCGTCCACCTGCTGGGACGGGGTCCCATCCAATGGGCAAATATAGACACGCACGGGCAGGCGTGCGCACACACACACACACACACACACACAGCTACGCGGCATTATGTGCACGTTTGGCACGGGATCTTGCCAGATCCCCTCCTGGCAAAACAGCCTGTGTTTCCAACGGCCGTGTCGACCTCACGCTTCTCAGCCCGCTCACTTCCCCTGTAAGCGGCAGAATATCCTTAGTCCCCGTCCCACACACAGATATCTAGCTGGAGTAACTTCACCCAGTATGACTACTGCATGCTTTAACCAGCCAAACCTGAAAAGAGATCATCAAAGGGAAAAAAACGTATAAACTATAATCGGAATCAGAATCGTTTATTTTTTTTGCCAAGTACTTTTACATAAAGGAAATTACTTAGGGTGTCGTGCAAAACAATCAAGCAGGGATCGTCAACCTGTCCGTACACGGACGAACGCATCCGTAGCAAAATGTTTTAACTGTGGGAAAAATACGTCGGCTGCGTTTTTAAATATTCTGTCCGTGGTTTAGAAATGCGTTTTGATCAAAATGTCCTTCAAAATTTGTCATGGTGTTAATACCCGCTATCTATGACAATCAAGGCAATAAAATAGATTAAATAAGGTAAAAATGCCTGAGCCAGATAATGTGCTTGGTACTGGTTAGATGGGCTTCTCACTGAAGTCACACACACTGTTAACCATAATAATCTTATCTAGTCACTGAGGCGAACTGCTCTTCTGATAAAGTCAGCGGAGAGTCAACAGGCAGCTCCGTGAATACAGAACAGATTCATGGAGAGCAAGGGCAGTAATCGACGGGAGCGGGAGGGGGGTAGTGCCCATTTAAAGGGGGAAGGTGAAACACAATGCCACCAGCCAGGACAGGGGGCAGGGTACTGGTAAAACAGCAACCCGGTCAACATGAATTTGGAGGGAATTGGGCTCGGATCACGGGGGGTGGCAGGTGCATGCGTCACTCCCATCTGCCTTGCTGTAACTGTAACAGTCAATAAACGGGAGACCAGCTGGGCAAGTACAGGCTTATCGAGCAAACAAGCAGCAGGTGCAGTTACATGGGGCCACACCCAGGGGGAGCCGAACCCGGCACGGTACGGAGCAGCTGGACTGCGGGCCACACCGCGACACTGCAGTTTGGGTGCTGAAGCAGGCAAACAAAAATCTCCTGAAAGTCAACACCCACTTAAAAAAAGAATACAGATAATATCTACTTAAATAATAAATTAATTCTATGAACTCATTATGAAGAAAATGCTGGGGAAAATGGCTATATAATCTCCGTAATTAAGTGAAAAACTAACAGACAGTTAGTAAGCTACCCAAGGACGTTGCTAAAGATTTTGGGCCCCAAGAAAGCATATCATATTGGCCCCCCCAGTCCAGAGCAATCCCGTTACTGTCATAATTTTTAGGGCCCCTGTCACTCAGGGGCTCTTGGAATCATCCTGACTCCCCCCCTCACAGGGCCCCTAAACCTACCTATCCAGCAGGGAAAGCAGCTGTATTTCGGATGACCAGTATCTTGGAACACATGGAACAACCATATGTACTGGAAAGAAAATGGTAAGGAAAGGCTAGAAGCTGCCAGCACAGGAAGAGTTAATGTCTTCCAGCGAGCTGCAGGCCCCACCCACTCCGCTCATTTGCATACTTGCCATTTGGCGGGAAGCCTTCTTCCTCTCTTTGTCTGGGCTCCTGGCCAGGGCCCCTCCCCCGCCGCGCCATTCTCAGATGGCGGGAAATGGAAGCCTGAGCGCGCTCACTGCAGCAGTTAGAGTCCCCGCCCATCCCCCCCCTCCCACCCCCAGCTGGTCGCCAGGCAACCGCTCTGGAACACTGACACACAGAACAGGCGCGGGACTGAGGGCGAGGCACACTGGTAGCGCGCGCTTTCACCGCGGGAGGAAGGAAGTGATAAACGACTATTTTCACAGCAGAGCGGGGCTGGGGGGGGCGGCAGGGGGGTTAAATAAGGGCTCCCTCCAGCACTCCGGCTCAGCTACGCTCGCTGCTTCTGTGCCCTGTGTCGAGCCGAGATTCTCCAGCAGCTTGTATATGTGTAGCGTGTATGCAGACATGCCTGGCTGACAGCATGAGATCAACGTATGCCGTGTGACGGGGGAGAGTCAGGAGGCCGCTGGTCATGAAAGCTTCAAAGCGGCTTCCACATACGGAGCAAAGAGGGTGGCCGGGGGAGAGAGGAAAGTCACACACACCCACAATGCACCTCAGGCTCTACCACGCAGCTCAGAAGCCAGAGCCTCTGGCATGGATGCAGCTCAGGTCCCTCAAGCTGCCACAACGACTCACAAATACACCCTTAAATTATGACCCCTATATAACAAACGCATTTCATCATAAGTTAACCCCTCTCTATGACATTTCCTGTTATTATGCTTCCTTTCAGGTCAAAGGTCACAACCCTGCTGCGCACACATGAGAGCATTCAAACAAAACACTGTGTTCCGCTGTGTCACCCCCTGAACTTGGCTCCTGTTTCAGGACCCCATCAGGGCCACAAAGGTCACTGCAGATTGACGTCTTCATCGCTGTCCCTCTCTGCAACATACCTGTTCAACATGGCAAGTCGTTTCCGCCTCCCTGAGACGGGAAACCTGAGGAAACGGATGTCCGGCGGACGATGACCAGGGCCTAAAATCCTTTTCCTGTCATTGTCTTCTTCTGGAGTACTCAAGCCTGGCTATCACCTATAAGAACAGAGTTACATCTCAGACCTGAGCTTTATCTGGCTGCACAAATCAACTAATCAGCTGCTGATTGGGAAATCTATTGGTTCCACGGTCCAGTCGGCTTAGTCTGAATTGGTTTTTCCCTGAGGGACTGTCAGGCAGAGCCTCTGTCGGTGGCGTCACTCTTTTCCTGAAGGGGGCGCTGGGGAGGGGAGTCATCTTTACGATTCTGAAGCTGGAGGGGGAGGGGGGGGCAGCTTGTCCGACACATGGATGCAGTGAACCAACATAGTCTGAGGCAGTTCATGTGGTACAGGAAAAATGTAAAGCCTTCTGGATAAGCTGGGTGGGAAGATGAGTCATTACTACATTTTATTTATTGAACAGATACTTTTATCCAGAGCGGCAGACTTTTTCAGTAAACAGGGCCAAGTAATAACAGGAATAATTAGGGGTTAAGGGTCTTGCTGAAGGGCCCAACAGTGAAATCACTCAGCTGAGTCAGGGATTTGAACCAATGACCTTCTGATCATAGGAGCAGCATCCGAAGCTGCAGGGTCACACACACCCTTTTGCGCAATCTGGGTCTTGCTACCAATAGCACGAAACCAGCTTGTTTCCTTACCTGCTCCAGAACGCGCCATGCCGCCAGCTGCAAGATCCTTTCTGAGACCCGACATTGTTTGGTTTCCCCTGTGGTGACGCAGAGACGGCTCTATTTGTTGCCGCCACCCCCCGCCCCCGATCCTGGCCCACCCGCCCCCCCGCCCCCCGGCGCACCCCCCCCGCCCGCCCCGCCCCCCCCCCC
>JABFDZ020000050.1:13251616-13263340 GCA_019775955.2 Pollimyrus isidori | reverse complement strand
CCCCCCCCCCCCCCCCCCCCCCCCCCCCCCCCCCCCCCCCCCCCCCCCCCCCCCCCCCCCCCCCCCCCACAACACAGAACCCATTGTGTGGCAGACGGGGGTGCCTGACGCCGGTCCACACAGCACCCCGGGCCACGCACAAGACAGCTGCTCCCCAGCCTGCACAGACGGGGGGGGGGAGGAGGGGTAAGAACAAGCAAGAGGAAGGGGGGAGGAGGTTGTCCTCGGATTGACCCCCCCGTTCATTCAGGATTCAGCACCCCCAGCCGCCGAACAGTGCCGCTCCTTTATTAAATTACGCGGTGCAGCAGTCACACCCCTCATCTCCTGTATGCCCCCCCCACCAGCTCCCAACATCCTCCCTACCTCCACTGGGAATGCACCGTAATTCAAGCCTAATAAATCATTCATAGAGTGCCCCCCCATCTCAAACCTAATTGGCGATGGCATGAGCCGTTCTTCTCGGAGTACCAAAACCACGCTGCCTTCGCATTGGACCCCCCAATCAAGCCTTTTAGTCTTTCCCTGGACAGCAGATGGAGGGAAGGCACTTTGTAAGGGGGGGGGGTTTTGGCAAAAGACCCGGGTTCCTCTGGCGTCAGACGCCCTGAGCTGTACAGTCGCCTTTGCGGTGACCCGCTATGGTAAACAGTAACACCAGAGTGTGATCACGGCAGCAGCCTCACACCACAACCTGCACCAGAGTGTGACCTATTTTCAGTCAACCGGGACATAAGCAGCCCTAACCCAAATAAGGCCCCTCTGGGAGCTGCGGTTTGGGGGTCCAGGCCTGACACATGACGATCCAGGGGTGCTGACCCCCCCAGAATGAATATGAACAAGTCCCGGATCATTTGTGTGAGTCGCGTGTTATAACAGTCATGCTCTCAGTTTGAGAATCCCAGAAGAACCTCCATAGTCCTGCAATCGCATCATCAGAGAGGGACAGCATGAGGGTCAGGAGGGTGGTCTATAGCCCTGATGTCTTATGGTCTGAGAAACACCTCTGGTGCAGACCCTCTAACGGAAGCAGAAACATGGCTGATTTAGTATTGAGAAGCATTAAACAAGCAAGCCTCAGAAGAGGCTTTACCTCTGTGCCTCTGTGTGGAAATTTGCTGGTTCAAATCCCATCCACAGCAGATGGCACCCCTAAACCACCACCCCCCCAAAAAAGAAAATGCTCGGGGGGGGGGGGGTAATAGATAAATGACTAACCCTAACAGAAAAATGTGTTATTAAACAACAAAATAAATATCTTAAAGCCCGATGATCACCTTTCAGGGTGACATACATCAAAAACTCTGCTCCACGGCTTCGGCTGGAAAGTAGGGTAACAGGCCCTGGATTCAATTATCGCCTCTGAGTGGCGGCTTACTGTCTAAGAAATCACACAAAGCCGGGTTATGACATATTTTCTCGCCGGCCTTTCGCTGTGACTCCCCCACAGGTCCTCCGTAAGCCCCTCCCGTTCCGCCATTTAATTTCACGGCGGGATGTTGAGTCTTAGCCAAACGTCAATCTCCCCACTCGCTCTGCACGACGCTCCGCCTGACTGACTTTGATTGAGTGCCTATCCTTGTAAACACATATAATGTTTTCTCATCATCCTGTATCGGGCAAATTTATTGCCGATATTTCTCGCTACACTCAGCGACACCCCCACCCCCGTGCGCAAGAAATCCGCCGATAAATAGAACGATAATGGAGCTGCTGCAAGAAACAACAACTCCCCCCCCCCCCACACAACCCTACTCAGTGTGGGAGGGTCTGTCAGACCCTTCAGCTGGTTGGTCATTCTTTTTGCAGTCTGACCCATTAAATCGCCCCAGGGCAGTGCGGGGACCTCACGCGAGATGCAGACACCTCACACACCAATTCACACCCCACCCTCCTCCTTTTTGTTCCCTTGCCCCGAACCAGCATGTCAGTCAATCACAATCTGCTCGTCACCCATTATTCCCAGCGTTCATCTCCAGTGGACGTGCCCACCGCGGCCTGACCCGCCGTTAGCCAAGCTGCCGCTGCCACTTTCCTGGCCGGGTCCCCCCCCCCTCCAGCCTGCTGAGAGAGAGACACACACAGAGCATCATGCTCACACTCCGCCAGAACCAGCAGAGCCCCGGCGCTCATTGTGGCTGCGACCGACTCGGGCTGAGCGGCTGAGAGATCTGTGGGGGCCACAGTAACCCCAGAGATGATGCCAAAGATATCCAAGGCTGGAATTCGATTAGCGTAACCTAGTTAGCCGTAGCGAGTGACTGGCGGCCAGGGAGACTGCAGCAGAGACCCGGGGGATTGGGCGGTCTCTGTGGCGATGTGCACAGGTGAACAATTGGGGATGGGGGGGAGGGAAGAAAAGGCGAATGGAAAATGTGAGTTAATGAAATATTTCATCCTAAGAGCAAAGCTGACCTAAAATAAAAGGGATAAAGAAAAAGACGACGGCCTTCAGTGGCAGCTAAACTAAAGCGGGATACAGGAGTTTTTTTCCCGTTATTTTCTCACTGTATGTTTCTTCCAAAGGTCACGGCGGACGGCAGCGTCAGTGTGGGGGCACACGTGACAATCCGCGGCATTAATTCACTGCGGCTCACAGACCCCCGTGCAGAAAGGGCACCTCCCACTTCGATGAAACGCCGACTTTTCCCGCGCCCCTCCTCATAAAACTCCCACGCTACACGCCATTCTTCCCATCCCTCTGGACCGCGGTCTGTTCCTGGGGGAGGGCGGGGTTGGGGGCTGGGTACAATGGATGCCCTCCGCCACTAGGTTACCCTCGACACCAACCCCCCCCGCCCCCAAACAAAGAGGCAGAGAGCAGGGCTTTGATCACACGGGTTGCGCAATTCTAAGGCCACCCCTGGAAGCAAATTCACATGGGGGGAGGGTGGTGGGGGGTGGAAGAATCATGGCCCACCCCAAATCTCAAAGTGACCCACACCCACGTTCATTGTCAAATGTGGGGGACACAGTGACCCCTCTGCACAACACGCACAAAGGGCTGTTCTATACATCCGCATTCTTTAGGTGTGCATTCTCCAACACACCCCAGCAATGGGCCTGTTTAAATGGCTGAGTTAAGACAACCTAGCAAATTTAAATCAATCAATCACACACCTTCTTGTCACATCAGCTGATACAGATGTAGAGATGAGTGAAAATCTTATATTCTTGTGCAATTGAGATAATGATTCTGCAGCAATAATTGATAAGTGCCACACTAAAGCTGAGCAATTAATAGAAAATTAATCAAAACTGACATTCAGAACCACTAATCAACGTTATCTTGCCCATGCCAGTTACTTCATTTTTTTTTATTCTTAATACCTCTTATAAATCTGTTAATACTTCTCGCAGCGTATGCTCATGTACTGTCCCTTTAAAAACATAACGGCACGTGTGTCATCACATGACTCCACCCTGTCCAATCTGTGACATGGAAGCAACATGGAGGCAAGCTCAAATATAAGGAGCACGCGCTGACAGCGCACTGCCACAGTCACCACACGACGAGCCACCTCAGGGATGGGAACCTGAGTGCAGCCGTGTGGCAGGTGGTACCTCAGCACCACACCAGTCCCAATGGAACAGTGTCGGGTTTTTTGTCCTCCGGGGCCTGGAGTGCCAGTTCTGCCACTAACCCCTGCATGTAGATTAACATCATATCCAGGAGGAAGCAACTGCAGGTGAAGAGCTTTGCTCAAGGACCCAAAAGAGTAGAATTACTCCATCAATCATGAGATTAAAACCAGCAAACTTCGAATTGCCCGAAACAGCCGACGATTAGAACGATAAACTAAATTCTTTGATCAGAGCCACCATGCCGCCCACTGAAACAGCTGTACTGCAATCGGAAATAATCAATAACATTTTGCAAATAGCATGTTTTATTGCCTTATAATCATGTAATAAATAAATAAATGTCTATTAGATGCTAATCTGCATAAGACAGAAAGGAAAGGAATTGTGATCAATTTCACCCAATGCAAACTATTTATTTTTTGCTTTTCTAGGAAGCTTTACATTACATTAAAATTAAAATGTTACCTTTTCCATAAAACCATTTTAAGGGATTTGTGCCTTGATTTCCACTGTGTGAAATATCCAACAAATAACCATAAAAGGTTCATCTGTATGTTTCCTTCAATTACGTTTAAATCATAAGAATAAATATCCCAGTTTTAACAGTTCAGCATATTCACAGTACAAACCTTGTCAATGAAATATAAGAACAAGAAACAAACAAAAAACAAAATGACTGTTCTTTAATTGTGATCGAGGTAAAATATTCAATTAATTGTGATATTGATTTGAGGTCAAATGACCCAGCCCTACGCCGCACTAAACTCCATGCTGATTTAGAGAGATTGTGAATAGCCTTGACTTTAAAACATACTCGCTGAATCCCATTTACATTAATGATGAACCACTGCCAGACATCTGCTGAGCTCAACAAAACCCAACACAAACCTGGCGCAGACAGTATTCAGGCTTTTAGTTAAAAATAAGTTCTTTTCAGCACCTGTTCCAGCAACTTTATTTAGCAGACACTTTAATCGAAAGTGACATGCAATGTTCTTCAGAAAGCAGGGTCATACAGTCCTTGGAGCAGCTCGGCGATTAAAGGCCTTACTCAGAGGCCCAACAGTAAAATCTCTTTGTTAACCTTGGGGTTCGAACTGGCAACCTTCAGATCCTAACCTGAATAGCCAGGCACCAGCACCATGTGGTTCTGTCCATGGGGGATGTATCGGATTGTTTGACAGGAACAGATACAACACGCTATCTTGGGCAAAAGGCCCAAAAGCAATTTTCAGAGAGACCTAGAAGGTCTGGAAAGTCCAGAATTCCTTTCAGTATGTAGCAAAGCCCCTCCTACCATCTAGCACCAAGAAGAGAGACAGGCATGCATCAACCAGCACTGATGTCCAACCCTCCTGCCAGACAGGGGCGATCATAAGGCTGCCTGGTCACACTTCTTAGACGGTAAAAGGCTGGACTCCTCACTAAGATCTGGACATTAATTAGACACAACTCGCTAACTGCGCTATGCCGGTACTAAAAATAATGACGTATTCTTGCTGACTCGGGGAAGTTGTTGATTCGGGGAAGACACTGACAGACCCGACTAATGCCAAGACAAACGGCATTCAGAAATTAAATACGCATAAACATGTCAACAACGTGTATATTACTACACGTCCCGATGAGTTTGCGACAGAGACGGCCAGGAAACTGGTTTTTCATGCATATCTGGCCTGCCATCAATATATCTTGTGCAGCAAACGTAACCGCAGTGGTTTTTAATTCCAGAAATGTATGCAGTAACATCAGATGAGACGACTTCAAACTTACATTTCTAACTTGGATCAAGATATGAATAAAACATTAGGGAAATCTTAGATCAACGCTGCATGGTTTTTTACTACAGCTGAATTTAGCAAAACACATCGCTATAACTCTAGTGATTAATTCAACTTGTGCATAAAACCTACAGACAGTGATTAGGTATATCTTATTGACAAAGTAATATCCACTGCCAGCAGGAAGAAACTGCAAGATTCGAGCTAATAAACTAATAATATCGGCTGACTTCAGGCGTGTGACGGGGCAGCTGAGCACAAACACCACCGTTTTATGATGGCAGAGTAATATGACTCATGGTACCCTGACCATGCACGACCGCATAAGGACTCCACTTCGCGTCATTCACATACACAATGGTCGTTTTAATTAGCACTAAAACTGTAAATGCAACAAAAAACTGGCTATTGTTTATGAAGATGGCGAATCGGAGTCCTCCACTTTTAGCGGTGAGCTGAGCATCTCCTGTCTTAACATGAGGACCACAAGTCTTATGAAGACTGTGGATTTGGAAGGCCATCCACTCCACTAATACAAGCAACCGACGGATTACGACCTATATTTATTTAGCCAAGTTATCACGCATCCCCACCGATATAACCATCGGACTTCACACCATCTGTATTTCTGGGAAAGCGGCATTAGAATCGAGATTAATGCTGATAAAGCCACAGATAAAAGAATTCACAGAGCACTATCAGAAACACCTGCGCACGCACACACATATATGCATGCATGCATAACCTATTTTGCACGCACATAAATACATAACATAATATGCATAACATTTTGCATGCATATACATGACAGCTTCAAACATTCAAACTGCGTCGATCAGTTATTTTTTTTACAAAAGATAGACAAAATATATCTGATTACTGCGCATGGAAATCATACATAATGTGATTCCATAACATCTAACATATCCATGTCCTACACAAATAGAAATATATGTAAAAAGAAAAGAGTAGGCGATTATGTGGCTATCGACGATTATGATTTACAAGACAGCACTGAAACGTAGAGACCGAAGTCAGTGTGTATTTAACTTTAACTTCTCTCGCCGGTAAACAGTCCGCTCGCTGCCCGATCGCAGCACTGGTATCCCGGCTGCTTCTCATAGCTGACTCTCGGGCTCGGCAGGCCTCCGAGGCCGGCCACATGCAGCAAAACGAAATGCAGCTTTTCTGAAGCGCTCACCTGCATGGAGTCAGCGCTGATAATCTCGCCCTGGACACGTTTTGCTATTTCAATGGCGAGCTTGGATTTGCCCGTGCCCGTAGCTCCCAAAATTACCACCAAAGGGGGTACGACTTGTTTCTTCACGGCGCGGCGCATGGCGACAGAGGCAGCCGCCATCACAGCGAGCCCACGGTCGGCTTGCCGGGCATGCGGAGTACGATCCGAGAGCAGCCCCGCGCCGTAGCCTGGTAACGGGAAGCCGTTTCCATGGTTACCTAGATAGAGATCCTCCAAAAATTGGCAAATGGGATGAGGCAAGAGATATAATTTTCCACCAAAAGACAAAAAAACATCATATCAAAGAATTGAGTGTACAAGTTTTGTTTTTCATATAATGTAATTCTGTGGAACTTTTTTACACATTATTTTCAATAAGTTGCACGACATATCCATATTACAAATCGTCCGACTTTAGAAATAGATCGCAGGTCCAGCATTTTATTTGTGTCGGTTGTTGTGCAAGTATCACTAATAACAAGTTTATTAGAAGCGGTGGACATTGCTTCGCACCTTCCGTAAGACTTGAGTATGAATAGCCCAGTTCAGGTTGCCGTAGAAACGGTTTTTTTGAGTCCTGTAAAGGAGAGGATGCTTGTTACCATGGCGAGAAGCTTGCATGACGTATCTCCGTGGAAACGCCGCACGGGTATGAAAAGCCTGTGACCAGCATAAGGACCCTCGGTTAAATGAGCGCTGATAAGCACGTTTGGTGTTCATACTGCGTCGTCACCGTTGGTCCGGGCTGTGTTGATATCGTTTAAATTGAACTGTTCGTCATAGCATAACGAATCCATCATGTTTGGTTAAAAGCAAATTGTGAGGTCTTGCCAGAAAGACTGAACATTTTATGTGCTGTTAGCGTAATCAGTTATGTTATAGTCACCGTGTAATAGCTAATATTCTCTGCTATAAATTAGGCTAATGGAATCCCTGGGAAATTATAGTCTGAAATCGATTTGGGAAAGAGTGTCTTATACTTTTCTACACAGGTAACTTCCCATGTGTCTTATGAACCCTATGTATTTTAATAAACATTCTTACAGGCTGTGCAGACCATTTAGTCAAAATAAATTACCGAGGCAACTTAAAAACCGAGGTAGCAAAACATTTGCCTACCAATTGGCAGACCCTTGAGGGAACAGCCACAGTAATTGTACCCTCAAATGTATTAATCTGTACTTTTTTCCTGAAACTGTATACTTTGCTCAAATACAAATAAATTCCAGATTTAAGAGCAATTTTTTTTATACAGATACATTTACAATAGTATAAATACCACCAGTTAAAAGTGGGGATTATTCTGTATCATCTGGCATCACGGTCTCCCACCGTTGATTGGATTAGGAACACCTATTACAGGTTATACCATAGTAATTGTGTTGCTGATTGTGGGGCAATCATTATAATGCACCAACACAGTCTCTCTGAAGAGGGGCTTCCATTGTGAACTATGATTGCCTTAAACCTTAGGCTTTTACTTACCCAAGGCCTTCCCGCAACTGTAGCCGGGATGAGTAGGGGGGATGGTGATTTTGTTCACTTTAATTGACATGTCCGCTCTAGAGTCAGTATTCATCATGTGCAACAACAAGAGGCCAACATCACTTTCTCTAATTTATTTATTTTTCTCAGCATTTTTTTTCATGTATGTTTGTATGAGGTACTGAACACAAAGTGCTAAATATGGCTGCAGCCATTCTACAGTGACATAAGCAACCCAACTGCATATATGAATAAGCAAACTCCACAGACAGTGTAAGAATTCATCTGCGGACAACAGCCGTCCTTTAAACTTTGCAGTCTTACCCAATAAGGTGACATGTGCTGGACTTGGCCAAAATACACAGCAACTACATCTCTGAGGTACAGAGAACTGGCAGGTAGATGTAGTAGAAAAGATACAAAAGGTCTGGTATGGAACCTTGTGGATAAAGGCCATATCTAAAAGGGAATTTTATATTAGATTATATGCTTTCCATCTGTATGCATACCTTTGAGATGCTGCTGGAACGACTTCTCAAGATTTCCAGGAGAGTGATTAAAAAGCTTTCCTCCAGTTTGTTCATTTTTTCTCCTTGGCCAATACAAAAAGTCTTCATGCAGTTTTGTAAAGCTACCAACAATTATAATTATTAGCATGACTGTACAGATGCCACTGTAATACACAGCAGCCAATATCAATCAGGGGCAATTAAACCACAAGTTAATGGAAGGGGAACATTATGGAGTCAGGGCATGTCTCTGCTTGAGGGACCGATCACGAAACAGCCGGCTCCGTGGGTCTGGACTAGTTTTCGCCCAGACTTGGCTCTATAATCGCTTTACTAGCACTTATCTGAATAGCAAGTCATTTGATCTGTAGTTTCAGTTGTCTTTGAGGCGCTAATGCAAAAGGCCATAGAGATCCACAGTCCAGCACTTGACACCAGAAAATCATACATTTAAATGAATATAGGACCACTCTCCAGAAACACATCGTACGAAAATATAGTATAAAATTGTTCTGTATTATTCAGAGACTATACAAATCAATAAACCAAAAAGTGAAATTTAAAGTACAGGCAGTGGAAAGTGTCACAAAGTGTCTAGTGTGATTGAAGTAAATAGTGTTTTGTTGATTTTTAATTATTTCTTAACAAAAATAGAAGCTTTGACATATATCTTGGTAAATATTTTTGACAGATCAACAGTTTGAGACCACCTGGGGGCTAAGGGACAATGAAAAATTGTCTTTCAGAAGTCCTGGTCAATGGCAAACATACTTATTTACAGAAGAATCCATACAGAACAAGCATTCATATTTTATATACAGATATATATATATATATACACACACGACTCAAAGATATTGTTCCTTAAGGATGTTGCTAAAGATACACGATTGTTTGAATAGGGAGAAAAGCTGTACTCCAACTATCATAAGATGCATGTGGTACAGGTGACAGCTTTTGTACTGGACCACTGTTCTCAAAGACCATCGCAAATTGAAACTGATTATTATAAGCGATTTCACAGACACCACTAAACCTGTCTTAGAGATGGATTTTGGTGGGTTTTGTTTTTGGTTAGATGAACACGTTTTGAGTAATAATGCATTTAATTTTCAGGGGGAAAAAAAATCCTTAAAGTTCTGTCTAAGTGAGTTTAAAAACTATTTGCTTAGTGTTTTCCCATCACTGAGATTTAAACACTCAGGCAACAGACAGCCTTTTCTCTTTAGGAAACACACATGGTTTTCAAAACGTTTCTTCCTGGCAAGATCTATGCACTGACCATGGAGCAGGAAGAAGGGATTATAATTATTTAATAACTTTGGATGGTATGCAGATCACACATCTCACATTATTGAATGAAATCTGAATCGTCGATCATGTTTATCATGTCATACGGAGCAACAGAATCCTTTTGCCATAAGACAACCATTGGTCTAAAAAAAATTTGTGCAAAGACAAAGGAAAACTGGAAAAATTAAAAAAAAAAAATATATCAAATCCCCCCCACCAAAAGGAAAAAAAAAAAAACACTTTCTGCTTCAGTGTCATGTGAAAAAGCATCATTTCAACTTTTTTTTTTTTTTTTTACACCCCCATGCGTCCGCTCACCCGCCCCGGAGCAGCGGCCGCCGCCTCACAGCCGCTTCAAGTCTGCCAGCCTCCTGAGGAGCTGCTGCTGCCGCGACCGCAGCTGCTTCTTCTCCTGCGCCTGGTGCCGCTCGCTGGAGTGCAGGAGGCGCAGGTACTCGCGGGCCTTGGTGAGGATGGCCACCTTGGGGGTCTTGGGGCAGTCCACCAGCCCGGGAATCTGGTCCCTCAGGGCCAGGAAGCGGGAGCGCAGGTCATTGCGACGCTTGCGCTCCAGGTAATTGTGGGTCCTTCGGCGGTCCGAGTCCTCGCAGTCGGAGCTCTGGGGGCTGCTGGGCTGCGACTTGATGCACTGGTGCGGCGGAGAGGCAGTGGCAGAGGATTTTCCCGCAGGGCTCTTCTCTGGAGACGGCGAGGGGGATTGCGGCTGGTGGTGCTGGGGGGGGGCTTCCTGCCGAACTCGCTTGCGGGGGGGCTCGGGGTCCGGCGGGCTGTCGGGCGAGGGCGCGGCGTAGTTATGCTGCTGCTGGTGGATGGATATGTGGAAGCGCTTCATGCAGGGGTCGTGGGGGTCGGCGCGCACGGTGATGGTCACTGGCTTACGCCCCCCCACCAGTCGCCCTTTATTCTGCTTGCTCTCCACCGTCACCACATCGATCTCCTCCTCATCTGCAAAGAGCGTCGGTCACAGCAAGACAGCACGTAAGGCACCGGCGCAAGCAGGCGACCGTCAAACCGCCGTCGTCATCGTGATGATGTCAGCAACACCCCCCCCCCCACCACACCACCCGCTTTACTAAAACCATTCAGCTGCAAAGTGGTGTTGATGCATATTACAGCAGAATCGAGTCATGCAGGGCATGAGTGCCGAGCTGGGAAGCACAGAGCTTGGGCCAGTTCAGCCGGGCACCAGGTCGGGTGTTTGGGGGAGGAGCATGGCCTTGCAGGGGTCAGAGGTCAAATCCAGCTCCGAAAAATTCAACTTTGTAGGTTTCGTTCTAAAGCAGTGTTTCCCAATCTGGTTCCTTGGGGAACCGCTCCGGGGGCTGGGAGGGAGCAAAAACATGGACTGTCTGTGGGTCCCAAAGGACTGGATTGGGAAACCCTTCACTACAGGACCATTTCCTCTGGACTAAGCACTAAGTATTTAATTGATTAAAATACATTAAAATAGGCAATTTGCCCAAGACTGAAAAGTGATGGAGCTTCAGAAATGATGCAATGAAGTGCGGTTTCTTTCCATTAAAAAGAGGAGACCTGAAGCCTTTGTTGCCACTAAAACCATAAAAATAAATTTTAAGAAATAGGTTTACGTTGGTTCCCAAGGAAACTTCTCTTTAAGGTGCTGATTGGGTTAATCTAAATTTGAAATTAGGGACAAAATCAGCTCGGGGGGTGGTGAGCCTGCTGCTTTGTTAGGGTTGAATAGCTCTTTCAACAACATAACACTTTCACAGCCTATAGAAAAGGAGGCGCTTGCTCCGCCCTGCAGAGGCTTCCCTGCTTTTTTGGGGGTGGGGGGGTTGATGGTAGG
>JABFDZ020000050.1:13206127-13236986 GCA_019775955.2 Pollimyrus isidori | reverse complement strand
ATTTGCTTGCCCCCCCCCCCCCCCCTCCACAAACTTATCAGATGTATCTGTCAAGGCAAGAAGCTCATGTCGGCTCACTCAAAACAGACGCGGCAAAGTTCTCCTAGGATGTGTTGTGTTTACGTCCATTAGCATTATTTTTCTTTCACAACTGTATTCTTGAGGGAGCGATCTGTGAGAGGAGGTACAGAGGGAGCAGGCAAAGGAACAGACCACCGGGAATAAAGACATGCAGTGTTCAGTTGCTCTCCACCCCCCCTGTGGTCCTGCCTCTGCTGTGAATTGAATTCTTTGGGGTGGGTGTATTTCTGGGGCTTTGACAGTTTCTCGATGTGAGCGTGTGCGATGGCCAGGAAACATGCAGACTCAGCTCCTGGGGGGTAGGGGGAGGGGGTACATCTCATGAATAAACTGTAAATGCAATGATACAAGGCACACATCAAGTGGAGAACAATGAGATGCATCATCCAGCCATCATCTGACCCATCTGCTTACCTGACCACGGAGCCACAGCTCCACTTCCTCTTCTGGCATCTGGTGAACCAGGGAAAGAGAGGGGGGGGGGGGGGGTCTCAGAGGGGTCATCTTTAACGGCCCCCCCTCTGTCACATCGAACGACTGGCCCCTGCCAATTGACACTATTGATGACCCAGAAACCCTCGGAGATGCACACTTCGCAAAGGCCAACTGGTCATTTGTCAGTCCATCACAGGCACTGCCTGTTGTCTGTCTTTCTGCTGCTGACTGCTGCATTATTCGGCATCGACGTGCAGAGCTGGGGCTTTCCGGGTTCCAAACTCGATTATTCAAAGCCGATTATTCAAATGCTGAGAATGCAGACGTGGCATAAGAACTTGCATATAAGCATGATAAACGGTATGAAGATATTATTAAAATATTAAAGTATATAAAAGAATGAAAAATATGATACAAATCAATTAAATGGGAACAACAGATAAAGTTAAAGGTCAAGTCTTTACATAAAATAAAACGGCAAGTCATTAATATAAATTCCATAGATAAATGAACACTATAATATAATGTGTTTACTCGTGGTTATAGTCAGACGTGTGAGTCAGGACAGCTGCAGACTTCTCCTGTGTTTTTTTTTTCAATAAGGTGTTTTTTTTTAGCAGTCATATCACATTTTGTATTGTGTGTAAATCTGAGGGCAGAGTTTGAAGAAGTGTGTGCATCATGTTTCAGGGGTGGATGAAAAGAGGTGGATGATGGAGTGGTGTGTGTTCATGGGGGGGTATCGCATAGCAGCTGGTATGGAACCCAAATCTGTTCTGCTCTGAACACGCCCCTCCTTTCCCTCTGGGGGGAGGGGGGGGGCACTTCTAACATAATGGCACCCACCTTTAAAGCTATGTCTCCCCCTCTGCTCAATAATGGGGCAGGGGTGGACGATTCAGCTCAAATAGAGTGGAGGCGCCCGGTCAGCTTCATCGTAGCCAACTAGAGGAAGAATGTTCCGGATTCCGCTGCTGAATTCCCGCTCTTTCTCAGGGTCAGGAAATCTGGAGTCCTGGGACACTGGGGCAAGTCTGTCTGAGTATCTCTGAGAGAGAGAGAGGAAGAGACAAGGCGGTAAGGGTGCATTGCATCACAGGATACAGGTTAACATGCTGAGATCCTCGGGTTCACTGATTCTGCACGTCTGGTGGGTATAACCATTGACGGAAATGATGGGATGGATGAAGGGGGGGGGGGGGTTGTAAACCCCCGCCCCAGTAATCAAAAACAGCCAATACAATCCCCTGCAGCCCCATAAATGAGTAGAGACCTCAACCCCTATGGTCAACACAAAATTATACCTGTATATACTGAATGCATACAGCTTCACCTCTCAGACAAGGTCTGACAACAATTCGGTTGCGAAACTGTACTTTTCATTTCTAATAAAAAACGGAGTAGCTTGTCCATAAATCCCGTCCTTTGTGCGCCACCTCCTGGACATTTGTATGCAAAACAGCTTCACTATATGACTTGTGAGTCTTCGAAAGACCTCCGTAAGTGCTTTTCGAAGCGTTTCTCCTGGTCAATAAGCTTTGCTGTCCTTGAGGGGGCGGATAATTAGCATCGGCCTCCGTGGCAGATTAATGGAAGTGCTGCGTGCGCTGCTTCTCAAGCACAAACTGCTAGCCCCCCCGGGACTCGAACACGCGAGCTTGACCGGAGCCAAGCGGATGGCAGGGCGCACGGCTTGGCCGACCGACCGATCCCATCTCATTAATAATGAAATGGCGCCGTCGTTATCGACAGACAGGTAGCCTAACCTGCAAAGTTAGTATGCGCGGTATTTTTTAAAAGATCAATTGAGTTCCTTAGCTCAATGTTTTTATTGCAGGAGAAAACAATCCGAAAAACAATTATGGGTAAACAAATATTGTCACGGAGGTAAGGTATTTAATAGACGTATTGGAAGTGTAACAAGCCAATCGGAATCCATAAATCATTTCTTAATAGCCGAAGCTTCCTTTCGCATATAGTATCTGGGAAATTAATCATAAATGAATGGGTGATTAATCAAGTGTAAACCATTCACTGCAAATTCCCCGGAGACCGAGAGTATTTATTATGCTCTTAAACATAAACCTGTTTAAACATATGACTGCTATGATCTTGTTAATCTTATGTGATATTATATATACGGACTTGAAGTGCGTGTTTAATCTCGTCAGTGAGTGATTGAGTTAAACTCATATTCAGAGATGACTTGTGATCCATGATTAATGTTTTATTGTTTATAAGCAAGCTTACACGATCTGTGGAGCACGCCCTGCAGTTGGGAGCGGCTGTCCCATCACGCAGCAGGGCTTGTAGATGCTCCACGGTGGACGCTTGCATTGATTTTTTTATACGAAGAGGGAACCATTAGACACAGCGAATCGATTTATCGACCTCCCAGAAACGACACTGAATATGGACAGTGAAACACTTTTTTCCCTTCCCGGAACCGTTTTGACGAATGTCAAATAAATGTGGCTGTTTAAATTAATTTTACAATACTATAATCAGACGCGCTCATATAAGTAAGTTTACTGTTATATCACAATAAGTCACATTATAATTATTTTATTTAAGTATCTGTCAGCTTGTATTAAATGCTCGTATATACACATTTTCTAAATTGTTCTGTTCTGCTACACGCCGAGGCAAAGTAGAGTAAAATATAGAGTAATACCACCAACGTCAAGTAGATGGCAGCAAAAAACTATTTAACACACATTTTGATAATATTCGTTTAACCGAAATACATTTGAAGACGTGGTTAATTTAGGTCATTTTGGAGCTGGAGTGTTTGCGTTTGTGCAGTGCTTACTCCTGTAGTCCAGAAACGTAAGGCAAAACGACGTTTCTAAAATACCCATAATTATGTGTTTTAGAGTGCCCTACGATGATAAATTCCGTGCGAAGTTTCAGGATCGCCTTGTAAATCAGGCGGGTTATGAAAAGTTTTCATGGGCTAGTAAAGTTGAACATTTTAATGGCAGTTTAAATTTTATCCTTTTCAAACTGTTAAAACGAGCTTTTCATAAACACTACCTCAAAGCTACTAGTGCAAGTAATAGGCGATACTGCGTAACACACTGCATCTGCGTGTTAATCTTACTGTGTGCTAATCGTGCGATTGTAGGTACTAAGCATTAGATGGCACGATTTTTTTTCACAAGTTCTGGTTGAAAAATCCCAGTGAAGAAGAGAACAGAAAATAAAGTGACCGTTGTAATGCAAATAGGGCGGTTGCTGGTGAGGGAGGGAGCTGCCGCGATGTCGGGATTTCTTGTGCCGTACCTGCATAAGCTCACTATTTTGGTAGTAACGAGTGGTGTGTCTATGTCTGTCTGTGTGTGTGGGACTGGGGGTTGGCTCTCTCGTGAGGTGAGTGAAGGTATCTAGTTTTATATATAAAAAAGGATCAAAGAGTAGCACATTTGGGGTAGTGGGAGGCAAAAATACATATTAATAACTCAGTTATTACTCAAGTACAAATCATGAACAGATAGTTGCTAGCTGAGTTGGGAAGATGCGTCCCAACTCTTTAATGATGACCAAACATTAAATCAGTATGTAATAGTGTCATTCATGCAGTGGTTCCTTCAGTAGTTCACAAAAAGGTTTACAGAATTAACAGATATAGTAACACATATAGTACTTTGTTTCAGATGATAGATGTTTCATCAAACATGAGATCAATGATTGTGGTTAATTAATATACCAGTAATAGCATGATGTTACATTATTTGTGCTCCCCTCAAGAAATGTGTTACTGATTAAAGTAATCAACATGTTGCTGCTTAGAAATGACATCAGCTGAATTAGGAAAAGCTAACTCTGCAATACACCTCTTGGTGCTACTTGGACACATCATTAGTGATGAACCCGAGGTGATGGGGTGTTTCGGGTCTTTCATCATCACACACGCTCGCCTGGGCGACCCAGTCAGGAGGGATCAGCCCCTGACTTGTGTCCAAGTGGCCTACTACTCCACGGATCCCCCTTCCGTATCCACAGCTATCTTGAGTCTTTCTCTGCAGCTTCTGTGATGTTCTTGTGAACTCTTTTGCACAGCTGACCTTTTATTCCAAGAAGTTTGAGAGTACGATGTAATGACTGGCACCCCACCGGTTCGCCGCAGGCTTTCTAGCCTTTGGTTCTGCATTTCACCACCAGCTCAGCGTATTTAGCCTTCTTGCACTCATTAGCCTCCTCAATCTTATCTTCCCCGGGGACGGTAAGTTCTACCAGAACCACTTGCTTTGTTGATTCTGATGTTAACACCATGTCTGGGTGGAGTGAAGTAGCTGAGATGTGCTCTGAGAATTTAATGTGTCTTCCCAGGCCGATTTGGAGCTTCTGATCCCGTGTAGTAGTCAGAAACCCCCTGGAAGAAATTGGCTGCTGTTGTAGTCTCTCCCCAGCTCTGACGAAGGTGATGGTTTGGGGTGTGCTGGTACTTGCTGCTGGTAATCGCCATGCTAACTCTGTCTGCCAGGGCCCTGAGGATGTGGTCATGACACCAAGGATACCACCCCTCCCCCAAAGTCTTTGGTTAGCAACTGAGGATGTGTTCCAAGGTGCCTCTCTTCTTGCACAGGTGGCACGCCAGAGTGTCTGCTAAACCCCAGCGATGCAAGTGGGTTGGACTTGGGAGGACATCGTACAGGGATTGGCTGAGAAACTTGATATGCTGAGGTTCAGATCTCCAGAGCTCTGGCCAGGTAATTTTACGCTGTTCAATGTGCTCCCACCTTGTCCAAGTGCCTTGCTGGTACCTGCCGACCATCTTTGTCCGGCGGTCCTCAACTTCTGCTCATATCTCATCTTGCACCATTTGACGTTTTTCCCTTCCTCCAACTTTATTGCAGCGGGGTTTGGGATAGCTGCCAATTGACATGCAGGATGGTGTGCTGTAGCCGTGCCTCTGCTCTATTGACAGGTTCCTGTGTGCCATCCACTTCCTTTCAGTTTTCACCAGGATTCCGGCCGCAGCGACGTTTGCATCAGAGGACTCGCGGTACATCTTCACCTCCCTGGCACGCGTGACCTTGAACTCCACTGAAAAGCCGCTGGTAGGAAGCTGTAACATAGTGGAATGCCCATATATTGCAATGCTGCTAAGGGACCAAGGGAGCCCAAGTCACCTCCGTAGGAACTGGCTAATGTTTCTTTCCAGCGTCTCCACAGTTGACATAGGAACCTCGTAGACAAGCAGGGGCTAAAGAAGCCTTGAAACGACTACATGTTGGTACATCCAAGCTTTGAATTTTCCTGAGACGCCCGACTTGTCTATTGCTGTGAGCCAAGATGTCAAGTCCCTCTTGGTTTGCTGCTGTGCGTCTGAATCCCTCAAGGAGCTGTTGAAAACCTTGCCCATGCTCTTGACAGGTTTTTCAGACACCAATGGAATTGGTGTTCCTCCTATGTCAAAACCGAACTGATCAACCACTCTACCTTTCTTCAGAATCAGAGACCTGGACTTGGCAGCCTTAAAGCTCATCCGTGCCCAGGAGATGAGTCATTCGAGCCCCTGGAGGAGCCATCTGCACTCAGGAACAGAGGTTGCCGTCACTGTAAGATCGTCCATAAATGCTCAATTGGGGGGCTGCCGAGTGCCAGATCTTGACCTGGGGCATCTACACTCCACCTCAGCTGATTTCACAATCATGTTCATTGCTAGGGAGAAGAGTGGCACGGAGAGAGTGCAGCCAGTTATTATACCCTTCTCCAGGCGTTGCCAGGCAGATATTGATGTTCCTGATGTTACCCTCAATCGGAAGTTGTTGTAATAGTCCAGAATGATGTTTTGGATGATCTCTGGCACATAATGTCTTGTCAGTCAACAAGCTTATGTGGAATGGATCCATAGGGATTGGTTAGGTCCAGCCAGAGTGCTACCAAATCTTTTCTGCTCTCCCTTGCCTCACAGATCAATTGAGTCACCACCCCGGTGTGCTCTAGGTATCCAGGTACTCCTGCAGGATTCCCCCCTTCTGTACGGAGGTGCCTATGTAACTATTCCTTAAGAGGAAATCAGTTAATCATTGGGACACAATGTTGAAGATGATCTTCCCTTCAACACTGAGCAGCGAGATGATGCAAAACTGCTTGATCTTACTTGCATCCTCTTCTTTTGGAATCCAGACTCCCTCTGCAGATCTTCACTGAACAGCGACCCTTCCTCTCCACCAGATCACCTTCATAATCTTCCAGAGTCGCAGGAGAAGTCTTGGACCCTGCTTGTAGACCCTGTACGGGACTCCACTGGGGCCAGGGGCAGAGCCTGATCTTGCTGCCATCACTGCTTCTCTGACCTCTTTCAGGGTGAGCTCTGCGGTGTTAAACTGGACCACGGGCTCTGGGGGCTTCACATGGGCCGAGATATTGTTCCCTTAGTGGGTCATTGAAGATGATGCTAAGATGGTGGTTAATCTCCTATACAGAACACATCAGCTTCCCACTTTTCTTCAGTTCCAGTAGTCGCTTGGTGAAACTAACTGGATTGGAAATGTATCCCTTGTGCTTCTTGGCCCTCTTCTTTCCTTTCCTTCTGTGCTACTCGGGTCGCCTGAGTGTAATGAGCTTCTTCCTTGAGATCTCCCTGAGCTCATACAAAGCAATCCTCTCCTCCTCCTTTGCTGCCCTGAACTGGCGCTTCAGGGTTTTCGGTTCCTGCCTCAGCTAGCTGATTTTATGCTCCCGCTGGCTTGGTCTTGTTGGTTTACTAGATACAGGCCTTTCTATGACGCCAAACCATTCCACACCTACTTTCATTATGAGGGTGCACATTGTGTGGAGTTTATGGTCAACCTTACCCTTTGATGATGTCTCCAGAATCTTGTCAATGTCCTTATCTAGCTGAAGCCACTCCTTCTTGTTAGCAGCAGGCTACTTTACCCGATGTTCCGATTTTATCCTTGGGGGAGCACTTGTGCTGCTTGAAGGTTCAGGGCTCTGTGGGTTGAATCTGGGCCTGGCTCTGATTGAAAGAAGAGAAAAGAAAATAAAGTGACCGTTGTAATGCAAATAGGGTGGTTGCTGGTGAGGGAGGGAGCTGCCGCGATGTCGGGATTTCTTGTGCCGTACCTGCATAAGATCACTATTTTGGTAGTAACGAGTGGTGTGCCTATGTCTGTCTGTGTGTGTGGAACTGGGGGTTGGCTCTCTCGTGAGGTGAGTGAAGGTATCTAGTTTTCTTAAAAAAAAAAAAAAAAAAGGATCAAAGAGTAGCACTTTTGGGGTAGTGGGAGGCAAAAATATTAATAACTCAGTTATTACTCAAGTACAAATCATGAACAGATACAGTTGCTAGCTGAGTTGAAAGATGCGTCCCAACTCATTAATGATGACCAAAGTGGTTCCTTCAGTAGTTCACAAAAGGGTTTACAGAATTAACAGATATAGTAACACATATAGTACTTTGTTTCAGATGATAGGTGTTTCAACAAACATGAGATCAATGATTGTGGTTAATTAATATACCAGTAATAGCACGATGTTACATTATTTGTGCTCCCCTCAAGAAATGTGTTACTGATTAAAGTAATCAACATGTTGCTGCTTAGAAATGACATCAGCTGAATTAGGAAAAGCTAACTCTGCAATACACCTCTTGGTGCTACTTGGACACATCATTAGTGATGAACCCGAGGTGATGGGGTGTTTCGGGTCTTTCATCATCACACACGCTCGCCTGGGCGACCCAGTCAGGAGGGATTAGCCCCTGACTTGTGTCCAAGTGGCCTACTACTCCACGGATCCCCCTTCCGTATCCACATCCATCTTGAGGCTTTCTCTGCAGCTTCTGTGATGTTCTTGATAGCTCTTTTGCACAGTTGACCTTTTACTCCAAGAAGTTGAGTACAATGTAATGATTGGCCAGCAAAATCCCCGGCACCCCACCTCCACTGGTTCATCGTGGGCTTTCTAGCCTTTGCTCCCGTATTCCACCACCAGCTTAGCGTATTTGGCCCTCTTGTGCTCATTAGCCTCCTCAATCTTGTCTTCCCAGGGGACAAGTTCTACCAGAACAACTTGCTTCGTTGATTTTGATGTTAACACCGTGTCTGGGCGGAGTGAAGTGGCTGAGATGTGCTCCGGGAACTTAAGTAGCAACTGTGCCAACGTTGGGAACTTTGTTCATTGAAGTGTTTTAATATCACAATGCAAATCAGTCTGAGTAAAATGTGTTCCAATCAAAATGGAACATTTGCATGCAGCAACACCACTGTGAGCTTTACCGCATTAAAAATATGTAATCATCTTAGGGGATGGGGCACAAAACGGACATATGTGTGGGTGGGACACCCTTCTTAATTGTTTGCAAACTGGAGACCTGTGACACCCAATGGTCTCCTGCAGGGGATTCGCTTGGGTTAAGCGATGTTCTTAAATGAAGACAATGTGGAAATTCTTGTTCCCCTTCATCTTTTGTTCTGGCTGGGAAAAGGGAAATAGCCTTGCTTAAAATAGGTTTGAGGGCAACTGCAAGGTTATTCTCTGGTATATGTGTATGTGCATGTTATATATAACACACACATTTTTATACAGACACACACACAGATAAATAATAATGATTTTTCTCACCCTCCGCAGGTGGTCTCGTCCTTCTAAACTCGGGTCCTCTACCAGAGGCCTGGGAGCCTGAGGGTTCTGCGCAGTATCTTAACTGTTCCTAGTACTGCGCTTTTCTGGACTGAGATGTCTGATGTTTTTCCTGGGATCTGCTTTAGCCACAACTCCGGTTTGGGGGTTACTGCCCCGAGTGCCCCGATGACCATGGGAACCACCAATGCCTTAGCTCTCCAGGCTTCTTCTTTGAGGCCATGGCATTTCTTTAGTTTCTCCACTTTCTCATGTTTCTTTTTCCCGATGTTGCCATCACTTGGTACTGCTACATCAATCACGACGGCTGTGCTCTGTTGTTTATCTACCATCACAATGTCCAGTCGGTTTGCCATCACCAATTTGTTGGTCAGGATCTGGAAGTCCCATAGGATCTTGGCTCGCTTATTCTCTACCACCTTAAGTGTCATTTTCCACTATATATATATGGATATTATATATTCATACATTGTATGAATATAGTTTTTCTTTTGAACACATCCCTGAAAATGGGTGTCCAGAAATACCTTTTAGTTTAATTTAATCTGCATTATACTATAGGTCACGTTACATGCAAGTGGTACAATTTGCAAGTGTAAGGCTATAATTCATATAAACACCACTTATGTCCATTCCTTTATGTCCCCAAATAAATCAGCATTGTGTCTTAAACATTAAGGTGTTGGCACGGCATGCTGGTTAACACCCAGGCATTTTCACACCATAAGCAATCTGTGCTAGTTTTTCAGAGAAGCTAGTTAAGTGAAATTGCTTTTGACAGTTGACCTGTATTTGTGTTTGAAAGGACCGATAGGTGATGTGATTCGCAGGTCTCTTTAGAAGCAGTGTGCGTCCCATGAAACCTGAAGTGTGTGTGTTGTATCCATGACATTTTGTAGTTGGAATAAACATACAAGTAGTACAAATTCAGACCAAGGTTTTGTTTCAACCAACCAGTTAAGTGTCACAGTTACAGAGACCTCAGCTGATTGGTTGAAACAAAATCTCAGTCTGGATTCATACTCTCTGTTTCCCTGCTAATTTGAAATGTATGTGGTACATTGTATTGTTCACTGCACATATTTTCGGATTGAATTATTTGTCCATGTGCTTGTGCTGGGCAGGGAAAACCTTTGTGTGATTTGAGAAGCTATATTTCCATATATTTTTTCCAGTAGTTTATCATTTTATAATATTATGTTAATATAGATAGATCACAGCCTACAAAGTTGCTGTGGGGCTCTAAATAAGTATGTAATGCCAGGTTCTTCAAACTCAAATATTTGTCATGCTTTAATAAGCCCTGCATTCTTTGCCTGGGGAACAATTATCTGTAACTTAAAACTCTACGATCTTACCTTTGCCTTGTTCCTGAAGCAGTGCTGAAATTTCCCACAACACAAAGAAGCTTGGAAAGGCTGGATAATAAGAGGTACCTCTGTGCTATCTTATCTGCAAGGAGATTAGGAAGGTAAGAACCTGTAAATGGAGAATGTCAACCAGCAGTGGGGGAGTGAGGCGTTCCCCAACACAAACGACAAGGCTATCAGCCAAGGGGAGTGGGGTGAAACCTGCCATTGTATCTGAATGAAAAACAGTGGGATTATCATCTGGGTACAAGGTGCAGCAGGTAGCATGAAACACTGCACTTCTTACTGAATGTCTGTATGGTGTGAATGTCTTAATTTTTTCAGTGCCATATTGTTGCATTGCAGTTCATTGTACTGGGTTGCAGGCATATGGCCAAAAAAAATTTTGGGGGGGTCCCCTTCCATAGATTTTAAAACATAGTAATTATGCTACTTGGCTAAATCCCCAAACATTAGCAAACTTGTTCAAATTTGTTATTTTACAACATGGCTACATGCCTGTTACACACAGACGCAGAAACATGTCATTTATATGGGTGTGTGGGGTGTGTGTGTGTGTGTGTGTGTGTGTGTGTGTGCATGAACGCAAAGCTTTAGGCAAATATCAATACACAACCTTTGGCCAAACCGTTGTTTTGATCAGATTTTGAACTGTCTAATTTAGTCGGCTATACTCATTCAAGGACACGTAACGCAGTGTTATCACACATAACATACCATGCTGTCATGAACTGGTCGTTGCAGATGCAACAGAATCAGATGCAAAAAAGCTTTAGTTAATCATCTCCCAGTGCTACCCCAGCAGAGAGGATGGCACGACACACGACACGTAGGCTTGTTCCTGGCGTCTAAACAAGCCAACAGACCCAGCGCAGCGCCGTTCGAAATCGGGATATATATATAAGCACTGTTTTTGGTGGGGGATGGAGCTTAGGAACCGCGAAAAGTCCACCTTGTCTCAACCCTCTGCCACATTGACAGCAGGCCTGAACTTTGGAGCTATCAGCAGAGGATCACACTGCCCGGGCACTCTCATTGTTTTGGCTCCTTTACAGCACAGACTCTACGTTTGTCGATGCGCATCTGACGGCACCAAGAGGTGTTACTCCGTGGTAAACACTCCAGCCTCTGATTGAATAATATGCTCTGGCCACAGTTTTGGCTCGAGCTAGACTAAGGTCAGGAAATGTCTGATGTCGTGTCTGATGATAGAGAGAGACTGAATGCGAAAATGCATAAATGAAGATGTCTTGTCTCATGTGTGGTGGCCCTGCAACACGGCTAAAGTCAAGCTACCATAGGCTGCATTGACTTGTCATCCTCAACAACTTTGCATTCTTAAAAAACCTATCTTGAGTTGTGGTGTCATGGTGGTGCAGTGGCTGGCACTGTTGCCTCACACTCCTAGGGACAGCGTTCAAGTCTCCCTCTTGGCTGTGTGTGTGGGGAGTTTGCATGTTCTCCCTGTGTCATCGTGGGGTTTTCTCTGGCTACTCTGGTTTCTTCCCAAAGTCTATAAAACACACAGAGGTTTACGTGGTGTCCTGTGTTTGCGTGGTATCCTGTATTTGCGTGGTGTCCTGTATTTGCGTGGTGTCCTGTGTTTGTTTGCTTGGGCTTCCTGTATTTGTGTGGTGTCCTGTATTTACGTGGTGTCCTGTGTTTGCGTGGTATCCTGTATTTGCGTGGGGTCCCTGTGTTTGCGTGGTGTCCTGTGTTTGTTTGCTTGGGCTTCCTGTATTTGTGTGGTGTCCTGTATTTATGTGGTGTCCTGTGTTTGCGTGGTATCCTGTATTTGCGTGGGGTCCCTGTGTTTGCGTGGTGTCCTGTATTTGCGTGGTGTCCTGTATTTGCGTGGTGTCCTGTGTTTGCGTGGGGTCCCTGTGTTTGCGTGGGGTCCCTGTGTTTGCGTGGTGTCCTGTGTTTGCGTGGGGTCTCTGTGTTTGCGTGTGCTCCCTGTGTTTGCATGGCCTTCCTCTTGGGTTCTATTCGCAGCCCAAGACCTGTGATCAATTGATATCCCTTCCAGAGTGTCCATCCTTATGCTCTTTGCTTCTTGGGAGGGGTGTCAACCTACAGCATAGGAATGGATAATGCAAACACGCATTCAAACACCAAACACACACTCAGACAGGTTTGTAATTATATCTTTGTTGGGACTCCCCATTAATTTCTATGGGGAAAACTCTAATCCTAACATGATGACCTTAACCCCTACCCAGCCCTAACCTTAACCATAAATAACCAAACAAATAACGAGACTTTTGCCATTTTTTGTTTTTGATGAAATTCACAGTGGAGACCTGAAAAATGAAAAAGTTGACATGTACAACTGTGCAAAGTCTTGGGAAGTCAAAAATGTATAAATGATCTTCACATTGGTGCAAAACTATGATAGTATGCCTGTCAAAGTGTGGCAGCTAAAAACCTTCGAAATTGCCTCCGTATTTAGAGAAACTGTCCTACACACCAACATATTTTTCAAGTACTTGGCTACCTGCTTGGCTAATCAATAGCTAATTGAGTTATGTAACTAAGTTAATTAACCAATATATATATAGACATTCTTCTTATTTTTTTTTTATTGTGTTACTGTTATTTTGTATGTAATGTTATAATGCTGCTGAGCAGATTTGCACTTGCTCAGATAAATAGCTGTAAACATTCTCTTCAGCTGCCTACGACTTTTGTACAGTACTGCATGTACCAGGCAGGGAGAACAATCACAGCACCAAATTCATCTGCACATGCTCTCCATGTGAGTCCTCACCGCGTCGCTCGCTATATATAGCCATAACAATGTTCTCTTGACGCACAGTCATATTTTGGGGCTTAATCGCGGCAGCAGGACATGGGGAACCAGAAATAACCTGGATGGTTTGGAGAAATGTTTCCCCCCACCAAGGGGGCTGTACTGTAAGGGTGGGCATGGCAGGCCAGTGCAGATTGGGCTTCTAAGTCACAAGCGGACGTGCTTAGCACTTGACGCAGCCGATATAGCGGTAGAGAGTTGTGATTGGCTGGGAGGGTCATGTGAGCAGTTGCCAGCCACGTTGAATAGCAATTTCCCAAGACAAGGACTCCTCCGAATTATGAGCACTGGGATTTTTTTTTTCGAAATGGGTCATGTCAGTTGAATAACAGAAGTAAAGAGACCGGCAGAGAGATGACAGGATTCTGGGAAAGAATCACATCCTGTTGTAAACTGTTAGAACCAGGTTTATCACTGGTGGAGCTGCTATTTGGCAGGAAGCTAGAAACCAAATTGCCCACATTGTCATACACAGATAAGACACACGACCTGAAGCTGTAGCTGCAAGGGGTAATAAAGCATTGCTTAGGAAGCTGCTGACAAGGCATGATGGGAAAGTGAAATGATCTAGCAATATATCAACTATCATGTTTTACTCATGGCTTGTGCCTAATTATGTCTGAGCTGACATGTGCTGTCAGGTATCTCATGAATTTCCCTCTGGGGTTAATAAAGTACATCTTATTCTTGATCATGCACTGTGTTTTGAATCTGGTTAATTTCTAAGTTGTATAAGACCACTCAAGGTTACCCATGGATGTCGACCGGGAGTTTTAATTTATTAATAAATTTTTTTTAGACCAAACACCTTCCAGCTTGAGAGTTCTATCATCCAGCATTATACTAACCAAGAGAGTATACTGGGGTGGGGTCACAAGGGTAGTGGGCCTAGCTGAAAGCTGATTGGCCCCAGAGTACCTCCTCTGCTGTCACTCACCGATTCAAAACACATCATTGATTAACAATAGGGTTGGCCCCTCTATATGAATTACAAAAACCTCAAATCGCTGTCATATAAATATTTATTTTGGTGTATCTGCCCATAAGGCTTTCTTGTTAAGGTAAAACGGTGGTTTAACACCATGCAATATTCTGACTAACGGACATGATATTTAAAAGGGGGGGGGGAACTAGGCAATTACTTAGTGTTATTTCAAAATCATGGTGTTTTTTGTTTACATGAACGTAGATGAGTCTTGCCACAGACAGGTTGACGAATCAACATGATGCTATATGATTTTACTGCACATACTCCTGAATGTTGACTTCTCGTACCCGTATCTTATCTGCCGCTGGCACACTTTCCCCAACATTGTTGACACCGTGGAGAGCTGTATGGATTGGTCTTGGCACTGTGTAGATAACCCAGCGATGGTGTCCCTTCCACAGCAGGTCAGTCTATCGGTTTGGACACGCCGCTGACTCCACGTGGCTAACCTTGGGACCTCGCCTGACATGAGGCATTTACCAGCACAGTTAGCCCTGTGGGAATGGGCGGCTCCCAATTACAGGCCACTGCCATGAAGTAACACTTACGCAACTACCACCCACCCCCTCAAAAAAAAAAAAAGATCTCAGTGTCATGTCAACATCTCAACTAGTAACTTTGTGTATACACTTTTGGTACTTTTTTTTTTTGACCATTTATTCTCTTATATAGTAGCACTGATCATGAAAATGCAGCTTAGTATTCTTGTAACATTGTGAAATAACAATAAAGCTTTCTACTACTTTTAAATAAGGACAGTGGTACAACAAACATAGTTGCATAAACAAGGCAGTGTACACCCTGAATGCAGGTCTAGTCTACAGGACACACACCAAAATCAGATTCAAAATCAATTCTGACACTGAGGAAGGAAAAGGCAGTGTGCAGAGAATAGACTCCAGTCTAAGAAACCTAGAACCCACTGAGCTGTAATAATAATAGTACCCATTAATTTGTTTGTTTGCAGGGTTGCAGGGGGTTGGAGCCCATCCTGTATAATAATAACAATAACAACAATGATGATAATAAAAATAACAATCATTATTATTGTTGTTGCATATCAATGACAACAACAACGATAATTCATACAAATACATAAGACAATGATAATACATTTATTGTGGGGTTTTCATGTTCCATAAATCTCACTTCCATATTAACTCAGCTGTGGAAAATGAATAGAAAACATCTATTAAAAATTAGACCCTAAAGTGGAGGAAATCTATGACGAGGCGTTAGTAAGGATGACGTGGCGGGGAGGGGGCGTGGCCGAAGCAGCCGCTACAACAGTAATGAAGCGCGGCCGCTCGCCCAGTGTCGCCAGTAGCGTGTAAACCCGCCTTTCCAAGCACACTTTGAGCGCCGAAAGCGTACAGGAGCCCGTCAATTCAGCACTTCTTACACAATTTTTACAGCAGTATGGTGAGAAGAGAAGGAGATGATACATATTCCGGCGCTAATTTATTACACAAAAAAGGCTTTCGGACGATTAGGAACAAATTTGCCAGTAAGGTAAGTAGACGTATCACTTGGTATGTGGCATTAAAAGGTTAGCGAGTTGTGGGAAAGCAAATTATGGGAAATGTAAGTAAAGCCACCGAATTCATTTGTAACTTGGTAATAACGAGCTGTTCGGTAAATGTGTAGCTGCACGTGAGCCGTCTGTCTGTCCGGACTGAACGCCTGAGCCCGTTTCATTCAGTCGGAGGGGGAAAACGCCTTTCCTCCGAGTCTGGATTGGCTTTAAAAAAACATAAAGCCGTACAAGATGATTATGTTTTAAAATGTTTAGTGGTAGTAAAGAGAAACTTAACACGAGTAGGTTTTTCTTAGGCTGCCGGGGGCTACGTGTCAATGTGAATGAGTGAATGAGTTTCGCTTAGATTAGTCAGTCACCAGCCTCTTAACATGTAACCCAGTCACCTAAACACCCATTACTGTGGCTATTGTAACTAATACTTATATTATTAATTTTTTACCAATTCTCCTGTGTTTTCTTTTATGGCTTTTATTTTTTTCCCCACGAGTTCACTTGTTGCCGGTTTAAAATACTACACGGCACCATTGATTTCTCCCCCCCCCCCCAAGTGATATTTATATTCAGTGTAATGAATGAAAATCTGTGCTACGATGAACATACCACCTACGTAAAAAGAAAAATGTGTCGGTGCTTAGCGAATTGTTTTTGGTTTCCAGCTTGTTGTAGTGGAAAAACGACTGTAGCGATCGATTGGTAGGTAACTTCACGTCTTTGACCTGCTACGATTTCTACGAATGAAACCCGAAGTGTATGCCATGAAAATATATTATATACTGGGATGTTTTTGATAGAAACTTTTGTAACTGTGCTGGAAACCCCCCAACAGTTTTGGATTTAAGGGGTTTTTAACAGCTAAAACAAACCTGAAAAAACCCAACATTGAAGAATCACACGTTCAGCAGAGCAATAATTCTTCTGATCCGTATTTTGAGTTGTTACATTCAAAATGTTAGATCTGCTGATGAGTAATGCAGACATAGCAGCTGTCTGGAAACAAGCTTGGACCCAGTCTGGTCCATGGAGTATTTCGTTCAGTTTGACTGCCATCCAGGCCATCTGTCTCCATAAAATTGTGAGCTATTGTCCAGGTCTCCAACCATGATGAGTATGTTACTTCAGTCATCTAGAGGGCACCTTGACTCCAAACATGCATGTGCCCACCAGCACACGTGTATGTTTGGAGTCCACCAATTATATTTGCGGTGGGGACGGGTGAACAGATTTTATTGACCGGATAGTGACACGCAAGTCCGAGAGATCAGAATGTTGTTGGATTATTCAATCCTGTGGGTGTGTCATGGGCCTGATGTCTGATGCCATATTAAACACCACGGTAACAAATTTACAGTTGGCAAAGCTGTTCTGGGAGCAGCATGCAGCACTCTAGAAGCATACAGAAAAACTTGGGAGTAAAATGGTGATATTTTGTTGTCATGGCATGCGGTTTGAGGCATCCACACAGCTGTGAGTTCTGATAAATTGGACCATCCACTCAGTTTCATAAGATTACCCCCCCCAATGGAGAACCCAATCCAGGAACACATCCAAATGTCCCAATGTTAAATGTGTGACATGCTGCCAGGCCGGCCCATAAATGTATGAACTTTGTACAAGTACCATGACCTTTGAATATATATTTTTTCCCCTCTGTGGGGTACACTCATACTTTGTTTCCCTACTTCAAACCTCAGTTAATTCTTCTCAATTTGTACCCCCCCAGGGCGATGAGACGAGGGGCTTGTCAGTGTGCAATAAGCTTTGCTATGCAGCTGGAGGTGCTCCCTACCAGATCACAGGATGTGTGCTGGGATTCTTCCTGCAGATTTACCTTCTTGATGTGGCACAGGTGAGCTCTCTGCCAACACCTCTCCATCTACTCCACACACCTCCTTTTTGCATATGGTAAAAGCACGCTATTGGTCATAGTGCTGCTTATACTGTAGAAAACGGTTGAGGGGTGGAAAAAGCAGTGTCTCTCTCTCTCTCTCTCTCTCTCTCTGCACAGCTAGATACCTTCTGAAACCAAGCTTGAAACCAGAAATGTAAAGCACATTGAGACAATGTAATGTTACGATAATGCGCTATATAAATAAAATTGCATTGCATTGCTTGGCACCATTTCAGTTGTTGCCATGGGTCATATTACTGAAGTTAACGACATTGTTGTATGACAAAGGCTTTGTGCGAATCATAATGTTCTGGCTCCGATTAAGCATCAACTGCTTGCTGAATAGAAACAAGACAGGTTCAGCGTTCCCGCAGCAGCAAAAGGAAAAAGTTCTCGCTGAGGGGAATAATGCCCAAGGTCATTGACCTCACCCAACACGACCAATACATACACAAATTTGTTTTGGAGGGTAAAAGGGGAGCTTTCTGTGATCGTTAAAGACTGATAACTTAGTCTTGGTTGTGTGATTTTAAATATTTCCGCAGATTTAAATACTACAGGGATGTTGCATTGAATATTTAAATGTAGCGGTTTGTTACAAACCATTCGTTTGGTTGGTGGTTCTCAGGCTAGTTTCTTTTTTTATTAGTGAATTGGAGTTGTAATCTGCCTTTACACAATTTATTCCTTCCAACCACCCATTTTCCAAACCGCTCATCCGTCTGGGTCGCAGGAGGTCCAGATCTATCCCGGAAGCAATGGGCATGAGGCGAAGAACATACCAGCCCATCGCGTACAATTTACTCCATCAGAAATGTATCTAAATGTGAAGTCTGAGTAGTTTAAGATTATTATTTACCTGTAGGCACCTTTTTGAAGGAGTGCTGTCTGTTTCTGAAGTACTCAGATCTGTAGTGCATCTGTTTACACATGACCCATGTGGTACAACCTACCAGGCTCCCAAGCCATTCTAGCCTTTACTGTTTAGAAATTAGTTGTCTTTCCTCAATTAACTGGCTTTTCCTGGCATGATTACTCTGTCATATGCCCTTGAGCTTAATGGTAATGACCAGCTCATTTTCCTGTGAATGGTCTGACCTTAAGTTCGGTTACTGTGCACCGTACGCTTTGAAGCAATTCTCCCAGATTGCCTCTCCCCTGTGATGCCGTAGGCTGACTCTTGGACATAATTTGAATGCCCTCTTGCCAAAAAAAAAGAAAAGCAATGAAATTAATGTGCCTTTGCTAGAATGATGTCTGATCAACTCTTTTGTTTATTGTGACTTTAAAGCTGCTGGTGTACATTATGGTTTGACCTTTTTCCATTGGGAATTTTTTGTCTTTGAGGCAGCAGTTTAGGGGACTTTACTAGGGCTGCAACTAACAATTATTTTGATTATCGATTAGATGAGCAATTATTTTTTCGATTAATCAGATGAAAACTAAACTCTTCTTTAATTTGATGTTTTGCTTCTGTAAATATCCGATATAAATAAATAACAGCATTTGAGTATGCAAAGCGCTATTTAACTAATCTCTATTGTTCATGAGGTGATTGCGCAATGTGATGCTAGCAAGTGGCAAGTGAACAGATCTAGTGCGACTGTCCCGAAGTTAACAAACAGTTTAAACAAAAGCTCTTAAACTATACAACTTGTACTGCCATGCCATGAAAGCTCGGTCTTGCATAGCGTGCAGGCTATCGTCGTCTTACAGGCATTTCATGTAAATTGCTCCCATACCTTGGAGGACTTGCGGCGCACGCTTTTACCTGCAGACGCTTCTGTAACCTCCATTGCGAGCAGCTGTGTATCTCTGTGTATTTGTGCATCTTGTGGTTGCTCTCCTCAGTAACGTGAGAAGTCCAACTAATCAATAGCTGCATTCGTTGACAACTAATTTTATTATCGATAATTATCGATAAGTTGTTGCAGCCCTAGACCTTATCTTGCGCTGTATTATCCTTTGAGTGAGAGGTGCTTGGTTTCCCGTGCCTCAAACCCGCTCAGTATAATGAGGAATCTTACCCACCCCTCTCCTCCCCCTGATTCTTTGCTACAGCTGGATCCTTTCTACGCATCAATAATCCTGTTTGTGGGTCGAGCTTGGGATGCTGTGACGGACCCCATGATCGGCTTTCTGGTCAGCCGCAGCCCTTGGACCCGCTTCGGCAGGATGATGCCCTGGTACGTGTCCAGTCTTTATGATGCTGTCACCGGTTCTGTACTTTTGGTACTTTGAGTACACGGTACGTCATGTGACCCGGTCTAGTTTTATGCATGCCCATGTCATAGATCCAGGTTTGTAACTGATTAACAGGAGCCCAGTCACCTTAATATCACAGGCTGTTAGCACGAAACACAAAGCCAAGTTTCAGTTGTCAGAAGCCATCGGTGAGTCGGTGTCAGCTTGGTTGAACCAGGTCGTTCCCCATTGATGCCATTTTGGCCAGTTAAGCATCTTGAATTGCTGTCTGAGCCAGTCAGCTTATCTGAGTGAGCTCTTTGATTGGTCTGTATATTAAGTCATCTCTAGCCTTGCCAGCCTGCTGCAGTGCAAATGATCATAATCAACAGGAGCCGATGTCACATGACGGGAGTCGACCGTTCGCTTTGTGTATACCCAGCATATACACTGTACTCTAAGCTGCCTGTGGCACTGAGTGTGCCCTTCAGATTGGCAGTCAGTGCCCTGAAGAGAGCAACAGAACTTCAAGTTGTGCTGTCTAGGAAAAAGATTAACTCCTAATAAGTACCCGTGAGGCATGCTGCAGAGTAGACTTATTTCGGGGTTCGTGAATTCTGCAACCTCAGCATTGGGGGTTTTTCTGGGATGCCATCTTTGACCAAGACGCTTAGTGGATAGCTATTTTTGTGTTGGGATTTCTGTCGGGAGAATGAGTGGGGGGCTGAAGAGGCATTAAGACGTTTCCTTCAGTGGATTTTAGGATTGGCTTCTTACTCTGGTTCATTACTGTGTCCTCAATGTCAGAGGGACTGTATGTGTTATGCTTCTCAGTCAAAGGACAGCAGTGGTTGCATTTACCTGAAGAAATTTTGCTGCACACTATGACGTGAAGCTGTTTAAAAAGAACAACAAATATTTGCATAGTATATGTTTGGTGTAAATTCCACCATTTTTATGAATGCAGAAATGTTGTCTTTGCTGAAGTGTTGCACTAAGATCCAGTGTGTGTCCCTGTGGTTGTATCCATAGAGAGCTTAGAGTGTAATAGCTAAGCAGTTATTCAGCAGGAACGCACTGTTCTCATAAGCGGCCTTTGGACGAAATCTGCTGGGATTACTTCAGCATTGAAATGCCACACGAGACTAAAGCAGGGAAGCCTGACTTGTTCAAAGTGATGCCTGTCAGTGTTGTCTGTAAACAAATGTGTATCGCAGGCTCTGTTTGCTGGGGGGTCAGCTTTGGGCAAATGGGAGGATGATGGGCAAGAAAATTATTTGATCCGATTTAATCTCGAAGGCAGAATACAGAGCCTGTCTTGGGAATTGGGTGCAAGTGGGCAACTGGAAGTCACGGTCTTCCAACGAACAGGATGTCGGGGACCCCCCAGCTCTGTGGGAACGGTGAAGGAAGTGTGCATGTCGTCGAGTCCGGTTCCAATGGGAAGTGGGAATGGTGATCCTGCGCCAACCCGAATCCCTCCTGATTCCAGACATGCTGCAGAGAGGCGCTAATCCCTGAAGCAGTCCTGACTTGGTTTCCCTTCCGCAGCGTGTTTTTCTTCCGGACATTTATTCTAAGTTTGATTTAAGGTTTAGTGGTTGACTTGATTGTGCCTTCCAAGAATTATAGTGCTGTCACTCAGAATACAGTGTGTGACTCAGAATAACTATTATGCGTTTCGTGGGATTTATAAATCAAGTGGCATTAAGACTAATTATAAAGCGGGAAGATGGAACCTACGGGAATGGAAGTGTTAAGCCTTGGTACTGAAAACGGGGTATTTCCGAAAGAAATGAACAAGAATCATGTGGAACTACATACTTTGTGTCCTAATGTATTGCAAATAAATTACGTAAAGTGGTATGGAGAGACTGAAATAAACTTTAAGATGTTGGGGAAGTCAAGGCACCAGTTTTTCCCTTTTGGTCTGGGAAGAGGAACTTGTTAAGCATGTGTGCTGGGGGAAGGGCTTCACTGTGATTGGTCCAGCCCACAACACACCACTCGCTTTCGTCCAATGGCGGCTCGCCGTGTCCACCCAAAACGTAAGAATGCATGAGGAATCTGGGAGGTTACTACAGTTCAAGCTGCTCTGTCGTGGTCTGACTGCTAGGCTCGGTGTCAATTGGCTGATATATTAGTGGGCTAATGTGAATCAACCCTGTGTAACAGTCAACCCCCTGCCCCCGCCCCTGAAGCCTACCCCCCCAGGCCTGACAGACACAAGAACCAGCTGCCAGGCTGTCCGAAAAAGAGCATGTTCTGTGTGTATGAATTTCACACTGTTCATCTGTTACATATGACTCCTTGGTCGCCTTTTAAATTGGCTTGTTGTAAGAGTTAAGAATTCCGTGTCATGCATAACCATTATACTCATTTCACTCTTCTCAGTGCGACACGTCTTTTTTTGCGTGTGTTGCGTTTCGCTTTTGTGTTTTGTATAGGAAGCCAGTGGGAACCGATGAATACAGACTTTGGCAATTTATTTTCTGAGCACTAGTAAAATCAGTAAATTCTAAGGAAGAACTTTTATTTTTTGTCTCTAATCTGGCCACAGTCCGATCTCCCATGGATAGCAGTGTTCTGTCACGTCGTGTTAAGTACAATTGACTACAAGTTGTAAAATGGTTTTAAACAAACATGACTGCTCAGAGGTAGAGTGACCCAATGCTGGACAGAAAGAAACAGCAGCAAAAACTGCTTGGGTTTTGTTGGACCTTTAAATGCAGCTTACAGAATAAGAGCTGGTTAGTTATGGTTATTGTGATAAACCTCAACTGCTGGTTCGTTAAACACGTGTCACCCTGCCGGTCGAAAACTGGTCCGGGCAGCTGTCAGCGGCACATCCTCTGGCCGGCTGTGTGGAACCGTCTCACAATCGGTGAGGCTTTAATTACACCAGATGTACCTTTTAGCTCAGTGATAATTGTACTTTGAGAGTACAGTTTTTGTTACAGAAATCCGTTAAGCCATGCAGTCTCTCCCAGCAGTGCAAGTAGGCAATTGAGTAATGTATGAATGATGCAGTGTCGCTGTAAACTGATCGTAAGGTGGGGTTGCTTAAATAAAACGAATGGGTTACGGTTACTCTAATTACTCAGTGGTGCACTTTGATTGTGAGCAGTGCTTTCACGCTCCTGTTAGAGGATAGATGTGGGAAGATGAATGGAATTGCTTTGTCCCGTTGCGGTGGATGACTTTACACTCCATGGGTTGTGGAGCCCTAGAAACGTACCAGTGTGTGATCTAAAGCTAGATGTCCTGTACTTGATAACCGCTTAGCAGTGTACTTTTGTGAAGGATGTGTGCAACTGCGGGTGTACCTACCCTGAAGTGTAGGTAAGCCCAGAGTAGGACTCTTACGCACTTGCCGACAAACACACATTTTTTTTACGTAATGCGCTGACATCACACCTTTGAGACGTAGAAGAAACTAACAACTGGAAAAAACATTACCACAGTACAAGAAAATGTACCAGTACCCAATTATCCCACTACTGTGCAACTTGCTCTCATATCTATTTGCCAATAATTTAGCCATGTGCTTTCATCAAGGGTCATGCAACACCGGATGGTGTTTTGGTCACAGATCCAGAGTAGATTAGCACAGTGTCCTCTGTGCTGGCTAGTGACGTAAGCAGTTGTCGTGTCTGTACTTGCCCCCATCCAGTCTGTTTCCATTACGAAGGGTTGTGGCCTCTGAGGAAGTTTGGCAGTGGGGGTTGCTTCAGTGTTTCCATGGCGCTCAAGTTTCTTACACGTGAAGACATTTCTGGCCTTTGTTAGGGGAAGTGCTCTTGGGAAAAGCCAGGCGGGACAAGCTGTAAATGTTGTGATCAGGACAAAAGAGGGAAGAGGCTGATGAGGTTGATATTTGGCACCCATTTGCATTGGAAATGCTGGGGGTGTAATGATCATCTGGAACATGTTACAAAGGAAGTGACTTTCAGAGTATGATATCAGACTGAAGTTGCATTGCAGAACAATGTTTTGCTGTAATATGTGGAATACTGCAGGTTTGTTGTTTGACCTCACACCAAAAGGTTATACATTCAAATTCCAGGTAGTGCACCTGTGCTTTTCCCAGGTTATTTTGTTTATACACAAATACCCATAAATTTATGGGTATTTACAAACCTTGCCTTAAGCTGTTTTGGCTGCATCTAACCAAATGCAGTTTGGTTTTCAGTTTTATAACACAAGTTCCTCTGGTGTCATCCTTCAGGTGCATAATTAGCAGTTGAATAATTTTAATTCTGAGTCAGATTCTAAAGCTTCAATAGCTCAAGTAATGTGGTGCTACCAACACAAAGGTTGCGGATTCTTATCCTAGGGGGTGTGCAGCCCTTCCCTCTACTGTAAATTTCTTTCAGGTAAATCTGTAATGCATTGTGATTTTGCTTCAACTTTGACCAACTTCTTTTCTTTCTTTTTTTTGACACACTTTGTCATTACATTAACTTCAGGCTTATATATCCAGTTGTCTCATTCATCTCCCTTAGGATCGTATTCTCCACTCCTCTGGCGGTGATGTCCTACTTCTTGGTCTGGTACGTCCCCCCTGTCGAGAAAGGCAAGGTCGCCTGGTACCTGGTATTCTACTGCCTCTTCCAAACTCTACAGACGGTGAGTTTCAAACATCTGCCCACCTGGCCCCATTCCCCCATACAGACATTTTGTGTCAGTCTGTTGTGTCACTTGGCTCGCGTAGGGGCCGGATAGTCCGCCCTTATGACTGAAATCCTGTTTTACCCATCAGTGCTTCCACGTTCCCTACTCCGCCCTTACGATGTTCATCAGCTCTGAGCAAAAAGAGAGGGACTCCGCCACTGCATACCGTAAGTTGCAGTGAACTGAGCGATGGCGAGAAGTGACAGCCCTTACTCGTGTTGCAAGCCCCTTATCACAGCGCTATCGCCATACTTCCATCCATTCCTAGATAATTCAGGTTGTCTCCAGTCATTATCTGATTGTGTGTCCTCTCACTGATTTCATGTTTCCTTGTACCTCACAGGAATGACTGTAGAAGTAATGGGAACACTGGTGGGCACAGCGATCCAGGGCCAGATAGTGGGAGGAGCCACTGCTCCTTGCATCCCGGTGAAGACTGACGGCGTCCAGGAGTTCAACTCCACCGGCCTGCAAGTTGGCCTGGATGTCAACGTCTCTCATATATCTCTGGACCAAACGGTATGAGCTCTTTAAGTCCCTTTGTAGCAAAGTTGTCCTGTTGAACACAACTGTTCATGTCACTAGCCTGGCACAGAGTCTGTGACCAAAACACCATCCAGTGTTGCATGACCCTTGATGAAAGCACATGACTAAATATTTAATGTGTAAATGCTTTTAATTATTCCACAGTAGGTCTGCTTTGCTCACTTTAGTGATGTTTTTTTTTTGCATTTTTGCATATTAATTACAGACACTATTTACAGCTTGTGACACATCACTATTTTTAATCACAAGGCCTACTGCAGGCATGCCTGTTTTTGCTATAGTAAAATAACGTTTCCTTCCCATTTCCTCCTGCCCTTGGCAGAAAACGGCATACATGATTGGCTCTGCTGTCATCTGCGGCATCTACGTCCTCTGTGCTGTCATTTTGTTCTTTGGCGTGAAAGAACATAAAGGTAAGAGAGGTATCCTTCCTTTCTGTTCTTCCAGCTACGTGTCCATCCTGCTTGCATATGATGTATACAGGCATCATGTCCCTCACCCTTCCCAGAATGCTAGCAGCCCTCCCATTCCAAGCAGGAGCGAATGTAGGCCTGATTTGGCTCACCATGAGACTGCTGGACTGCACGGGCCAGAGGCTCTTGTGTCTTTGGCTAAACGTGGTCTGTTTCTGAAGCACCGGCCAACCGGCAGCTATGATATCCCACACTGGGCAGGCTGGCATTAGTGCATGGTGGGGTGGGGGGTGAACAGCCACATTTTGAAATAGCTATGTACACTGAATCCTGCTCATTTCTTCAACTTCTCAGAAATGGGCCGAACAAAGGCGGACCATTCCATGTCGTTTGTCCAAGGGCTACGCCTGGTCATGAGTCATGGGCCCTACGCTAAGCTTGTCATGGGTTTCCTCTTTACCTCCCTGGCGTTTATGGTACGTTCTGCCTTGGCTTTTAAACGGCAGAGGACATACTCCTCAGGCTGCCACATGCAGCTTCTTTTGCAACCTTGTCAGCTAACGTTCTGCTTTTGTCTGCCCCTGAACAGCTCCTTGAAGGAAACTTTGCACTGTTTTGCAGCTATACACTGGGCTTCAGAAATGACTTTCAGAACATTCTCCTTGTTATTATGGTAAGACAACATGCTAACATTGTCGAGAGACCGACTGAAGGTAACAGGATAATTTTTTTTGGCAGCACTGAATCTACTAATTCTGGTACAGTTTTTATGGAGCAAAGCTGCTTTGTATGATCTTTCATGAGATTGCCAAATCATTCATTTATGATGCTCCATTTTATAATATCTACTTTTGCAATGCTAGCTGTGAAAATACTGTCCCGATATCACTCTGCGCTCTCAGATGATGCCGTTAGTCATTTGGATGTCAATAAAAGAGGGGGGATGTAACCCAACAGAACTCATTTTGTGAGAATGGGCACATGATCATCTGCAGTTTCATTGTAGTAGGATGTTGAAGGGGAGTTGGTTTTCCGAGAAACCATGCGCTTTGTTGTATTATGGGATAGCCTCTAGGTTGCCATGGTATCCGATTGTCTCCTTTCAAATACCCTCCAGTTTTGTGTTGAAAGCAGGCTTTCTCAGCTGGAGCGCATTTCGCTGCCCCATTTATGTGAAGGGAGGCTGGGGAAAGTGAGGTTGAAACTGATCGCATGGTGGGAAGCGATGGAACCTGACTCTCACCCGGCCTGGCAGAGTCTTGTCCTCAGTTACTTAAAAAGCAGGGGGGTGTGAGTGGCTCAGTGGATTAGGACGCAATGATTGGAAGGTTGTTAGTTCGAATCCCAAGGGTGACAGAACACTTTGCAATTTTTTAATATTTAGTTAAGAGAAATTTATCTTTAGTGATCAGTACCTCATCCATACCTAGGACATGTTTTGCCCATTTTGAGGACTTTGTAGGGTTCTCTAAAGAGCAGACCCATAAAATAGCTGTACAACCTTTCAGTCTGTCCCTAGAAATATAATTTCTAAACCTGAAACAAATAAATATATAACTAAATGGCAATGTACCACAAGGAAAAGGAAATGATTTGCTTTCAAATGAAAATGTAAAAATCGCTTTAAGTGTCTGGAACTGTGGTCCTTAATCCGTGATCTTTTCCAGCTCTCTGCTACCCTGATGATCCCATTCTGGCATTGGTTCCTGACGAAGTTTGGAAAGAAGACTGCAGTGTACCTAGGCACCACAGTGAGTACTGCCACATCTTTCCCCTACGCTTTGAGCATGAATTACATAACATGCCCTGAAGTGTTTAGACAATCGTGAATTTATAGCCTGTTTGTGCTGTCAGTGTGCTGACTGAGGCCTTTATTTGGCATCTGTGGTAGCCTCAGCCTGTGAAAATGACAGTCACAAAGTCGAATCTTAATTTGCATTCCATAGTCAGGATTTTACAAGCACATCAGAGCCTAGGATTGACAGAGGGGAATTCTGGGTAAAGTCTTCCCTGTATTTTGTTTTGCTCCCATCTAGTCAGTCATTCCTTTCATGATCCTGCTGGTCTTGGTGAAGAGCAACCTCATTGTGACGTACGTGTTGACCTTCGCCGCTGGTGCCAGTGTGGCTGCTGCATTCCTCTTGCCATGGTGAGTTGGAGCCCGGACTGGGACACTATTGAAGTGTGTCTGTGGGGTTTTTCTGGTTGTGCCCAAGCCAGGCCACACAAGTCCCTCCCTCTTCCCACAGGTCCATGCTCCCTGATGTGATTGATGACTTCCAGGTGAAGAACCCGGGCTCTCATGGCTACGAGGCCATTTTCTACTCCTTCTATGTCTTCTTTACCAAGTTTGCATCTGGCATCTCCCTCGGCATTTCCACCCTGAGCCTTAAGTAAGAGAATTAAAGTTTTCATTTTGGCAGACTGCTGCACATCTGGGCCATAGTGAGATGCTTGATATTGAATAATAAGCGATTCATTCAGACACTTTGCGTAAACTGGAATATCTGTGGCTTTTACGGGTTACACTCTGTCAACAAAATAGACAAAAACAATCTGTAGACGTTGCAGCTCCCTCCTGAATGGATTCCTTATGCCTCTGTCCTTCAGGTTTGCAGGGTACGTGACCAGAGGCTGCTCTCAGCCAGACGCCGTGCACTTGACCCTCAAGCTGCTGGTCTCGGCCGCACCCATCGCGCTCATCTTTCTGGGCCTCCTCATTTTCTTGGTGTATCCTATCAACGAGGAGGTCCGGCAAGGCAACCGCAAGCTGCTTCAGGAGCTCCGGTGAGGGCTCCCCAGCCGAGCCCATTTGGTTGGATCTTGTCACTTGGTTTGGTCTCTCTAGGGTGTCCAACATTAACGCCGTGGGCAGCTGCTGACTTAAAGGCTGAGCTTGTGTCCCAGATCCTGCACATTCACATTCCAGAACGCTGACTTCTGTTGGTTTGCCTTTATTGTTTTGTTAAATGTTTATGGCCAATAGACTATCGGAAGAATGAAGCTCATTGAGCACATAGTCTGGTAACTTCAACCAAAGCTGCTCCTTGATGGTATCTGACCTACATGCTTGCTTTGGATTTGCAGGGACAGCCAACCGGACTCTGAGGACTCCACTGAGCTGGGAGCCGTGTAGGATGCAGGCCACACCTCCAGCGGAGTACAGCAAGGAGGGTGGGGGGCTTTGTCTTGGATGTTGAGCACAAAGTGCTCAGCCACATCAAAGGCACTGTGTGGTTCACCAACCACCCCACCCCTGCCAGAGACCTTTGAGGGTCAAGGTCACTCGGGCTTCTCCCTACATGGACCAGAACCATTGAGATATTGTGAGACCTTACAGACAAAAGTCCAATGTTACAAAAGGAAGTTTTTTTTTGGTGGGGGGGTGGGGCGGGCAGGGGGGTTGTTTGCAATTCTTTTTTTTTTTTTTAGTATTCTGGAAATTGCCACAGTTTCCACTAACTGTTACGTGCCTAAGTTTCCAGGGAGCAGTACAGGACGAAGCTTGTGCTTCAGAGTAGGTCAGCTGCGATAAACAGAAGTGCACACACCCAGGATCCTCAAGAGCCAAATGCCTTTCGGCAAACTGGAAACTGAAATATATGCAAAAAATGTGAAGTCATTGAAGCTGATCTATTTTTTTTCTCCCTTCATTTGTATTTCTATGCTCAACTTTGTTGAGTTGTGGGAAACACCTGGGAAAGACGCTTGGTAGTGGGTGTCATTCAGGATATCCCCCTCCGCTGCATTACATACAGTGACGTTTGGCAGTGGGTGTCATTCAGGATATCCCACTCCTGTTTCTCCTGCAAGATTTTTAAATGAAATGTAATTGTCATTTTTATGGCAGGCATAAACTACAACATTTAAACTTAAGAGGGTGGGAAAAAGTTTGAATTTGCTAATGTGCCCCTCCTTTCCAGATGAATAAACAAACACTAAATTCCCACTCAGCTGGGACTGTAAAACTAGGGGAAAATTGTTTTTCATAGGCTGTTGCACATTTTGTGTATATTTTGTATGTAAATTTGTATATATATATATTTCATAACTATAGACCCCAATGTGGACACGAACGATAAATTAATTATGTTGTGACTTTTGTGACATAAATAACTGTTGTTAAATGACAAGATTGAAGCAAAATTTCTTTCATATGAATGCTCCCCCCACACACACAGTGATGATGTACATGTGAGCTGATTTGTATGACCAGTCCCTTTGAGAAAAGCTGGAGCGTATTTTAAGTTATTTACACAAGGTGGCAGCGATGGCAATGTTGAACACTGTGGGTTCACTGCAGGCTGTTGTACATTGCAGATGGAAGTTCAACTGATGGGGTTTGTTAAAACTATTCAATTTGTGCAGGGGCTTGTTGGGTAATAGTGGTCATACTTTCCTTTCCACTGAATATTGATATTCACACCAGGATGGTTTAGTGATCTCTAACTCCCTGTTAAGTCTGGTTGTTAGATGTAAGCCAAATTTATCTTTAGGTGAATGTCAATACTAAGAATGCAAAGACTGTACTTGTGGTCATGGTGTGACCAGTCTTGCTAACATGCTTTCCAAGAACAAACTTGGAGTGCACTAAATCATGTGATGTGTTGTGTTTGGCAAGGATGCAACCGATGCATCGTTGACATTTCAGGTGGAGCAAGAATGATATCCAGGGATTTTTATCATCCTCTGTGCTTTTGTTTTTAGTATTGAAACTGCTCCTCAGCAATAGAAGATGTCATATGGGTACATAAGAACACAAAGTGTGGGCAAGTACACACACGCACATAGGGTGTTTTCCAATGTCTCCCTAAGAGATCTTAACTGCTAGTTAGTTGAACTGTCCATAACAGTTTTAAAAACAGGTGATAGTCTCCTTAGCATAAATATTACACAACCCACAGATGGTTTTAAGACTGCTAAATCAATCTGCTGTTTTAGTCATATTTTTTGGTTGCAACGAAGTTAGGTCATAGCTATAGATTTCCCCGCCACAAAGATTTAAGGGTCTGTTTTTAGTATTTAAAAGTAGTTGTCTTTTATTTATGTGACTACAGGTTAGACCTTTGTGCCTGTGATTTGAATAAACATTTTTTTATATATTTATAAAATGGACTTATTGTTGACCTAACATAAGAACTATACAAATGAGAGGAGGCCATTTGGCCCATGAAGCTCACTTGGGGAGAACTTGACTAATAGCTCAGAGTTGTTAAAATCTTATCTACCTCTGATTTAAAGGAATCCAAGGATTCAGCTTGCACTACGTTATCAGGAAGACTATTCCATACTCGAACTACACGCTGCGTAAAGAAGTGCTTCCTTAAATCCAG
>JABFDZ020000050.1:13136678-13147088 GCA_019775955.2 Pollimyrus isidori | reverse complement strand
CCAGTCTGTCCCACTGCAAAGACTCGCCGCTGCGTCCCCTCCTACGCCCCTCAGCGCGACGTCTGCCCAGTCTGTCCCACTGCAAAGACTCGCCGCTGCGTCCCCTCCTACGCCCCTCAGCGCGACGTCTGCCCAGTCTGTCCTAGAGTCTCCTCATCAGAACAGACAGTTACAAGGCTATGGCAGCTTTCCAATCCAAATCAGACAATGATTTGTTTTCCCCCCCAACACACACTATTAATAATGGCCCATTCTCCTCCCTAGAATAGCGGCCGCACACAGCTGGAGCTCAGAGGAGTAGTTACAGTACTTGTGACAGGGGTGTACAGCTGAATAAATCTATGAAAGAGGTCATTCCCAGAACTAGCCTATGATAGGTCACATAACAAATAATAAAGCATTCATAAAGCATTATAAACATGGCTCTAAATATTTATCAAAAGGCATAATGCTTTATAGCCATGTTTATTATGAATGCTTTATGGAGCTCTTATCTATAATGCAATATAGATACCAACATAATGCACTGTTGTTTAGTTGTGCTCTGGTATGTTGTGGTAGCAGCTGGCACTGGGATTTGATCTAGAGATGGAGGGGCATCAGGTGGTTTGTGTCTCAGAATGACAAATATTTTGTGCCGTTGTCATGGTGACCCTCATTTTACATAGAGTCTCCGCCTCATGCCTGCATGGCTTTCTTCAGTGAAGTAAGAATTCAAGGCATACGGAAGCATGCGAGAAATTTTGCCTTAAACATCCGTGACCAGCCATGCAAATGAACATGTAACACTGATAAAACTTGGAACTGTACTGGTTTCAACTGGGTGCTGGTTCCATTTCAGTCAAAAACAGGATTCAAAGAGCAATGAAGGGTGCATGACCCACATACATCAAGCAAAACCTCTCAATTCATCTTTGAAGTCAAGCGTGTTGGGCAATCCCCTCAGTGCCCCCAGCTACAGCGCCCTCTGGTGAGTAATAGTGTTCAACACCCATGTGCCTCGTTGACCATACACAATATGAATACACAATTTGACAAAATAACTGTAGAGGAAAAAAATTAACAAAAAGAGTGATAATAAGTTGATAATTACACCAAGCGATATGCCAGTTGTCTGCACGGCAGAGCTTATCTGGGAGTGTTGGCACTCCCAGGCTGGGCTCCACAGCGCCTCCTGCACCTCATGATGTGCAGAGGGTCACACGCAGATGGAAGATGGTGGCTCTGCTGCTGGAGCTCAGGGGAGGATTATCAGCAGGCCAAAACCACGTGAGGCATGAAGCAGGGGGTTAGGCAGCGTGGGGGCGTTCACTGTTTGCACCACAGGGGTGTCATGAAGAGAAAGACACATGCTTCCTCACCTTCAGACATGTACGGCTACCTCCAGTACCATTACACATGAAATGTAAGAACCCCCCATATTATGCACCTTATGCACACATCCATGCCAAAACAGAGTCTGAATTTGCTTTATCTGCTCAAACAATACTGTAAAGCAACCATTTGTGTGGCTTAAAATTAATATATTCACATAAACACATGCTAACTAATTATACATTTTTTTGCATTGAACTGAAGCCCATCTCAGGAGTTAATTACCTGGTAATTTCTCAGCTTAACCATCACGCCACCTGCTGTCCCTGGCTGTGAATGACACCACCATTCCTTACAACCCTTCCAGAAACACAGGACCATCTGGCCTGGGTTAAATGCAATGCAGACGGGCTCCTTAAGGACAAGAAACATCCGTGGTCTGTTCATTAAACTATATAACTCATCTCACAGTAACGAACTCCCCAATAACACATATGGTAGAAATCCAACTCACAGATGATGTAAGAATTTGGACTGTAAAGTGGAACCTCTCAGACGTCCACCCAGTTTTGAAAATTCCTCTGTTCCCTGTTTCCCAAAAGGAGGGAGAAAGGAGAAAGGAACTTCCATGCAGCTCACAGAAACAACAATTATTTTATAATTTCATGAAAAGGTATATAGTGTGTATGTGTGTGTGGCGGGGGGGATCAGTTGGCCTGTGCAAGCTCCCAAATGTGAAATCTGCATGGAGAGCAAGACTTACACAGCCATGCACATGGAACTCGCTCAGCCTCCTGGTGGAGAGCTGAAGGCACTGCATCTCATAAAGACTAAAAGGCTTGGTGGGGAAGAGGCATCACCCAGGGGCAGAACCGCCACACAGTCAAAGCAGCAGCTATCTCAGCTCTAACAGGAAAGGTCAGCGTTTGCATTGCATTGGCAACCTTGAATGTGTGTGGGGGGTTAGTGCTCCAAATGCATCAAGTGAGGTGCCATTAATACTCAGACGTTTACAGTACTATGCGAAAGTCTTAGGCAGGCAAAGAAATGTTTGCAGCTATTTATCTGGGTAGAAAGTGTGTATTTTCTCATAAAGAATAATGTTCTTTAACATTAGAACATATGGAAATTAGCAGTAACACAGGACAAGTGGCTACAGAAAATGGATGGATGAATGGACAATTAGACAATAAAAAATAGACAAGAATTTCTTCTACTCTGCAAACAGATCTTGTTAGATGACTAGAAGATCACTTCTTCTAGATGACTTTAAGATCGCTTTTCACCTGGGGCACCTCCACGTACCTACACGCCATCCCACATAGTTGTTACATTTCACTGTTTGATTGATTAATTCACTTCTGTCATAACTAAATGAGGTATTGATTAGTTATAACAGTAAAAGAATTCACAAGTGTGTTGGACGGTTGCTGCAAAAACCAGGATCATTTTAGGAGAGGTTTTGAAATGGTGAAGCTGACAAACTTTGACAGGGATGAAATCACACCAGCATGAAGATCATTTGGACATCATTCTCTATAACTGCCTAAGACTTTTGCATGCTTACATCTAAGGGCCATTGAAGGAGCTCCAAGTCTGACTCTGACTCATTAGCTTAATTGTCACCTCATTATTTTAACGGCCGTTTATGGACAATCCACAGCTCCACTAATAACGCTTCAGTAACCGCAAAACTCTCACGGCACTTCCTCTATTTTCCAAGCAGGAATGTTTTTCGCCATCTGACAGGCAGTTTCCTGATGTGCTTTCCTCAGTTTGCCTGCTCTGACAACAGGAAGTTATGAGCTAGAGGAAAGTTGGATTGCGGTTAATGTTTCCCGTGATTTAGTTTTGCCTCAGTGAGTCAGCAAATTCTTTTCCTCACTTTCTGGAGGACCACGTTCATCAGTGGTCCTCTTGTAAATTTACATTGCATGGCATGTAGAAGCACTAATATGGTCGTGCCAAGGCTCTGGGTTTCCCCAACCAGCCTGTTTATTACTCAAAGATACGTGCCAGGCGGTACATTCCCCGGAACCCACAGGCACAGGTGACTTATGGGCCAGGACTTTATCCAGAGGTCGTGTAAGTACTGACTGAGGTGTGTTTACAGAGTCGCTAGATACTGCTGGAGCCACGTAGCCCACTTGTCATTTACCCATGTAAACCTTACAATCTGTCTGCCATTTATAAAATCTCAGCCAATATACACGTGACGGCCAGCAGAACACTGGCGTGCCCCTGGAAGACGGCGTTTCCACCGATAACGGGTGCCTTGTGATGTCACAGAGGTGGAGGACGTCTCCTAGGAGACAGTTTGTGCAAAGAAAATCACCAAAGCTTTTATGTCAAAGCCAAAACCTTTTATTCTGTGGTCAAGCTTTTCGAAGAATCTCAAAGGAAAACACATGACTCCCATTGACCCTGGTGTTCCTGAGGGGACTTTTATACAGTCTTTCACAACAAACACATACTCCCCAGCCTCCTCTGATTAGCAGTGGTGAGAGGAAGCTTCATCTTGTTAGCTACAGTATTAATAAGTAATATTTGAAACATTTTGTAAAATTAAATGTTGCATCTACTCACAAATCCATAATAGTTTTCTGGAACATGGACTGAAGTTCAGCTGGGATCGGTGAAGATCCCATCACAGAACTGGGAACAGACTTACAGTAAAGATTCACTTGGTACTGCACAGACCACTGGTTTGGATGGTATTTTGCAGTTACTACAGCAAAGCTGACCTTTGGCCTTGTGGAACACAAACAGCCAATAGAGGAATGCCTCAGTTTTCATTTGTTTTTGTTCTTCTGTTTTGTACCTGTATTCAGTTTACAAACTCAGGGTGGAAGGCAGATGTGCCAGCATCTTAACTGTCAGAATAATCACCCCCCTCAATTAAATTTATGTACTTTTCTTTGGGGCAGATTTAAAGGAACCAAGCTTAATTTCGGCCAGAAATAGCTACACCGTTATTAAACTGGGAAGACAATCACAGGCTTTCAATATCATGCTATTATATTGCACTGGATACAGTGTATATTTCGACCCTCTTGAGTTTCTGAAACCAACTGGGGCAGTGGGTGTGTTACAGGAACCTCATGCAAACTGGTGCTGGAATAAGCAGATGACAGCCTCATGAAAGCAGCTCCTTAATGTCAGACAGCTGGGAAAGCGTGGTGACTAAATATTAAAGAGACTGCAAACAAAAGCAAGAGAAGTGAGGAGAAAGTATGACTGAGAGTGGATGCATGGGAGGGGGGTCTCCATGGCGACCAAAACACTCATTGTCCCTGGTTAGGATTTACTGCGCTCGCTTTATCTATGTGAGGGACGAGGAATTCAAGCTCCCTCTCTGCGCCCCCCATGGGTGGCTCATGGGATATTGCACGTTCGCTGTTTGTGGCAACTTTGACAGGCGCTCGAACTTTGCGCCGCTCTTGACAAATGTCAACAGTGACAAACACCGCCCTTGGGCTCAGTGCTGAGCCTCCCATCGGCTGAAAAATCATTATACCGTTTTCGCTGAAGTGAGCGAGTGCATTGGTGACATGCGCCAAGGCATGGAAAGTTAGATTCGGACGGCTCGTTAGCGAGTCCATTCCAGGTCTCGAGTTAGATAACCGAAGCCGCGGGTATCGGTGGCTAGCACGCATGGACACACACACACAGATACGCGAACACAGATGTGGCTCCCCCGGGAGCCTTTCTGGACACGGTGTCGCGTTACACGCTTCCAGACGTCTGCGTCTGAGCGAGAGAGGCAGATAACCCCCGTCTGTCGGCCTGGTTACTGCCAGGGACCCAAACAAGGCGTCCTCCTGAGGGAGGCCTTCATTTGGTTGCTTAGGAGACGCTTTTGTCCAAAACAACTTAAAAATGTTGCCCCGCAGCTTACATTTGTAGTTATTTGTGCTGGATGAGTCATATCCAAATGAGGGGGCAGGGAAACAGGGTAGGGATTCCGCACCAAAGTAATACATAGTGGCAAATGTAACATCAAGCAGCCTTGGGGATAATGCTTAATATACAGGGGCGGGGCCACAAGGGCACTGGCCCCAGCTGAAAGCTGATTGGCCCACAAAGTGCCCCCTCCCCCACACTAACTGCTTGGCTAATGATAAGATTGGTCCTTCAGTATGAATTTTTGGCCCTCTTATACCCCCCATCGAATTGCCTCCGTTAGACAGGGAGGCCATCTCCATCCCCGATTCTCCCTAAGCCTGCTCGCTAGCCAGCTGGGACTCCCATGGGAGTTGGCTCCTGCACAGCTATGCAGGTGTGCTCTGGGAGGGAGGTGAAGGGCATGCATGCTACTGGCTGTGGAAAGACGGAGGGCCGGTTTGCCTTTGCCTCTCGCATCTGGGTCACCTTGAGGGTAACGGATAACAAGCCGAATTCCAGCCTTAATTAGACACCGTCCCGACTCTGCTAGCTCTGCTCAAAACAAGCTCCTGACAAAGGAGCTAAAGTCCTCAGCCGGTGCTGCCTCTCGCTTCCAAAGTTTCCTGGAGGAATTTTAATCCCTCGTTGTGGTTCTTTTTTTCCCAGCAAGGGTGACTCAGAGCGGACCGGTCGGGCCCACATACCTGTGGGAGAGGCCACCTTCGGGGTCAAAAGCTCATTTCCTGACCTTAGTAATATTGTCACGTTATGTGTCAGAACAATACATGATTTATAACCAATCTGGTTCTGAGTTGTAGGCCGTTAGGCAGTGTTTCCCAAGTCCAGTATGGAGTGAGAATGTGGACTGTCTGGCAGGGGACTGGGAAGGAGAAGAAACGTGGACTGTCTGTGGGCCCAGTGGAAGGTTACTTAACAGTAAACACTTCAGTAAGTTAAGGAAGTCATGGTGAGGGTGGAGTCTATCCCAGGCAGGGCTGGGCGTGAGGGTGAAGACACCCTGGATGGGATGCCAGAGTACTCAAATCACCCAACACTCACACGCCTGCCCAGACATCAGGCAGCAATCAAACCCACAACCCTGGTGGTGGCAGCCAAACGGTTACCATTAAAATTAACATTCTGCACTAAAAATACTACTGATAGGGAAACCATTCCATACGCAGCTTAGTGCCTCCATGGGATGTGACACAACCACAGAATAATCTGCAGATGTCGTGATGTCAGCGCATGCTTCCTGTCTGCCACGCCGCAGTTGCTTCTGCAGCCTGCTTGCTGAGCTGCCCTCTGGTGCCTATGGGTTTGCGTCCACAGCATGCTCTTGTTGCCGTGGAGACAGGCTCATGTGACGTAGAAGATGTTTCTTCAGGGTAAATGTGTGCTGCTGTTGCCCAGCAGCCTTCAGGGGCACCAAGGGTTTTCCCAGGGGACCCGGGCAAAGCTTTAATTGGGAGGCCCCCCAATAAGAAAACTATTTATCACTTCACTTCTTCCACAAAGCACATAATTTGGGGGCCCTATCAGCTGGTTATTCTTGCCTTTACTTTTTTTAATGAAAAAGTAAAACACCAGAAAACATGGTGAAGACGACAATGTCATCAAGTTGAATTCCCAAATATTTTGACGAGGGCTGAGAAGGGACACCGGGGCGTTAGCGCTTAGCGTTGAGAGCTATTACCTCTGAGTCCGTACTCCGCCCCCTCCCATACCTGGACAGCCGACAGCAGGATGAAGTCACACACATGCACACACAAACCCCCAGATTCCAAACCCCACCCTACCCTACCACCATCCATGAGCCTGTGCAACACAGGCCAGGGGGCGCAGTTAAGGCGCCCCACCCCTTAAGCAGCCTCCTGTGTAAATACCTGGCCGTCTGAACAAGCGACGGATGTTTGAGCTGTAATGCTAGCTTTACGACATGGCACCGGCGTGGTTTTTCCGAGCTGCTGGCAGCCCGACACCTCTGCCCAGGCTCAGTCAACACCCTACTGTTTAAACGCTGGCTAGGGGGCGATCCTCAGCCGCCTGCTTTAATAACATGAGGCAAAGTCTGGGCTGTATGTACAAGCAGAAAGAAAGGCCAGGGTGTAGGATAATAAAAACACACACAGGTTTTCCCACAACACATACGCTGAAAAACAGCGGCTGGGATAAAGTCTTAAATAGCAAATGGAGCCATGAGAAACGTCCCAAAGGCCGACCAAAAACAGAATATGCAAATATTCACAAGACCCCGATGGCAGCGGCTTTACAGCAGAGAGGCACTGGAAAGAAGAGACCCCTGTAATTAAAAAAGTGTTTGCAGAGAAACTGGTGCAAGTCATCACTCTGGCTCAATACAGCTTTGTGTCCTCTGCAACCACTGCCCCCCCACAGTCTTTGGGCTTTGTGCCTCCCCCCACTATGAAAAATTCTGTCTAGTGGAATCAGGCAGATCCCAGCCACCTTGGTGGGATTGGGGGCAAGGGGGGTAAATAATTTATGAGCACGCTGGAAGTCCCACAGTTGCTGTGGGTTTATAGAGGCAAGTGCGAGGTAATGTTTGGAGAGGGAGGGGCAGGGAGAGCCAGCGAGCCCCCTCAGGCAGTGCGGACGGCCCCGTTTTATGGACCTTCCCGCCTCACCGGAAAGTGGCCAAGCAGGTTTCCGAGAACGAGCTTCAGGATGTCCTGCGTTTCTGCTGCCATTTGCCCCGAGTCAAAAACGAAACAGCCGGTGGGAAACTGTCTTGTGTGTGAATGAACTTTCCCAAAAAAAAAGGGCGAGACTTGGCAGAAATGTGATCCGAATTTTCTTCCCACTTTCCTGTCGACTAAGTCTGACAGCGACAAGCAGATCGGCTAAATCCTCTCTGTGTAGAGCCCCACAGCGAGGCGAGTAGACTGACTGTAAACAATTACACTTCAATGTTACCCATCAAAACAAAAGGCGCGACGAGCCATCCATCTGTTATCTATTACATAAAAATGCATTATACCCTACTAAAGCCTGAAATCATCGAGTGTCACAAGATACAGAGCGGTTTTTACAGAAAAGTCCTCTCTGCTAAGACAATGAACCGCAAAACAAAAATGACCATCTGTTCAGACTACAGAGAGCTTCCACGAGACCAGCAAGTGTCTTGGGAAGGGTGCTGGCCAGTGAAGATTTGAGACGGTACAGAGACACAGGCTAGGAGTATCTGCTCAGCCTCTGCCCACCCATTAGGAGAAGGAATATTGATTGAGCCTGGCAGTCAGGGTTAAGCTTCGCAGGTCCCACACAGAAACAGACTGAAGAGGCGCGGCCTGGTCGCTGTGGGCGTGGCACACTGAACACGAGTGACATCAAGCACTGCCAGGGGGTCTTCTACACATCCCATCCGGGCCCCCTTCTGAGAACCAGTGCTGGGATAGTGAAAAGCACAACCCCGCACACGTGATGTCATCCGAAAGCCCTAACTATCCTCTTCAAGGAACAAGAGGACTTAAGAGGGAGGCATGTACAGTGTGAGAGATATGAGCAAAAACAGAACGTCCACTACAGAGGACAAGAATGACTCGCCAGATCTCAGGAAGACATACAGGGTGCTTTCGTGCTTTCTAGAATAAAGCATGAGACTGACCCATCAAACAATCAGACAGGGTAATAGAAAGCGACTCAGAAAGAGGAGGAGTAGCGTCACTCAGTACCCGGAGTCAGGGATCAGTTTTAGCACTACTGAACTCAGACAATTAGACCTGGTGAACAATGTCAGCAAGAGTAACATTGTAGCTATAAAACAAGAGCATCTCCGCCTCGGGGAGCAGAACGACCAAGCAGGCAGGTTTAGCTCTTACCTTTGGTGGAGACTGGCTCAGTGTGGCTGTGCTCGGCCATCTGACTGTCCGCTGCCCTGCCTCGGAGCTCCGGCGTGCCCCCTCCATTGCTCTTCTTCTTCCTATCTCCCCGGAACCAGCCCAGAGCCCGGCTGAGAGACCCCCCGTTCTTCCTCTTGGCCTTGTTGGTCTTGGCCTCGCGGGCCAGGACCTCCGTGATATCCCGGGGCACCAGGTCCCCCACAGAGTTCCTCCTCGACATCCTCCCCTGGTGTCCCCCGCCCCCAGCCCCCTTCTCCCGCTCCTCAAATGTAAATGTTAATCCTGGAAGACCCAAAAAGAAAGAGAGAAAGAGACATCCAGTTTTTACCAGCCCCACAGAAAGACAGTACTTTATCTGAGAAGTCCTGTGTTCCTACACCCCCTGCTTTGTTCCTGGGGAGGACCAAAGGCTGTCAAACAGATGTGCTCTGTAAGGGAGTTGTAGCCGTTCTCACACGTGAGTATGAGCTTCTCCAGAAAATGTTTCCCAGCTCCGGCGTCTGAACCAAACTGGAAAAGTCTTTCTGACGCAAATAAAGCCTAAGAAGAACCTCAGTCTCCACACAGAAGAACAGATACTGCAAGAAAGAGTATTCCAAAAATGTTCTCTGCGCCGTGAGCAGCAGCACACTGGAAGCTCGTGAAACAGCGGCGAGACCCAGAGCCGTGGCAGACAGAGAATGCGGCGGAGAGCCGTAGGTGCGAGTAAAGCCCGCCGGCCCGGACCTGCCTCACGGCGTGGATCCTCCGTGCTGTTTTCCTTGCCTCCTCACACTCATGCTTTCTGGCAAGCGCTCATCCTCCTGCTCAGTCCAGCCCACTCCCCCCCCCTCCCTGCCCTCACTCTGCCTAGCCCCCAAGCTAAAGGCACAGTAGTACGAGGCTGGCTGCCCTCCTCTCTCTTCGTGTATATGTGGTCATGTTTCATGCAGGCACGCAATACTCACACTCAGTCTGTTCCCTCCCCGTAGCCCTGCTCTCCTTCCTTAACTCACATTCCCTCCACGTGCTCCAGAAGGTTCCACGAGAGCCTGTTGGTCTGAAGTTGGTAAGGACGGCCAGGCAGGTGAGCTGGGGTGACCCCCCTCCCCGTTACTCCCGTGCTGCTGGTGGGTTACTGGAGTTGAAATTTGACACCACTGGCTGAGCAGAGTGACTGACATGGGGAAATGCAGGCAGGTATTCTGTCTCTCTCTCTCTCTCTCTAACTCACACACACACACACACACGCACAAAGGAGAAAGACAAACAAACCCCCCTCACTTGAGATCCCTGTTCCTAAGCTGTCAGCACAGTCCCTATCTCCTGCTCACTAAAAGCCTATCAACAGGAATAACGGAACACGTGGCTT
>JABFDZ020000050.1:13118759-13136620 GCA_019775955.2 Pollimyrus isidori | reverse complement strand
GTGTCACATGTCCTTCTCCCTTGGCAAAGCTCACCTTGTAACACGTGTTAGCCACAGCCTGAGCTGCAACAGAGGTGACCTGAGGGGGGCGCCGATTCCGCTGCCTCAGCAGGGCTCTGCCCATCGGTGACCGGCCGTTACGCCCATTGCTCCGAAACATTTGCCCCAAACGTGTGTCGAATGCCAACTTCTTCCACCTGGCAGCGCTCTGGGGTCCAAAACAAAACCAGTCACTTATCTGGCAGCCATTTCAGAGCCAATCACACGCAGAATGCTAAGGAAATGAAAAGCTGTATTCGCCATTTGCACAAGTACTTTGGAATGCTTCTCATCACATGTCCTATCAGGCTCTCTGGTGAGACACATACACTCATAAACTGCTGAGTGCAGAAGCAGCCATTTATTTGCTGTCCCTGGAGCATGTTGGGCGGAGATGGGTCTCCGTTAAGGGCTCAACGGAAACATGGCTATTCTGTTGAAGACTTGAACCCACAACCATCTGCTCTCAGACACAGGGGACTAAGCCGCTGAGCGTCATATCACCCAAGCAAAGGGATGACACAAAAAAGAACGGGCGTGGCCAGGAGGAACTTGCTGTTCCACAAAAAAAGCAGATGTGTAGCCTGTGAAATTAGGGGATTAAAATTATATAATTAGCCTCTGTTTTGATGAAGTGATTAACGAAAAAAGGTTATAGATGCTGAGTTTTACATTGAGGTCTAGGAACACTGACAGCTGCTGATTTGTGTGAAACGGTGAGAAATTCCGGTTCCTTTGCGGGTTTCGTGCCCTTATATGTAAACCACGGGAAACAGGAGATACTGCCTGACATCTGAGAGTGATCACTGCACTTCGCGCGTTAAAAGGGGCTTTATTTCACGCCAAGCCGAACCACAAGGCACCTCTGCCACTTGAGGCAACATCACATAATCCGATGGCCTGGAGCCAACAGCGATTTATTCCTCTGTTAGATTGTCAGGGAGTCTCCCGGTAAAGCAGCGATTGTGAAGACTGCAGAGTCATAGATCAGATCCTCAGAATTCCTGGTTTATCTGTGTTCATTTAATTGAGGAGAAGCATATGGCGCAGCAGGCTAAGACTCTGTGACTGTGATCAGAAGGTTACTGGTTTGAGTCCTGGCCTGTATAATAGCCACAGCTGTGGACCTTTGAGCAAGGCCCTTAACTGCTGCAGGTTGCTGCCCTTTGCTGCCAACTTTGTTCTCACCCACGTGTCTCATTCAGAGCAATACAGCACAGGCGAAAAGAGACTTTTCACACGGGAGTCGATAAAGTGTCATTAATGTTATGAACCATCAGACCACTGGAGTTTTCAACTACAAGGAGCCTGAGACTCAATCAGATACATCTATGTTCACCCAGCCAAAATGATGCAGTTCACCAGTGGTTTGTGAAGATCTTCATTAATCCTGACCCTTGCCAGACAGGGCACCCCTCACTAATCATGGCATCATTATTTGCACGGTTTGCCTTGGCTGCACCCCAAACCTGAACCTGTGGAGATCGGAGATTTACCACCATGAGTCACTCAGACATTAAATTCAAGACACTGACTACAGTTTGAACCGTGACAAAACATTCTTTGTTATCATGGAGCTCAACCCCTAATTTATTGTTCTGAGACGAAACTGGGCATTTGGCACTAATCAGTGACCCTGAGGCTTCTAGACAAACATCCTGTTTATGAGCAGAAAGTAGCAGAGACCAAAACAGCCCCAATAATACCCAGATGCCACACAACGCAAAACGCGAAGCGCGATGAAGTTAAACTGCCCATATCCTTGACCTGCTTGTTAAAATTTTGATCTGTTTCCTAAAATTGGCTGTTTGTTCTTCGAGGCCTGAAATACCAAGATCTCTCTTTCCCAGGGTTGTTAAATTTACACAGTGACCTTTAGCCCCCTATATAAACATGACAACCTTATGGAATTCACAAGAAAAGAGAGATGCTGTGTAACCTGTTGTCTGCACTCGGATACGTGCAAATTTGACACACAGGCAGAAGATTCAGCTCAATTCGTGCAACCAAATACCTTTTTTATGTCCAATATTCCAGAAAAATTCTGTTGAAAAAAGTGCAATTAGGTATCTGGGGGATGATGTGTGGCTCAGTGGGTGCTTGTGATCAGAAGGTCACTGGTTCAAATCCCAGGGCTGGCAGAGTGATTTCACAGCTGAGCCCCTGAGCAACCCTGGAACCCATCAAGCATCCAGCTCTGCTTTCACGGAGAAAAAAAAAATGGATTGGCCCTGCTGTACTTCCTGAAACTCTATTACATAATATGGTTTCCATATGAACTTCAGGGCATTGCGGCTTGTTCACTGCACACTGTGAACTGTTACTGAGGCCCTAAATCACAGAACATTACCTGAACCTGCACAGCTCCCTGTAGTTGTAACTTCAAGGTCCAAAAGCATCAAAGCATCATGGTGAGTTTGAGGCTGGGGGCGGCATGTGGCTCAGTAGGTTAGTACTCAGGTCCTGTGGTTGGAAGGTCACTGGTTTAAATCCCACGGCCAACAGACTGATGCTGCCTTTGGGCCCCTGAAGCAAGGCCTTTAATCCCACCCCCTCCCCGCTCTTGGGGCACTACACACTGGCTGACCTGGTGTTATGACCCCCTGCTTTGCTCTCACTTACACTCTCCTGTAACAGTCACCCATCAATACACTCTCCTCCTCTTTTCTGGGGCCAGGGCACAGGGACAGCAGTCGGAGCAGGGATGCCCAGATCTCCCTCTTCCTAACCACCTCCTCCAGCTCCACTGGGGAATACCAAGGCATCTGCCCCATGGTCTCCACCCAGATGCACATGCACAAAGCATTTCCCCAGGGAGAAGCCAGGAGGCGTCCGAGACGGATATCCGAACCACTTCAGCTGGCTCCTTTAGGGACATATGCACAAACACTGAGGCTTATATGTACGGACATTTCGCCGCCACACGCACACAGCACACTGCACACAGGAATCCCGGCCTAACAATCGAGGTTAAGCTCCCCATCTTTCTCTCCTGGCCACGCACCCGTACACACTAAGCCCCCTTTGTGCCAAACTCTGGCCCACTGTCTGTGCCACACGCCCATAGCCGAGGGAAGCTTATTCAGAGACAGACGGGGCCTTGATGTCACGTTGTCCCCTGAATGGGTACACCGGGGCTGGATCCTCTTTCTAGCCATTTCTTTGTTAGCTGCGACATTTAAAAAACCATGCAGGATCTCGTTTCAAGCGCACTGTGTCCGAAAAACAATGTGATAGCTCTCGCTCGCCACTGGCCCATTCACTCCCGTTTCGGTTCTGCCTTGTTTACTGGCAATTGCTACAAAACATCCCGAACAGGCTGTGACAGGATGAGTGAGGAAGCAGAGGAAGGTGTTAGCTGACTGCGAGATCTCATTCCAGAGGCCTCTTGGTTCCTGTGGCCTTGCAGTGAGTCTTTCCTTGGTACCGGCATCTGATTTTCATTTAGTTGCTAGCTAACAATTTTCGCTGAAGACCTATGTGATTCATACTCTTATTTTTGATGGAGAGGTTTAGATAAAGGATCTGTTTCAAGGGTTCAAGTGCAGAGCCCTTGCAGGGCCTAGAACCGATAACCAGTACAGAATCTATTCCCTGTTGCACTACTTGCCCGCATTTATTTATTTGTAGATTTCAAAAATTAAAGAAAGGAAATCAACAACTCTAACAAGTTTCAGTTGGTTCTTCAAGACACTTACTTGGTTAATTTGGTTATTAATCCTCTTCCTTGGTCTGAAACCTAGGGCAGCGTTCTGAAACTGTTCCCTGAACACCTTCTCGATGCTCAAAGAGCCACATCTAGGGACGTGGCTGTTAGTCTAGGTGGGACTTTGACCTGTCCCAGTATATTTACAAGAGAGCAACGATCACATGCAAATCCATCAACATGGCCAGGCAAACAAAAGCCATTCATTTTGAACCTCTAGGTCAGTGTTTCCCGACCTGATCCTCAGGAACCCACAGACAGTACACATTTTTGCTTCCACCCAGTTCCCTAACAGACAGTCCCAGTCCCCCTACTGGGAGCTGGGAAGGAACAAATATGTGGACTGTCGGCTGGCCTGAACTGCTTATAATACCCATTTCCCAAAAAAACACAACTTTTAGGATGGAAACATTGCTGCCATTTCAGCTACAGATATTTTACCAAAAGCAAGATGGAGAGGGGACAGTTTTAAAATCATTTGTAGCTCTTTGCTGAGATCTATTTTTATCAAACCCTCCGATGGGCTGGTTTGCATAAATGCCAAAAACTCTGAGTCAGTAATTGTATTATTTTATTTAATTTTGTAAGTACAATCCGGCACCACTCAGCCGAAGAAAAGAGCTACAGATATGAGTCCATTAAGGCCTGAATGTATCCCAACCAGAATGATTAATCTGATTCTTGGCAGACAGAGGAAATGCTTAATGTTCTTAATGCATCCGTGCGCAAACATTTCAAGGCAAGGGGTTGGAAACAAGGACACCATCTTGTCAGGATGGGATTTTGGTAGGACGGTACGTAGCTCTCAACTGTACTGACGCCTCAGTAAACACTGGGAAGGCCAGACCCAGAAACCACACCAATGCCCCCCTGAGTCTCCCAGGCCGGTTGCAGCTGAACCCATCTGCACTGAGAACATCTGCCTTTAGGAGTTCTCCTCTGCCATGATTCCCCTCCTAAAAAATGCATCGCTAACAAGAACCCGGTGCGGGAGCATGTTCAGTCTCAATGAGGCATTCTGCAGGGATCTATGCGCAGGGGCGTCTGTGTGTCGCACAGTCACATGCATGTGCTTATGTGAAAGTCAGAGGAAAATGCTTATCTGCAGTGATGTCATAATGAGGAATGCTTACATCAGCTTTAATCCGCTTCTTATCCAGGGGTTTCCGAGGTTCTGCTGAATATCTGGACACCATCTGGTGGGGGATGATGCAACAGAGAGGCCAGTGATTGCAGGGGGTTGGCTGTTGTGGCTGGGGTGATTCAGACCCTCTTGGTCTATCGCCCCTTGTGTCATAGGGGAGGTATTGAGCACATCTCGACACAGAATTTGCTCTCCCTGTTGACAGAGGCCGGCTTCGTTGTTGAGGACACCACCGGAGCAAAGGAAAGTGTGGTCCCACTGTCTGTTTGGACTCTGGGAACAGAGGGACCCCCTTTTCCCCATGGTGCCTCCAAGCACGCATCCCAGAAGATCACACGTGGCCAGAAGATCACCTCACACGAGCTAACAGCAGACACCCTGCCTCAATAAAGGCACATGAGATAAATATGGACCTTGCTGTCTGCTACGTACTGGTTCACAGGGTGACTGGGGTATGCAAACCTTCGGAGCCAGGGAACTTGTTTTAGCCTTCTCTGTTAAGAAAAACCCAGACAGGATAATCCAAATCTGCTCTGAAGAGAAGTGTCCAGGAGCATTTCCAACCGGGTTCTTCTGGTGCCTGGCCTGTCATCGGTTCCTACCTGCGGAGCCCGTTACATGCCCCTCCAGAACCTTGTATGTCCTTTGCTTCAGTTCTGCTTCGTGGTTTTTATACAGCAGTGTTTCCCAACCCAGTCCTTGCGGATCCATAGACAGTGCAGGCAGGGAGTTACAGTAGGGAACTTCGGAGGGAGCAAAACCATGCACCTTTTGGTAGGGAGCTGGGAGGGAGCAAAAATGTGGACTGGGGGGAGGACTGGGGGAGGAAGCACTGATCTACAATGTTACCATTTCCCAAACTGTCATCAGGTATTTCCTTGAAACCCCCTGTCAAATTGTGGCATTTCTATCTGATTTTTTGCTCAGATCAGATTTGTCTATCTTGATGTTCACATTGCAAGTGACCTGTATCTGACTGCAATGTGAACGCATCAGTCCTCCAAAACGTCACGCTTGCGCACATTAATACGTATTTACACGGATAAAAAGCTGGTCCTATAATTGCCACGTTGTGCAGCCATGACCGCTGCGCTGATTCGAGTCTTTCGGCTCCTTAAACTTTGACTTCATGCTCTTTATTTTTCTTGGGCGTTGTAGCCATGTTCGTGTCCGCACTCTGACATTTCTTTGGCAATTATTTCAAATATTACTCTATTACGATAGGTTCCTTCCAGTTTAGCATGAACAGATTCATTTCCCCAAATATCAATTAAATCCCCACTTTCTCCATCCTTCCACTGACTGTTATCGCAGCTCCCTTCCATTTTTACCTTCCTGCGCTGCTGGCGCAGGCTGATGTCAGCACCTGCATATAAGCAAAAAGCCACATAATTCCGATCTGAGCGTTTACATTCAGGTCACATGGCCGCAAATCGGACACGTATCAGATTTAGTACCACATATATAAGTGGATGATGATTTGAAAAGATCAGATTTGTGTGTCCACACAGCCCTGAATAGATATGATTTGTTTCACATTAAGGCAACAAATCCGATTTGAGTCACTTCACCATGGCAGTGTGAGTGTAGCCAATATGGAGTTGGTCCCTTTGAAGTCAACATAAGTGCAGCTCTACTAAGAAAGTTTTCCACAAGAATTTGGAATTTGTGGGAATTTTCGCTCATTCTTCCTTAAAGAGCATTTGTGAGGTCAAGCACTAGTGTTGGAAATGAAGGTCTGGCTTGCAATCTCCATTATAGTTCATCCTAAAGGTGTTCAGTGGGACTGAGGTCAGAGTACGGTGCAGGCCAGTCAAGTTTTTCCATACCAATCTCACCCAACCATGCCTTTATGGACCTTGCTTTGTGCACTGGGGCACAGTGAAGCTGGATCACAAAAGGGCCTTCCCCAAACTGTTCCCATAACGTTGGAAGCATAGAATTGTCCAAAACGTCTCGGTATACATTTGGCAATGGATCTCAATGAAACACCGGAATGCAGCGATTTAGAGGTGTGTCCCAATACTTTTGTCGATATGTCTGAACAGTTTGCCCTTTTTTTTGTTCTGTATATTATGTATATTATGCTTAAATCTGATCATTGGATCTCAATCACAACAAAGTGTCAATTCAATGCAATTCAATTAAATTTGTTTTTATGAAATGCCCTTTCTTGTCTCCTAAGGACTGATTCCATAAAAACTACAAGGCCTGGGCCGGCTCCACCCCCCCCCCCCCACCATCCCATGATCCCTCTGTTTCTGCCTGCAGGCATCCCCTGTAATTTAACCTCAGCCTTTAATGCCCTGTTTGCTGCCGCCTGAGGCTGTTACCCTCCCACTCCACTTTGCCGTCTCAGACCTTATCCTGACCCCGCATGACAAATTAAACAGTAAAATGTTTCTCTGCTCCGGGGCTGTCGGCGGCGGGGTATTCAGCTTGAGCTCCCCGCTACACGCACCCCCAATCTTCAGGGCCGCAAACTAGCTGTTTATTTCCATTGCCACTTATCCTCTTCAGCCTCAAGATGAAGACTCCACAGAAGAATAGAACTGAAATGGATCTCCAGTTTGAGCTGCGCTACAGAATCCACTTGTGCCTCTACCTGGGATCTTGGCCCTGAGAGTTCAGGTATGTAAGCCGTTAACGAGAGCTTTATGGAAACGTAGCCTGGCCGGCTAATACCCCAGCAGGGGTGACTGTGTGAGAAGGACGTCCCCTTCTAGGGATCCCACACAGAGATTCCCCAAACACCCCTACCCCTAACCGCATGCACACCATGGCTGACCAGAAGTTCACTACTCTGTCTCCTAACCACACCCAGATTCTTGTAATTCTCCATATGCAGAAACACAAGCCCCCCCAAAAATGCGGTAGAGAGAACAGGGCTGGCCAGTCCCGGAGCAGTTTGGGTCAGGGGTTGGCCACCTATGACACTTGACCTCTTCACTGCAACATCTACACGCTACTCAAAGTCATTCTCTTTAAGGAGATAAATTTTTCTCTGGAGATTTCCTCAGTAACCAAGACTGGGGCATTTTTATCCTCATTGACCGCTACCAGACCATTTCTATCCACAGTAACCAAGACCAGAGCATTTCTATCCACAGTAACCAAGACTGGGGCATTTCTATCCTCATTGACCGCTACCAGACCATTTCTATCCACAGTAACCGAGACCAGAGCATTTCTATCCACAGTAACCAAGACTGGGACATTTCTATCCTCAGTAACCAAGACTGGGACATTTCTGTCCTCAGTAACTAAGATTGGGGCATTTCTATCCTCAGTAACCGAGACTGGGGCATTTCTATCCTCAGTAACCGACATTGGGGCATTTATATCCTCAGTAACCAACGCTGGGGCATTTCTAGGTTTTTTTTATAAGGTGGCAGGGGCCGGGGGGCATTGCATATCAGGAAATTGTGTCAGAAATACAATGTTGAAATTGACCTTAGAAGACAGTTTTATACTGATTAGCGTTTTTTGCATGGATAGAACTGAACAATTTTATAATATCAGGCATAGATTATTCATTTAACAGTATTTATTTGTAACAAACATTGCAGTGTGTTCCACACTTGCTCTCAGCTTGGAATGCATAGATTGTTTAAATCTGGTTAGATCACTAAGATGTGTTCTCAAACCTGAAATTTCAATGTTTACACCTTTATTTGTAGCTTTTAGGAGAATCGATTATGCCTTTGATCTTTAAAACACAGTCGCAGCTCTTCACTAGGCTACATAAGTTAACAAATTATAGCTAAATCTATTTATAGCTAAATTCAACTTTTTAAAACATATGAATAGTAACAGCGCTCAGATCCAGTGACCAGCATTGTTTCGTTGCCAGGGAGTGACTGACAGTGTTCTGATCCAGTAACAAGCATTGTCAGGTTGCCTGGGAAGGAACGACTGCTCTGTGGTCAAATGATACTGGGCACTGTAAGATTGAGAATATTCTACAGCAGTGCAGTTAGGGGGAGCAATCATATTTTAGGGAGGGCAGGTGCCTCTTTCTAGACCCGCCCCTGTTTGTATGCTTCAGCGTTTATTGGAATTCCTAATTCTTTTGGATACTTTCTGTAGTAAAACAGCACCACGCCTTCCCTGGTACCAGGAGTGTGGAAACGCAGTGTCAAAAGTCTCATTTAATTGTTTTTCTTTATTTTCTGGAAGTACAAAAACTGAAATTTTGTTTTGTGTTAAATGCATATATACCCATATTGTATTTAAATGATCTCTCAAAGTTCCTCACCCACTGTGATTCTTTGTAAATCTTCTGTGAAATATTTAAGATAAAATGGCTCTGACCTCTGGGTTAGGGCCTTGCTCAGGAACCCAATAGTGGAAGTACCCTGCTGACCGTGGGATATGAACCGGTCACCTTCTGATAAACAGACACAGTGATCTAAAGTTCTGAGCCAGACAACAGCCCCAAAGATAAGTGCGACAGGATGCGGACATTTCCTCCTGTGTGTTTGTGGGCGCTTTTCCCCTCAGCTTACCGTTTAAGCACATGCGGGCATTTTCCTTTCATCTCACAGAACTCAAACCTTCAGCGCAGCTCAGCTGACGAGTCCCCGCAAGCCATTACTCCTGCTGCTGGATTTCTGCAATGGAACAGCTGGCAGGGTGATGATCCAAGGAGGTACCATAGAGAGTGGAGGCTCAATCTTTTATGTAGAGAACCCCCCTCCCCCCCAAATCGTCCCACCCCCAAAAACGTTACTGGTTAGATTTGTATGAACCAGAGCTGTGCTGTCATGTTTAAAAGGGCGATGGCCAGAGACGGACTTAACTGGTACACAAATATGCATTCACCTTTAAAAACGATACTTGACACAATTCATAATGACACAATTGATTGTTTGTAAAAGCATAAATGTGCACTTTTTTATGTGCCTTTGCACTGCTATGACAATACAATACCTTGCATTTTAACCTGTATACAGCAAATTAAGTAGAGTTAGCATATAAATGATAAAAGGCATTATATTTTGTTTTCATATCAGTGCAAATGCACATAAAATAAGTGCGCATTGACACAGTTAACACAATAAATTGCTGCACGTATCATTTTTAAAGGTGAATGTGTACTTACGTACCAATTATGTCCGTTCCTGGATATGGCTAACCTTGAGATGCCATTGGTCACTTCGCAACAAGGAACTCTGCACCAGCTACAAACAGTACCTTGAATATTTCAAAATAACTTTCATCTGTTTTTTCTGAATATGGCTGTAAATACAAAGCTTTCCTGCTGTGCTTAACTGTGTATTTCCTAATTCAAAATGTAAGCACTTTCAGCAGTAGTAGATAATTCAAAATACCATGACTATGATTGAGCAGCAAAATAAAGTGTCTTTCAGGGTGATTGGCCTCACCTCCCCTACCCAGTCCACCATGACAGATACATAGATCCCGAACATCTGAGGTCCAGTCTGAATTAAAGTGTTACCATAATTTTTATTTTCTTGCTCTACAGGGGACAGCTGATGGCAACTCTAACCAGTCTTGCATGACCGTTGCCTCTCCTATAGACATTTGCACAGTACTGCACTCCTTATCCCATAAAAGCAGCCTGTTGAAACTGTTCCTTAGAGAGCTACCTTTCCGGGCCGTTTGATCCTCCCCCGCCCTGACGCGAGCATTGACCTCTCGGCAAGTGACTCTGCCCTTCAGCACACAGAAAAATCACTAAAAATGGCCAAACCGGTAATTCAACAGTCAGATCAGACACTCGATTACCAGCAGAAAACCTAACGAGAGAGAAAGCGACAGAGAGGTGTGTGAGAGAGTGCAAGAGAGAAAGTGTGAGAGAGAAAAAGAGAGAAGGATAGGAGAGACAGATAGAGAGGGGGAGAGACAGAAAGACAGAAGAGAAAAAGAGAGGGAGAGAGAGAGAGGGGTGAGACTATTTTGGAAGCGGAAATGAGAGGTCTCTTGGCATGTGGGTCTGGCTCCAGATCCCTGTGACCACATCTGGAAGAGCTGAGTAAGAGTACCGGTCAACGTCATCTCCCTGTGCTCCCTGTGTGTCATCTCCCTGTGCTCCCTGTGTGTCATCTCCCTGTGCTCCCTGTGTGTCATCTCCCTGTGCTCCCTGTGTGTCATCTCCCTGTGCTCCCTGGGCGTCAACTGCCTGTGCTCCCTGGGCGTCAACTGCCTGTGCTTCCCCCACCTCCCTGTGATGAATGGCTGCTATTTCGAGGAAAGGCACCACGTGAAAGTTAATCAAAGGCACTTGATGTTCTAGAATACGACTGGGCAAGATTAACGGGCAACAGAATCCCGGTCTGACCAGCTGCTGCGTGCATCTGGAACAAGGGACAAGTACAAATAACCAGTCTGCTTGGCACGGCAGGAAAATCAAAACAAGGGAAATGTTACAACAGGAGAAAAAGCCCAACAATGCTTCACCATTGGCCCTGTATAATCTCCATGAAGCTTCAATACCTGCTGCCTCCAAACATTAAGGAACTCTCCAACAAAAAACCCAAGAATATACAGTACACATACATCACCTGCATTTAAACTCCGATGGCTTATAAGCAAAATGCTAGGGACTAGATGTAAGTGCAAACAGTGCATTTTTCATGAGAATGACAGCCGTAAAACCCGTTTCATAGTAACCAGCTTGACTGTGGCACGAGTGCTCAATAGCGCCATCCACAGTGAGAGTCAAACTGGGTGTCAGAGAACGGGTCTGTCTCCTGGCAGAACAGCGCAAGAACCCATGGATAGGGAGACCAGAATAATCTGGAGCCGACAGCACTCTCCAAGCTCCCCAGAGTTAGGCCCTGAGAGGCATGGACACATTTCAAAGTAACCCAACTCAAGAACCCCTGAGCAAATGTTTGGTTTATACAAATGGCCAGACTCCCCCCCAGTTTGCGGACGGAGAGTGTGGTTCCATGCAGGAAGGATTCACTGCATGGTGCTGTTTGACCTTAGACCGGAAGGCTGTTACCAAGGCTGACGTAGGGCGACCACCTAATCCATGTCAGAGGGGACGATATGGGTTGGAAGCTACCATTTCAACCATTTCAATTAAAAGGACCCGGATTTCACTTCAGCGCCGAGTTCTTGCTGTGTGCTGATTGGTCAGTCTCCTATAATCATGCATGTGTCACTAATGTTAATGTGAAACAGCTGAATGAGTCTCTCAAACAAGGAAACAAACAAGTCAGAACATAAGAAGCCAAGCACAGCTTTTAGTTATGAAGTAGCTTAGGTGGCCACCCTAGGCTGACAGGGACGGACAGTGAAGCAAATGGTCCCCTGTGCACGATGCCACCCTCCCCGGGCAATGCAGGCGGCATAAATGCAGCACCATGAGCCCCAAGGCCCGATTATTAAGTTTCCTTTCCCAGGTTTGACAAGGAGGTAGGTGTGTGAGTGTGCCTCATTCACATCTCCCAGACTGCTCCAGCATCCCCGGAAGAGATAAGAAATGCTAACGAGCTGTGTGAACATGCCCTTGTGTCCAAGTTACCATGGAAAAAAGGGAGGGGGGCGGCATACCCAAGGGCGTGTGAGGTGGGGAGGGAGGAGGAAGGGGCAGGGTTACTAACAGGCAAAAATGTGTGGAGACGAGGTTCCCTACTGGCACCTTGGACCTGCTAATTATGAGGCAGAGGCAGGGCTGTCAATCCCAATGCTAAAGCCCGCTAATGAGCCAAACTGCCTTGTTATCATATTTGCCTCCTGATGTTAGCAGTTTACTCTGTTGGCCCAGTTTCGAGAAAGAAATGGGTTTAAAGAGAGCAGTAAAAACAGAGCTAGATTGTGGTCAGTTACTTTGTCCTCCCAATGACCAGAAAATCCAACAAAGCACAGGTAGAAATTCGTCTGCACTGCAAACAGATGTAGCTTCATTAGCAAGATGACTGCGCCGTGTCTGATGTTCACTCTCCCACAAAATCGTTTTTTTGTTTTGTTTGCTTTGGACAAAGGCGAAGTCCAGGATAGTGTCCATTCTTTGAGTCCATGGTAATCCAAACTAATGCAAGAGGAATGGTGGCATTCTAGTACGGACACACCCTGACCAAGACAGGGTCACGGTAGGAATTTGCCTCATTGGTTATCCCTTAATGGACTAAAATGAGGCTGCATTATCAAAGCATTCTACAGGAAAGGGGCAGAAAGCAGCTGAATATAGGGCCGTCCAATAGGAAATTCCTCACAGCCGCGATGATTCATTGAGAAGATTAAAAAGCTTCAGTGTGAGGTTCTTGGGACACACCCTTAGCGGGTTGGTTAGCACGACCGGCTACCTGCTCCTCTGCCCCATTGACTCAGTGTTGGCGTGACAGTTAACTCATGAGTTCCTCAGCAAGGAACTCGGCGGTTTTGAGTGGAGCGGGTGGCGAATAGGCCATCAGCCACTGCCCCGGGGTGAGGCAACCACGCATGGGCCATTCCAGGCTTACAGAGGCAAGGTGGTCCTGCCACTCCGCTCCCAAGATGGATTATATGGTTGAGGTACGATGATGAAGACATGAAACATCATACAAACAAAGCACAGAGATCACAAGGCAGCATCTGAGCCTTGAACAAGCACCGCCCAGCTACCCCCGCCTCCAGCCTCCTCCAATCATTTTCTGCATAATGGACAGCATGCATTATGCACCATCTCGCTCTTGAGTTACTGGCTGCCTCTTTCACTGTAGGGAGACAGAAAGTGGCTCCCGCCATCCGCAGGCCATACTCCCTCTCTGGTAGCAACACACCGTTGCTCAGAAGGCCCTGTCATCCATTTCCCAGCTCAGCGTGTGCCGTGCCCCCGCCCCGGGTCGTCACTCTGGGGACGGGGGGCTCGATTAACGGGCTGGTGGAATGGAATGTTTGTTCGGGGGAACCGGCATGCCTGAGTTGCCACAGCATGTGCCTGTACGTGCCCCGCATGTCTCGCATGACTAGGATCTTCCACGCTGCCATATATAAGCAGCAGCCCCCACCCTTTCTTAGGAGATCGATGAGTGGATGTGTGTGCTAATATTAAGGAAGGAGCTGAATTATATTACCCTGTATTAATCATGTAATTGCACAATTCTTGCCATGCCATTAATACAGTGCCAAAACGTGCATGTGACCAGACAGAGTCACTGAGTTCTCTAGTTACGCTTTCTGGTTAAATGTCTCCACTGAAAGTCTGTGCATCAGCGGTGGCTGGGGGTTACAAATTTTGAGGAGGTAAGAGGATAATACGTATTAGTTTCCCAGGATTTTAATAGTGAATTTTCTCAAAGAGAAAAAATGTGTTTGTAAATAACAACAAAACTATATATAATGACTTACTTCGAAGTTACTTCTTTTATAATTTAATGGCAGAAATAGAAGAGACACTAGCTCTGCTTCTATGGACCAGCCATCTATGCTGTACCTGGTGTGTAAACAGTCGCTCTGGACCCAGGTGTCGTGCCACAGCACATGTGACACACAGTTGTTGGCCTCAAAGACTTTTTAAAATCTTTCTACATCCCATCTACATGTATATTATTAAATTACACTTCATGAAGGCCAGATAGATGTTTTAGGTGAATTTTTACTGTTACTGATGCTTATGAAACTACATCAGTATGCAGTACACGTGGTCTTCTAGAATTGGACATTTCAGGTTCAGAAAGTAAAAATCCGGATTAAGAGATTGTTTCAAGCAGTTTAGTATGAAGAGTCACAGTCACAGAGAACTCACCTAATTGGTTGAAACTGGATTTTTACTTTCGGGACCTGAAACGTTCTTCCTGGTGGTCTCTCCTATGAGACACTGCCTGCAAAACTGTACTGCAGAGTCTGAAGGCCTTGATAAAATGGATTGCAGTGCCATCTTGTGGCAATACTAGGCATTACATAAATAATACACTCGAGGCTTTATGAGTCACTTCAGCATTGTCTCATACTACAACCATCCACAATCCTGCCAGTTCCATTTTCATCTATGCATACCATATTTAACAGGGTGTGAGTGCTTTCAAACAGGGTAGAATGTTAAATTCTGAATGCTATTAATCTGATCATTTATCCGTATTTTCGGGGTCCTTTCATCAAGATCTCTGTTCTGTGGATTTATTCATGTAGTTTCTGTAAACATCTTGCTAAGTTACTAACTAGCTAAACCAATGTTAATCTTGCTAGCTAACTTGCTGTTGGGAAAACATCTTGTGTCTGTTCCTCTCTAAACAAGATTCTTTTATTTCATATTTACAAGTTTCCTGTGTGTCTCCTTTAACACGAAGACTACAAAATGCCTTGCTGCTCCCTCTCTGGAAGAACCGTGCTCCGGGGATTTTTCTTGGACCCTGTTCATGCGCCGTTTTGCTCTTCAAGAATGCAGTATTGTATTTCAGGACTGAAAGTATATGTTCTATTAAAGAGCAGTGAATTTAGAGGACTAAAAGTGTTGTGATATTTGATTATGGAGAACTGAACAATGTTCCTCGGTGCCAGAGTGGTACAAGATTTTCACTTTTAACTTATAACACTCAATATTGGGATATTTCAAATACTGTGCATGGTAATGTACAGCGACCCGGTTCCTTATTTACACCAGCATATTTAAAGTTAGAATAGCTAACTTCATGGAATGAGCAATAGAATGTAATATATGCCAGATCTGCAGTCATTACGATAGCATATATGCAAGCCTGGTTTATAAGATATTTAACCCTATTTCAGTAATAGTTGTTTTGAGTATTGGGCTGGAGAGGCACTGCTGTGCCCCCCTTCGCTTCCTCCTGGGCGCGACCACAGTTTGACCCTGGGGCCATGTCCAAACATGGGTCTGTCTCGTCCTTTAAGGCATGGATGATGTCAGCGGACGACGGAAGGTCCCTCCCCTCTGAGATCCTACTTGGATCGGTGTGATTTGCTATCTGATCCCCTCTCAGTTGGCTAGAAGGGTGTAGGATGAGACACGGGCTTGTGTTCCTCTCGGGGCTGTATTAATAAACCAAAACAGATCCTCTGTTTTCCTGGAGACGAGAAGCAATCTGCCAGGGGATATGAGAAAAGGAGGACAACTCTGTTCATCTGCGCTGTTTGCTCAGACGTTGCTGGACCAGAAAAAGAAGAACTACATGAGGCAACTGCACTTACGTAAGTTCACTGGGAGTAGAGCAGGACCCCGTTGTCATGGTTTGGTTTATGTTTGGAACTATATCTGTCATGGTCTGGTTCTTGTTGAGTTCTGCCTCAACGTTATTTTGACCTGAATAGTTCCTTATCGTGCTCTTTCAAACACATAACTACGTTGTGCTGACTCGTGATGCTGCTAAGGCAAGTCGCAGGTTTATCATTCGGGTTTTTAAAGTTTGCAAATAGAGTATTTTATCTCTGGAAAGACCATAAGGAGTGACAAGATATAATCAAGGCAGGAATAGATAGGATATAGTTGAAGGGTATGATAAGCCTGTTGTGAACTAACCTGGAGCAGCTTAGGAGGAGAAGGTGGCGAGGTTCCTGTACTAGAAACTAGCCAATTATCATGCTGTGCAGTCACACAATTGCTGGGGCTTTTTGAGCAGGCTTGAACGAAGGCCAAGGCTGACTCTACCCAGGCTGGATTCTTCTAAAATAAATAGTCTAAGAATAAACGCCATTTGGGATTCGGTCCACTGAAACCCAACATCTGCGGTTTGACATAACAGAGGTAACATTCCACTGCTGCGGGAACAAACAGATCATGGATCAGTCTTGAGCACCTTGGTAACTCTGATTGCATCAATCGTGCAGTTCTCCTAATGGGCCCAAGAACATCATTAATGAATGGTGTGGGTGAATTGTTTGACTTAAGGAGTTGCTTCATTTTTTTTGCAGACTGACAATGGACAGCAAAGAGGCCCCCAGCCAGCTGAAACCTACTTGGGGGATTTTACAGGAGGCTGGTGTTGGGACTGAAGATTTACAGTTTAAGGACCAGATGGAGGAATCTGGGACTGATACCAAGACTTACACTGAGGGCATCAAGCTGCAGTTCGGAGAGAGCATGGACTGGGCAGGGGTCCAGCTAGAAGGTGCAGCTGAAGATCCCAGAGGGTCCCTGGAGGACCTGAGTTTCCAGTTTGAAGAATGCCTGCATGAGCTGGGAGCATTGCTTCTGGGGCAGGGTGGAGGCATGGACAGCCAAATCGGGGGGTGCCTGGGGGAGATTAGCACCCAGCTGGAGGAGTGCACACGAGAGCTGGTGACACAGCTGGAGGGCTCGGCGGAACGGGATAGTCCCAGGGGCGACTCCACGACACGGCCAAGCGACGAGGCAGCCCTAGGGGAATTGGGTCTCCGGTTCGAGGCGTGCATCGCACAAGTGGGTGCCCTCGAGCGGCACCGGGACCAGCTGGTGGCCGAGCTGCTGGCGCTGGAGGAGCCAATGGCACTTGAGGCCCAGGAGCTGAGGGCGGAGCTTGCGAAGGTGTGGCGCCAGCTCACCCAATCAGAGTTGGAAAGGCGGAGCCTGCGAGGAGAAATTCTGGGTGTCCGCAAGCGCCTCTTTGGCGTCGTGAGGGAGTGCACCCAGAGTCGGATCTTCCTGGACACGTTGCAGCGTGATGTCAAGGAGTCAGTCATCACGCAGGTGCTAAAACATCCCACTGCCCTGTCCTGGTTGTGCAGGGTTGCATCTTGTGTTAGTTCCACACTTCTATACAAATGCATAACACAAAAGAATGGACAGATTAGTTCAGTCAGTGAAGTTGAGTCAGGGGGCAGCATGTGGCTCAGTGGGCTGAGTCTCTGTGCCTGTGACCAGAAGACTGCTGGTTCAAACTTGGCCTTGGCAGGTCTGTGGACCCTTAACCCCCAGCTCCCAGGGGTGCCACAACAGGTGGCTGCCCTCACCTAGAGAGAGCAAGCTGGGGGAGGAGTAAAGAGAATTCCCCCATGGGGATCTATAAAATATCGGTAACACTTTACTTGAGGGGGCACAAATAATGTAGTAGTACATAGTTACTTAAATAATTAGTTAACCAGTAA
>JABFDZ020000050.1:13073549-13084756 GCA_019775955.2 Pollimyrus isidori | reverse complement strand
GACTTTTACTTAAGTAATATTCTAAAAGGTAACTTTCACTTCTACCAAAGTCTTTTTCTATTACAATACTTGTACTTTTACTCAAGTATTGCTTTGTAGTACTTTATACAACACTGGTCCAGACCATGTACAGATCTAAAAACGTGAAGTAATACTTTAAATTTAACTGTATAGTGTCACGCCCCGCTCCGAACGATCCTCATGTGTGCCACGCCCACCTCGTTACCTTGTGCCTGTCCCTGATGATTGTCACCTGTTGCTCGTTTTGCCTGTTTGTTTGGTGTATTTAAGTCTACAACAGAGTAGCTTCCGGCAGACTTAGCATTAATGTTACCCTGCTGTTGGTTGTCTGTTTGCCCTGTGCACCAATAAACCCCATTTGCCTGTATTCCAGACTTGAATACTTGCCTTATTCTGTCTGTCTGTCTGTCTGTCTGTCTGTCTGCCTGCCGGCCGACAGTCGTAACAAATGGTGCACACGCAGAAGGGAAGCTAGGATTGGGGTAATGTGATCCCTTTTCCTAGTATTGGTAAGAAGTCAAGCTGCAGCATTTTGAATACTGAGTATTTCATAATGTTCAAGTAAATCAGAAATGTATTTAGGGCTGAGATCAATTGTGCTTTGCTAAATTATATGATAATTAAACTTTGGTGCCATTCAGTAACAACTCATTTATCTGCATCCTTTGCTTGTGTGAGATCTCCCTGAAAGTAATCCCAGGCAGTGTCATTATCCTTGCTGTCTTAGGGAGAAGTTTTGAACTTTCTTCATATTCCAGAAATAGGGTGCTAGAGTTAGCAGTTTTTGAAAATGTACTTTTAGCATCTCTTATGCGGACACTTGCTAGCAGAGTCTGTGGTTTGATGTCTTCGCTAATTTAATTAGCTGCTTTTTTGATTTGTCTGGTGCACAGTTCTGTTTTGATCCTGTCCTTTTTGATGGGACATTAGTTTTAGTGGCCTTTGGTCTGTTTACTCCTGCAGGCCGCAGAGTAGCTCCGCACAGACTCCGCTGTACCATGAGCCACTGCTCAGTGTTAGCTGAGTTGCCAGTGCTAATGTTAGCTATAATGTTAGCTGAGCTCAGTTACAGGCAGCTCATCCAGAACGATGTACCTGTTCTCCAGTCCCACTCCAGCCAGTGTGGTGCTGCAGGAGTAGAGCATGTCTTCGGTCCTACTCCTCAGTTTACCCAGTAGCACATATCCAGGTCCGTCACTGTATCGGTCTCCAGTGGATTTCCATTTGTGTTCAGGCCAGACCAGGGAACAGATCCTGCCTTGTTGTTGGCCTGAAAATTAATTATGTTCACCCGAGAGGTTCCTTATTTATGGTGTGTTATGTACTGGCTGGGCGCGGCACATCTGGCACATTTCAGAGAGACGGAACAGAGAGCAGACTTCAAATTCATTTCAGATAAAAATAGCAAAAACCATGAAAGGAAATGTAATTACTGTCTAAACATGGTGACCTTCAGTCAAGATTACATAGAAGTACATTTAATTTTGGCAATGGTGCTTAACTGGAAAACCAGCTTCTCATCCAGAGCAATGTACCTGTTCTGACTTGTGCTTCTTCTTTTGAATTGACTCCAATATGTCTGAATCAAAAGCCACTCCTAAATTCTTAGCGTGACATCACAGATGATGATAAATGGCCAATGGAATTTGCTTAAAAATGTAGGGTTCTGTTTGTTTTTTTTTTAAAAAAAGCACTGCAATAGCCAACAATATTTTCACCGTCACTCAAAAAGCCATGAGCTTTCAGAAGCGGTGACAAATATATTTTGAGAATGGTGCAGAGGGAGCAGATATCTAATTTTACTACAGGAGGAAGCAAAGAAAACAACTCCATTCAATGAAATGAGCTCCAAACGAAACAGTGGTGCTGGGAGACATGGAATGTACAACCTTAATCTGCACTACAGTATGTCTCCTCCCTCCACCCCTATCTCCCGCCCCCACAGTCTATCCCTCTCAGCGAATAACATCACAGGGGAACCGTGTAGCATCCATCTCAGTAAAGCTGCGAGTCCTGATGGACCCTCAGGTGCTGTGTTGCCCAGCTGTGTGGAGTTTTACATCTGATCTTCAACATGAGTCTGACACTGCAGAGGGTCCCGCCACTCTGGAAGACATTCTGTCTGGTTCCTTTCCCCAAAAAGATCCATCCTTCGACCCCCAGTGACTACAAGCTAGTGGCTATGACTTCACATGTCATGAAAGCACTGGAGAGACTTCTCATGAAACATCTGCATCTGCAGGTAGAGCCTTGGCTGGCCCCCCTACAGTTTGCTTACCGGCCCCGTATCAGCATGGAGGACGCCATCATCTACTTGCTGGACCAGGTTTGATCTCATTTGGACATTGTTTGGAACACTGTTTTCCAGTGACTTCAACATTTTTCCAGTTTTCAACTGTCCAATTTTGGTTTGCAAATTGTAGCCTCTTTTTCCTATTTGTAGTGGAGATGAATGGTACCCGGTGGGGTCTTCTGCTGTTGTAGCCCATCCGCCTCAAGGTTGTGCGAGTTGTGGCTTCACAAATGCTTTGCTGCATACCTCGGTCTTACCGAGTGGTTATTTCAGTCAAAGTTGCTCTTCTGTCAGCTTGAATCAGTCAGCCCATTCGCCTCTGACCTCTAGCATAAACAAGGCATTTTTGCCCACAGGACTGCCGCATACTGTATGTTTTTCGCTTTTCACACCATTCTTTGTAAACCCTAGAAATGGTTGTGCATGAAAATCCCAGTAACTGAGCACATTGTGAAATACTCTGACTGGCCCATCTGGCACCAACAACCATGCCACGCTCAAAATTGCTTAAATCACCTTTAGTTCCTATTCTGACATTGGCTGCTCACAAGTGATATCAACTTCCAGAAACCATTGGAATTTTGATGCATTATTTTGTATAGTGTTGTTTTTTTGAAGTTTAGAAAACTTTAGCTTTCATTGAAAAATACTTGTATACACGTATATCGTGTCAATTGTATGTAGATTGTAAAACGATAGTTAACTAAGGTTACCATACATCCGGGTTTACCCGGATACAAATTTTCGTTTTACAGGGTGGATAAGGAAACTCATTAATGTTCACAAGAGAAGCGCTATATTTGCGAGTGAACGTGAACTGGGCTTCACTTTCATGAGATGAGGTCTAAGTCCAATCGCTAAATATATCTATGAGAATCATTATTAGGGCTACCATATTTGCTAATGTGAAAAAGAGAACCTGTCTGGGGATCAGAATATGAATGTGTTTTTGCATATACTGGCCGGTTAGGTAGTGCAACTCTTGTAAACATTATGCTTGCTTCATTTATGCAATGTCAAGTGATGATGACATCTGGTTTGTCCAGAGGTTTCGTGAAACATGAAACCTTTGAGTGTTGTGGGATTCTTTTAAGGTTGAAGAGATTGACTGCTTTACGGTTTGTATTACATACGCCTTTTGCCCCATTGTGGGAAATGGCCCTGGAAATGTTAATAGGAAATCCTCAAACGTTTGGAAATTATTTGAGTTGATGTCTCCCAATAAGGTGAATGGATACTGATATGGCAAAATACAAAATTAGTTATTATTATTAGTTCCTTTGCTTGTTCAGTGGGCCAATTCTTGCCTGGGTTTCCATTCCCTTCTTGTAAATCACATTGAATAAAAACAGCTGCCTAATGAATAAATGTAAAAAATTATACTCTTATTATTTACCATTATTGTACTGGCTACGGCAATAATACATCCTTAGTGTGCTAAATATCTACATTGCCCCCATGAATCTGTCAAGCTACACCACAAGGCATCAACAATTTCCCCCCCCCCCCCAGTTTAAAAACTCCCCTCTGAACCCCAATAAGTGAAAACAGTCACACCTATTGCAGTACACAATTGGCAATATTTTAATAACAATTAATGAGTTGGTCTCTGATCCTTCAAAATATTTTATTGTATGTAATGGCTGAAAGCACATTAGTAATTCAAAATAAATATATATTATCTTCATATTATATTTAGCATAACCCAACAAGTCCCTACTATCGTACTAGGCACCTTTATTCAATGGAAACACATATAGACTTCATTCTCAGATTGTTCAAAGCAGGACCGAATCCCTCTAGGTGTTTCCTTATTAAAGACAGAAAACACATTCCAGTATTCCATGGACAACTTCATGAATCTTTATCAGCCCTTCTCTAGATATATAGTGGTACCTCGGTTCTCAAACTCATTAGAACTCAAATTTCTTACCAGTTTGGAAGAAAAAAAAATACCTAGAACTCAATCTGAATCTCAGAAGTCGCACCGCGAACGCTGACTTAGGATAACTCGTACACGCGGGAAATGAGTCACGCGGCACATCTCTCAATGGAAAGAAAGGGTAGCGCTTCAGTCTCAGCCTTGCATTCGCTGTGATAGCACTGTGCATGTTTACACTAGCTAAATACATATATTTAGACAGTAAAAATACATTTAGGCAATAATAGACAGTAACAGTAATTATTATATAATAAAATACATTTAAAAATAAAGATTTCTATAAATTATTTGAATATTAATAATACAGCTTTAGTACATTTAGTTATAATAAAATTGTTGTGCCAAGTGGGGATGGAACAGAGACAAAGGTGCAGACATCAGGGTGTTGGGGAATACAGGGTTTAATTACAGGTAAGGCAGGCAAAATGCAGACAGACAATACAATGACTGGACTGGGGAAACAAACAAACGTGGATGAAATACAGAGGGCTAATGACAACAATAAGAAACAGCTGATCACACGGGGTTCCCCATGGGGTTAACGAGGGGGTGTGGCACACGGAAGGCCATTCGGGGCAGGACACTGTTTTTTTTTTAACTTTACACATTGTTTGAATACATTTATTTTCTTACTTTACAAATTACAAATTACTGTTTTGAAAAATGTGCTTAGTACAGTATGTGCTCTTGTTTTATCCTGTTCGTTTTGTGTTTAAATGCTAAAATAAATTAAAAAAAAAAAAACATATTTAGGTGTAACTTTTTGGGCCAGGAACCAATTAATTGGTTTTCCATTATTTGTTATGGGGAAAATTCAATCAGAACTCAAACTTTTTAGGATTCAATTCGGAGTTCTGTATGAATTAAGTTTGAGTTCTGAGGTACCACTGTATTTGAAAGTTGCCTAAAAAATTTGGATAAAAATGTTAAGTAATCCATACTGATATAATTGATTTTAAGCGCCTATATCATGCGGAGTGGGATGAAGGATTCTGAAGCAGATGGGTTCTTTATTATCTGTAAAGGGTAAAACTAATGTTTTACACACTTAGGCTAATTAGACTAATTAGACTAACAGATAACATCAGAGGGGAAGGAACAGGAGGGGCAGCACTACAGGGCGAAACATGGAGCTATGACTCCATGAACGACAGCAAAAGCTATACAAATCCAGTGCTGGAAAGGCCAGTCTTTTAGGTATTCAGCAGCACCTAAAAAACAAAAAAAAACATGTACCAAATGTTATATTGGCAAAACACAGTAACTGCACTGATGCTGAGAAAAAGGGCTTCAGAGTTTTTTGACTGTCCCTCCTAGTAGGTAGGTTAATGATCAGAAATGCACCATGGCCAATACTGATTTTTGCCAATTTCAATTTTCTTTCTAATAACTATGTGGCAGCATATACAAACAAAAATCCATTTTCCTACATTGCCAAATTTTATTTTATTATTCATGATTAAATAAATTGTTAAACTTCTCCCAAACTGCATTTACAGAATTTTCTCTAATTTAAACAAGTCTCAAAATAAAGTGCTCTGTGGCTAGAACAACCAGCTTTGTCTGACATATTTTACCAAACAAGAGCAGCTTGACTAACAAAACAAATGTCATTTTCCAGTATGCTGAAATTCAGCAGATAACACATTGGCCCTTTTCTTTTATTTTACTCATCTTAAAATAATAAAGGTATATAGGTTACAAACCTCCAAACAAAACTGATGTGTACTATTCTCTTCCAAATAATAATAGGTGCAGGGAAATATTATAGATACCAACTATAGTGAGCTAGATTAAGATCAGACTATTTATACCTTTTTCATACCTCTAACTTTTTCATGGGAAAAAAACCTTAGGCAGCTCTGCAATTTTTGTGATTTTTCCATTTCAAGGTTATCTAGCATATGCTTAATAATCGGTTTAAAATTTCTCTCCTGGTGTTTTAACTCATTTTCTCATTGTTTCCTTTACGGTTTACTTTGACTTTACATGTATTACAAACTTTGTGTTGTCTTCACTCACCGTAAAGAATTTCCACACTGACAACATATTAGTGTGTGGCTGTCTGCACATGGCTGTGAGGATATTGCCTGTGCGCCTGTGTGTATGATGACTGACGCATGCTTAACGGACTCGTTTAGACATACATGAGACTGACCGGCTGGTCTCTGGTCCGGGCCAGGCACACTTGAAATCGGTCAATTCCGTTCGATTGGTGCATCTCTATTACAGTGTACTTAATTATTCACAACTGAGCATAGATAAACTAAGATATTTCCTCATGAGTTAAAACAGAGTTTAAGAGACCAGATGTTGGTCAAACTGCAATCTTAATAAAATACGTAGTTAAGTGCCTTCAATGATGTGCTCTATTATTAAACTTCACAGTTTTGATTTACAATATTAAATGATATTTTCTTCTGAGGAGAAAAATGTTTATAAATAATTAGTTTAAAAAACAAATAAACCTTTCTTTTTTTTCCAAATTTCATTACTACATGCAGACACTTGTCCATTCAGAGTATGCGATGCTGGAATATACTGATTCTGCTTTCTGTCCCTGAGAGCTTGTTATGGCTTTAACTGAGGAAAATTGAGATATTTTACCATTTCTGAAGGCCACATGCCTCTGTATGACTTGTCCCAGGGGCTGGTTCTTCACGGTGAAGGTGTAGTTCAGCTCATGACCGCAATCCACCGTCAGACAGGCATGCATGCTGAACAAACCGTGCTCCACTTGGGAGAAGGACACTTCAGCATTGGGGATTTTATGGCCTTTCACATCAGTCCACAGCACTTCAGGCAGAGGGTATCCCCTACTTTCATATGAGAGGTTAACTTTCCTAGCGAGAATCTGGATTGAGAGCTGTGGCTCTGTGTAGAAAGCTGAAAGGGACACAACATCCATTAACAAACTAGTTAAGCATTAACAAATTAGTCAATAATCCATTCATCCATTTATTCAACTTCTAACCTGGTCATGGGAGGCTGTTAGGCTTTTGCTCAATGGTCATCTTACATCAAAGATTTTCTTTGCCATTGTGGGGCCCGTTAAGATGGTTAGAGGCCCCTGAGTTATCCACCATTTTATTTCAAGTTATAGGGAGCTGTCAGCAGCACAAGTTGATAAGGAGAAGGAGGACCTAAGTTTCAGCCCAGGTAAGCCCATGCATTAAAGTGGCTCCCCACCAAATTATATACACAGTACAGTACTGTGCACAAGCCTTAGGCAGGTAAAGAATCTGAATATTAAATGTATATTAACACAAGAAAGGGAATTTCTTGAAGAAAACGAATGACACTAAGAAAGAAAGAATAAAGGAATGTAAATAGTTGTGCTTCACTTCAGTGGTGTTTAGTGATTTTCACCAGCTGTTAGGTCTGCAGTATATACAAAATGAAAATCATAAAATTTATATGGAAGAATGGATAAAAGGATGAAAATAAAAGGGTGAATAAAAGGGTGAAACAGATGATAGTACGGAGGTTAGCATAACACAACTGTTAACATTAGCTTTAGCGGAAACATTAGCTCAAATGCTCGTATTAGTATTGGCATAAATATTATGACATAGCAGTGTTGCTAGCATGAAAGTGACTGAACACAGATCATTAGACAACGCTGAACTTTGACTACGGGCCACCATCAGAATGCCATTACTGAGAATTTGACCACCAAAAGAAAGATGATAAAAATGGTGCATTTATGTTAGGTATGACAACCTAAAAACATATAGCAAATACAGTTGTTATAGCATTTAAAATATAGAAGTTATGAGGCATTTAGAATGATGGAGGTTTGAAGGAATGAAATTTGATTGGTTGAGTACTTCAGTGCTGCACACAGGGTATCTTCAGAAACACGACAGACATTAATATGAATTTCTTCTGTTCTCCAAAAAATCCAAAATTGGTGCAATAAACCTTTACTTACTGTGCAATATACTCTGCTCTTATACCCTTTCCTGTAACGTTTGGACAAAGGTACTTTACACTTTTTCATTTTATTTTATTGGAATGTTTAACAGTGCTCGAATTTGTTTTACGCTTCATTCCTATTTTTATACTTATACCATATTGTTCGTGTCTTTGCGTGTATGTTGTGATTATGCAACAAGAATGTGAGCAGTTTCTTCCAGGATTAATAAAGTCTTCTAATTCTGAAAGAGTTAATGGTATCTTGTTAGGTGGCTGGAAGGAAGAACAATGCTCCCCAAACTCCAGTCATTTCACAAATTCATTACAATTTCACCACCAGCTCATTTAATTAATTAAGTAGTTGTTGTGTTGGTTACTCTGCAATAGCTTGTGGCTAAATAATATATATTTTTTTAATTAAGAGATGAGAAGATAATGCATTTTATAATATTACCATAGTGATTTTTTTTCTACTGACAATAAAATTACAGTAATGAGTTATTTGTTTAATGATTTAATCTCAAAAACAGATGAGACACTACCTCGTCTACCTCCATGGACCAGCCACCTCTGAGGTTACACAAGGTCAGTTGCAAAGGTGTGGCACTAGGCACTGTTACACCTGTCGTGGCCTTAAGCAGGTGTGGCAAAGCTGCCACTTGTCTGTAATTAAAATGATTACAATTTCAACCAGGTGTCGGGTGAACAGCATACAAACACAAGATTGAAAAGAAAAGAATCATTTTTTGGAAGAGGTGCTGGTGCAGCCAACAGGTTAGCCCATGGGATGGGATGTAAAACCGAACTCCTGAATCTCTTAAAAGGTCTCTGGGCGTAGGGGTGGTACGCCGATATCCTGGCTAAAACTGTCTGCTGTGGCCCTCTCAGATCTGGCCTCCTAATCATGCCCTATTTCAAACTAGTGAATCTTCTCCCACTCTTCACCATCTTAGCTACTGTGTGGTGAGCGGACTGGTGCAGAATGGCTGCCGTCACAGCACCCAGGTGGGGGGCTACACAGGGGTGGTAGCTGATGAGGCTCCCCACCGGTTCTGTAAAGTGCTTTGGGTTTCTTGGAGAACACTACAGGTATATAAATGTAACATTCATCCATTCGTTCATTTATTCAATTTTCTTATGTTTGAGAATAAGGGAACCTGCTCCAGGCAGCAGTGAATGATCACAAACAGAACCAACTGAAGAGCAAATTTCCAAGCTTCACACAGTCCATTCTGTGTTGGAGACGACATCACCAATGACCTCAAGTCAAGCTTCCTCATCGTATGTTACAGTATCAGGAGCCAGTCCTCGTGTAAACCAAGGATGGACTTTTGTTAGCTTTCCAAAACCAAATTGTATCCTGTGGACTGAGTGAGTTTTGAATATGTGCTCTTCCATTATAGACCCTTGAGATGGAGGCAGATCGAGTCACCTGTAAAATTCAACTTGACCTCTGCCCTGTCGCTCCCTTGATTGCTACTAACAGAGCAAAGGTAGCGGCCTTCATCGCTCAAGCTGACCCTATCCAGCCTCAAGGAGGCGTTTCCAGACAGTAGCTCAGTGTAGAACAAACTTGTACGACCTCTGTAGTCAGAGGTCTGTTGATTCAGCTGGTCTCTTCCATTGTAGAAGCTGTGTACCACTGCAGAGTCGCTAACCCTCTGCCAATTGATAATCAGATCGTTCAGCACTGTACCAGTCGTAGGAGAATATGTACATCCCAAAACTGCAGGCAATCCATATACTCCCAGTGCTTGGATGCTGGTATTAACCTTGTAGGCTCCTGAAGAAACAAAGATAAGACTTACATAGATTTACAGTTTTTGTATAGAATGTTACTCATTAGTAGCCTGACAGCAGTAGTTACCTATCTAGGGCAGTGCATGTCGGGCTACAGTGTAGGGTACAGCGTAGGATATGGGACTACAGCGTAGGGTATGCGACAATAGCGTAGGGTACAGTGTAGGGTACAGCGTAGAGTACGCAACTACAGCATAGGTTACAGTGTAGGGTACGCATAGGGTATGGGACTACAGCGTAGGGTATGGGACTACAGCGTACGGTATGCGACAATAGCATAGGGTACAGTGTAGGGTACAGCGTAGAGTACGCAACTACAGCATAGGGTACAGTGTAGGGTATGCGACTACAGCGTAGGGTACAGTGTAGGGTACAGCGTAGAGTACGCAAGTACAGCATAGGGTACAGTGTAGGGTACAGCATGGAGTACACAACTACAGCATAGGGTACAGTGTAGGGTATACGACTACAGCACAGGGTACGTGACTACAGCGTAAGGTACAGTGTAGGGTACAGCATAGAGTACGCAACTACAGCATAGGGTACAGTGTAGGGTATGCGACTACAGCACAGGGTATGTGACTACAGCGTAGGGTACAGTGTAGGGTACAGCGTAGAGTACGCAACTACAGCGTAAGGTACAGTGTACGGTACAGCATAGGGTGCGCAGCTACAGCATATCTGACAATGTAGATTCTACACAAAAGTATCAATCAGCTTTAACAGTTAAGGAAGTGGTCTGATAGGAGTTAACCTTCCTGTGATCTGCGAAAACCATTCTCACAAACTTGAGAATTTTTCAAGAGGAAAAAAGTTACAGTGAAATGCTGTGCTTTCAGTGTAGAGCAATGGACTTTAACTTTTGTGGCATTAATATCTTAATGATTAATTTTATTTCCTATCCATTTTCCCCCTAAATCATAACAGTTTTCCCATTACTGTGGCAATTTTAAGAACAAAAAAAGAGAAAACTAGATACATTAAACATTTACAGGGTCCCAGAAACGAAGTGGGGGCGGGGCGGGGCGGGGGGGGACAAAAGATTTCATTGTCTCAGGTCATGATTTGTGCTAATACTTTAATATGCAAAACATTTTGACTGAGACTGACATAGTGTTGAGAAAAAAAATGTATACAGTCCCTGACAAAAGTCTTATCGCTTATCTATTTTGTAGAAAAACCTGCTATTAACCTGACTTTTAATTAATCAATTGGTGTTAGAAATAGCTCATA
>JABFDZ020000050.1:13054411-13071010 GCA_019775955.2 Pollimyrus isidori | reverse complement strand
CTGTAGCATTAGTCTGCTACTCAGTCTACCTCATAAATGACTGTCTGTTCAAGGCTGTTATTTATTACTTAACACCTTTTACAAGCTCTATTGCACTTTATGTCTGATTTATGTCTGATTTGCACTCTCTGCCACGTGCCCTTGTATATTGTACTTATATTTCTCTTGTACTTTTTAAATTTTTATTTTTTTGTATTAATTTTTTTCTGGTTAACTAGGGTTTGTGAGAAATCGTTATTTCAATTCTCTGTGTGTTCTGTACATATGGCAGAATTGACAATAAAGCTGACTTTGATATCTTGGTATTGATTTTAATGCAAGGTTATTTGTTTTACTTTATTAAAGTGTTTTTAAGTGAACCCAAGCATGCCTGTTTGTTCCTTCAAGAGCCCTATATCCCCCTCAAATCATTCTAACAGACAAGGACACACAGCATTCTTCTCATGCCTCATATGAAATCCCAATTTTTCCAGCTATTCCTGTTTTTTCCATTGAGTCCTGTGTATCAGTCCACGTTCAAGTATGTTTCCCTAGGTCTGTCATTTAAGGCTCATTCTGTAGTGCTGCCTGTTCTGCCTCTTCCCTGTCCCAGCTCCTATTTCCCATTAAATCCCGTTTTCCTCAAACCGTCGTGTTCTCCTGCTTCCCTGTTTCATGCACTGCACTTGGTCACGAAAATTCTTGCCTAAGACCTAAGACATAACAGACCCAATATGCCTCCCACAGATGGCCTAATGGACAATGCTGTAAACAACAGATATGGAAGGAAAACTGGACATTGATAGGCCTGGGAGGGAACGCATGTTGGTTCAATGTCATTTAATCAGTAGCTATATGCAGTGGAACCTCGGTTCTCGGACTCACTAGAACTCAGAGCGCCAGAGTGTGACAGGAGAGCTTTGCTGGATTGCTCGAATGAAAGAGATTACTTTACTCACAAAACAGAGAGGTTTGCAGTTTTATTCTAAGTGGCTCAACTAGAGTTATCAGAGAGGTTGATTTTTAAGTTTTATACCACACAGACAGCCTTCTCTATCATGCGTTACAAGTTTAAATTGATTGAGCCTCAGTAAGATGTAATGTAACATATTACGTAATGACTCATTTATAGATTTCTTGCTTTATTCCAACAGACACAATTTCATAACTGGTTAAACTTAGTCATTAGGTTCGTTGGCGTAACAAACATAAATGAGCCTGAGATGTGGGAAACATTACGCTGAAAACTGCATCCAAAATAGGTTTGTTATAGATTACATGGAATTTAAGCCTACTTACATTGTGTATTTTTGAAAAAATGCCGTGACAGATGTTTGTTTCATATTTTTCTGTATTGCATACCACTTTGGTCCGAGTGACCAAAACTGCATCTGTTACAACATAGACAAACTCAGTTCTTCAAGTTGTTCATCCCTCTTTAGGGATTCTGGATGCTACTTAATAATTACAATTTTGTGTTTTTTTATCACCTCAAAATAAAGGGAGGGGGTACCTGGACACATTGAGGTCCCTATACAGAGGGTATGTGTTGTCTTCACTCTCCCACCAGAAATATGGACTGAGTAGCAGCACATGGCTACAACATGGCTGATTGTAGTTGGTGAATCTACCATACAAACAATTGTCTGCTTTAAAATACTGTAGGAATGTAGAGGGATGCATACAGCTTCCCAAAGGAACAGAGACCCATGGATATCGATATGTGGCCAGGAATCTCGTCTGATTTCCTGACATTTATATGTGTATACGAACCGTAAACCGGCCTGAATTAAGCGACTTCGTGATCTGCGGAATTATACGGTGATGTTTTATCTTCAATAATCTTGAAAAACAGAAAAATCGACCATACTTTACCAATAAACTGAATTTACCATAGAGGTACATTATTTGAAAAGTTTTCATTTTAAAGTTGATGCGTTTTATGTTTGTTTCATTACTAATTTACCCACAGAAAATAGTCAAGTTCTATCTTCTGGATTAAGGTGGACAGGATATTTACACAACGGGAGTTTTGAAAACCCCACAGACTATTTACAAAGTAACAAAACATGTAAAAGCTTTATCGTAAAGTGGTGACGACTTGGTTCCACTTCTGTTGCCTAGAATACGACACAGACTCCCGCAAGTGAGAAGACTGACAAATCAAGACTAACATCTTACCTGCGAGTCCAATCAGCAAACAAAGCGATGCGTTCACATAACTTTTTCCGAAGAACATCCTTAAGCAAAGTGGCTGCCTCAGATCGGCCAATCGCGATTTTTTTCAGTGCTATATCTACGCAGTTCACCTGTAGTAATAGATGCATTAAATGAAATAATTACGTTTAACGCAACAAAAACCTGTTGAAGAACTTCACTGCAGTACGCAAATCTAAGTACCGCGAACAAGGTACTCATGACAGAAATGAAACTTTTGCGAAACAGTAGCTTTATATCCTATCCTAAACAACCCCCGCCAGAGGGCAGTGTTTCTCCAAAGGTGCTGCAGAGTTTTTCTCTGTAACGGAGGAGTATACTGTATGCCCCACCCAAAGTTTGCTTGTCACTGGGACCGTACCCTCAAGGGTCTGCGAATTGTACCCTTTCTAGTAGGTAATTGTACCTTTAAGGACTCTGAGGAACATTTCTGTACCATTGACATAAATTAAGTAATATGCTGTTTGTACCTTTGGGATGTTCCCCAGAGTCCATTTCTGTACCTTAAAAGGTACAATTACAACTACAAGGTACATATTTTTAGCATTTGTTTTTCCCTGAATATGCACTAAAAACCATATTATAAGACCCAAATTTAAATGTTTTGTTTATATTCCTATTTTTATTTTTTACCTTTTGATTGTTTTTATTTATTTTATGATGAATTTCTGTATTCGTGTTTATAATTCATAGCTCACTAGTTATCTTTGGTTAATATGCTTCATGTGCCAAATAACTAGGGACTGGCAGTTGATTACAGCAAATACAAAGGCTGTGTTTCAAACAGCAGATATCTTTCTAGTGAGTTGCTTTTCAATCCAGGAACACACACCATAACACAGTAGCCCAGTAACTGTACCATTGACACTAAAATACAGTCAACGCTGTGATTGTTTTTAAGACTGCGGAGGTGCGGTGAGGTCCAACATTAATAAGGGAGACTGGGGACAAAACAACAGTCTTTCCCTTTCAAAGTAAAGTTGCACTAACATGAGTCATGTTTGGAGGCACCAAAGTCACGGTTAGAATTAAGTCTGTTAGAAGTCAGTTCAGCAAATCACACTGTTCAGCAATTGTCCCAGATCTTCGCTATACAATTAATGGAAAAAGCAGAAAATTACAGTACTCCCCAGTTCCTGTTTTGGCCCCTTCCTTCCTTTGGTTATTTCCATTTCTCACACACTGACATTGTGCTTGGAGAGGCCAGATATAAAATATGAAAGCATATCCTTACCTGATCTTCTCCTGATTCTGCTGCACATGAGGGCTTGAAACTGTTTAAAATCTAACTTCTTGTAGTCCGCTGATAAGTTCGCCCTTATGCAACAAAAGGCTCTTAGATAAAGAGTTATCTGCAGAGTGTGATCCTAATAATACTCTATGTGTTTGGTGCTGCAAACGTGAGATTATTTTTTGCTATTGTATTTTCACCACTGTTTCCATGTACCTAGACAGTTGCTTCACTGAATTTAAGCCCAGAAAGATCAACAAAGAACAATAGCCTCTTGTTTTGCACAGCAGGGCATAAAGAATGAACTCAGTGTTAAATGGCTTGAATGGCAAAGAGTGTGTTTCTTGTCTTGTCACAAATGATTTATTATCTTGCAGGCTTTATAAAGTTAGTGATTACCAATGTAACTGCAAGGAGCAGGGCATATTGTAATGAGTGGTGATCAGGGAGGGGAGGGACCCCGAAATGCTAGACAGGACCTCAACCTAAAAACTCGGCCGTTCCTGCTAAAACTGTGGGTCGAGATGAGTTCAGTGTGACCAATTCGGACCTCGAACAGGGCAGTTGAAATAAAGGTGACTGTAACTCGACTGAAAAGTCGGAACATGACAAACAAAACTCCCTCCCTCTCTCCTCCTGCGACTTCCAATGTGCCATCAACTCATCTCAGTGCTGCATGGTCACTTACTCTATGTTTCTTGCCTTTGACTATACGCTTTTTCATGTGTGAATTAGCAGATCTGCCATTGATGGTTAATGCATTTGTCATTAAGTTGGTATGTTGGTTTAAATAAGCAGTCAGTTGCAGGTCTGAAACAGGTCAAATTCATGTACATTATTTCTTACAGGGAAATTTGACACGGAACTCGACCAAATTGACCAGTAGATTAAATATCATAACATTAAAACAATCCCAACTGTGGACACGACACAAGGGGGAGCAGAGCCTATCCTGGTAACAATGGGTACAGGCAGGATGCACTTATGGTTCCCCCTGCTGGTTTAACCAGAGTTTACAGTTACTGTGAGCTGCCAACAGGAGGCAGAGTGGTAGAGAGGGTCTTTAATATTAGGGGCATGCCAATATGCTTGACGGTAAGTAAACAAACACACGAACGCACACACACACACAGGTTTGTAATTATATCCTTATGGGGACTCTCCATTCACTTCTATTCGGAAAACTCCAATCACATAATGTCCTTAACCCCTACGCAGCCTTAACCTTTGCCATAAGTGACCAAACAAAACATGAGACATTTGGCATTTTCACTTTTTTGATTACATTCACAGGTTCTTGTGGCAACCCGAAAAATGGTCCCCACAACATAAAAAACAGGTTTGTATTGTTTTGGAGAACATTTAATCCTCACAAAGCAAAATAAACCTATTATTTGTTGCTAGCAGTAGCATTCAAGGGAGGGGCCTCATAACACGGACGCTGCAAATCAACTCAGACTTTGGGAGCTGCTTTGAGAATAGCAGCGAGGATTCTTGGTCCTCAAAATCAGAGGCTGTGCTTTTTTAAAGCCATATTTATGGCAGGATTTCAGTTGACAGTGTGCACTGGTCACTATGATGGTTGCTAATGGGCATCATTTCTGCTGGTGGCACGCAACCCTGCTCTGGGCCATGCATGCCATGCATGCATAGCTTTATCCTGCGGTGGAAAACCACAGCCCTCCCTCCCCCTTAATTATGTGTTTACAATCTGCTGGGGATTTATTTAAAGAGACAAAAAGGAAACATACTTTCTCAGATTGTCACATCCCACATATCAATGTCACAATGCAGTCAGAGGTAAGAGAAATAGGAATACATTAAAATGACAGCATCTTTGCACTGCACCCAACAGGCAGACAAACACAATCTGCCCCAGGCCCCTGATCCAATTCTATATTTGTGCTGCATGACAAGGGATGTTTCTTAACTGAAATTATCTGGTAGTGTCAAGCTTGACACATTTTCTTTTTTTAATGGGGGGGGGGGATGAGAACACAACAAATACGCCAGTAATATTGAGGGGTTGGGGTGGAGTGGGGTGAGTTATCACTTTCGGCTCTCTGACAGTTTTATTCGCCACTTGGTTAGTGGTGGTGAAGTCATTGTCACCACAGCTGACACTATGGTACAAACGCGAACTCCGAATCTGATTGCTATCCACCCAAACCTCATGATCCCAAGAGGTTCTGCCACAGATGGTAATCGCCAGTGATTTTCCATGAATGTTCATACTTACATACAGGTTCGTCAGATTGTTATATATGGCCTTAAAATGTAGGTTTTTCTTTATGCATGACTCTGTACAGTATCTGTAGTTATAAATATATTGATTGCCTCCTATATATTGCTTTGCTTATGTTTCATGCAGTCTGGGGAAGAGTTTGTACTAATGTGAGCAGAATTCCAGCAGTGAAACCCAAAACTCATTGTAAATTTGAGCGGATTATTAGAAGCCAAGTTGTGACATCATTTTGGAAGCACTTGCCCTGTTTTTGCCCCTCACATTTTCTTTGTTCTCTATTTTACGTGTTGCTTTCGCATCGAATAATTTTTGCTGCCTTTTTAAAAATAAGTAAATATATTCAATGAATATCAAAAAGGAAACAAGTAAATAAATGTACAGACGCTCCACTACTTACGAACAAGTTACGTTTCGCATAGCCGTTCGTAACTTGAAATGTTCAGAAGTCGTTATTCAACATCACTTTAAAGGTATACGGAAAAACAAAGGGCACTGGGAGTACGCACACTACGCTGCTGCACGGCCGCAGAAGCAGCCAGAAGTTGTTCTGGGAGGAAATGGTGCCCAGAAAAAAATTAATATTGCGGACAGGAAACGGGAGCCAAATGAACACAACTTGAACTTACAGTCCTCTTTGTTCGTATGTCTGAATGTTCGTATGTAGAGGAGCTTTTGTGCACACAGTACAGGACATGTTCCTCTAGAATGAATCTTCTTGTTCCTCATGGCAACACAGGCAGGCAGATATAAACCCGGAGCAATGCTGAAAGCAGTTGTGTATTGTCATTTGTTCATGGTGGCCACCATTTAGGGAAAGGAGGTAATTTTTTTTTGTTTTGAAATCTTTGTGACCAAAACCCAAAATAAAAAATACCGTGGCTATGGTTCAAAACGATGGCAGCGATTTAGCTACCTTGTTTAACCATGTGTGGAGGGAAGTGATGTCTGAATGATGATTGTCTCTGTGGGCTTGATGATGTCTTGGTATGTGTCAGCAGAGACCGGCACCAGTTGGTTTGTGATGATGTGAGAATGATGGCCAAATGGACTTTTTTCAACTGCCAAAGGAAGTATGCCCGATCACGTCAGTATTTTTCTCCCAGGTCTTTGAAGATGACGCGTCCTATGTGGCGGAGTTTCTCGTAAAGCCTACTATTATATTTCAGAGCACGAAGCACCAGATGGTTCCAACTGCACCATAAACACCAGCCAGTGTCTCTTATGTCTGCATGCAGACTTTTCACGATCCAATTACCATTGTGTCCTCTGCCAATCAGAGGTTTACTGGTTGGGCCAGATTGTTGGAGATGCTGTTAGAGTGGAGAAGAGCAGAGGGAAGAGCTCTATTGGGCTCCAGTGCTAAGACAGTCTCCAGAATGTGTTTTCACAAAATTATACACCTTCAGTCCAACAGCCGTTGACCTACTGAAAAATGGAATCTCTCACAGATAGCTGGGTTTCAAGAAAGTACTACAAGTTTCATTTTAAGTTATTCTCTATTTTTTTCCAATGATCTAGACTCTCTCTTGTTAGTTATGACCAACACTTTGTTATTGTCTGCCAGCATGCTTAAAAAAGGATTTAAGAGGGAACACAACATCTTTGGTATATGAATGTTAATCTGACTAGCTTGTAAAGAGAGGTTTGCACAGCCACAATGCCACTGGGCTAGGTACTGTTATTAGGCTTTCCACACTGGGCTGCCATGTTGCCCCACTGCAAAGCTGATTCCCATTAACTTGGATGTCACTCTGTGTTAGCAGACTGTAAATAGCTACAAACACCTTCTCCACCCGGTGGGGGAGAGTAAAAAGATTTTGACGTGCGGAAAAGCTGAGTGACAGGTTTATGACTAGTCGTGTTACAGTTGAGTGACTGAGGCGAGGGGAGGCTGAGGCAGTGGGATTGGTGTCCCAGCTGGCGGGGGGGGAGGGGGGAAGGGCGGGGAGGATGTGGTGCACCTGGACCAGGACACTGAAAATCACATGAGATTCATCAATTTAGAGGCAGCGCCCCTTCAGCACAATTGCGCTGTGTTCAGGAATAAATTAGGTTGGATGATATTCAGCGGTAACTGTTTTTGCACAAGTTTTCAGACATCGCAATGCAGTCCACTCTGGGAAGGTAAAGAGTGTTTGAAATGGCTGTACAGCATTTACATGTGCGATAAGCAAATAGAACTCTTCATATTTACTCCATGAAGGTGGCATACATAGTGCTGGATGAAAATTGAGTACATACAGTATCCATTATGCATTCTGTACAGTATTATATGTAAATGTGGTCTAGTTCGATGGCGTCGAGCTCAGGGCTCCGTGTCGGCCAGTCAAGTTCTTCCACACCAAACTTACCCAAGCAGGTCCAAGATGTTTTGGTATGCATATCATATGAGACATTTTGGACAATTCTATGCATCCAACTTTGTGGGAACAGTTTGGGGAAGGCCCTCTCCTGCTCCAGCATGACTGTGCCCCAGTTCATAAAGCAAGGTTCATTAAGACATGGTGGGGTGAGTCCGGCATGGAAGAATTTTATTGGCTTGCACAGAGCCAATAGTAAGAATGTAAGCAGGTCAAGCTTTAAAAGTGTCTGTTTGAAAAGGTAAATATTTGTTTCCATCATTCTGAAGCAAACCTGAAAACCTACAGTACAGCTTTACAGTGTGATAATATGCATGCAATCTCAACAACCTAAACTGGCAATGTTGAATGATCAAAATGAAATAAAATATGCAGATCCGATTTGATGAGCCTTGTTCCTTGAAAGACAAAATGGCATGAAATTGTCTCTCGCTTTAAGTGTGACTCTGAGACAGCAAGATGTTCCCCCCAACTCTCAGGATGTTGCCCGTCTTTGGCCAAAAGCAGCGGCCCTGAGGTGTAAACGATTCACCCGTCAATCCAAAGCTGTGGGGCACATCAAGAATCTCAACTCACATGATTACTCACTGAAACTCAGGTTCTAGCAGATCTCAATACTTTAGGCCCCTCTTCTGAAAAACCCCAGGAGGAGGACACTTTGGGTCATTATCTTGATTAACTGCACAAGATCAGTGATTTAGAACTGTGTTAAGTGCCAGAGTGTATACCAAAACCATTTCTTAAATAAATCCTAGAATAAAAGACACTGTTTAAATTGGAGACATGTGAATTACTCTCTATAGATAGATAGATAGATAAATAGATAGAGAATAGAGCTACTGATGAATATATAGAGAAAATATGTATGCACCAGTGGGTCGATTAACATAGTATGTCCAAGGAGGACAAAACATCATGGACAATATAGTCATCAAATAAAGTCACAGACTATTCCAGAAGTGTATGATCTCTACTTTTCGTTTTGTCCCTGGAGGATCAGACAGAATAGCTCAGAGGCACGTTGGGGAATGTTGTGCAAAAGAGCAGAGATGGTGACAGCGCAGGAAGCATTCAGGGTCTCTCCAGCCTTAAGGCCGTGCTAATCTGGGAGCTGCCACCTGACACCCTCGCTACACTGGGCCCATCACAAAACATGCCGAGTAACTTTAAAAGCCTGTAGGGGCCAGAGCAGAACAGTGTGGCAAAAATGATGGATGGACTTCTCTGCTGACAAGCATTAGTCTATGTCAGATTTACACACCCTTCGCAGCTTCTAAAAATGCTGCAGATTTCAAATATTAGATTTCATTTTTAAGTGCTGTAGAACTTAAGCAAAACATCGTCATAACTCCAAAAAACATTCATGTTGAGTGCCTTGTGCAAATTAACGACTACAATATAACTTTAGCCTTCAGGGAGTTAGTGAACAGTGCTAGTGACAACAGGAACAATTGTAGGATTTTTTAGGGCAAGGGGTATAAAACGGGAACATAATCCATACAGAGGGGTCAACCTTATCATTAGCCAATGATATGTGTTAAATCAGTGAGTGACAGGGGAGGGGACCACTCTGGGGGCCAATCAGTTTCAGCTGTGGCCAGTACCCCTTTGGTCTGGCCCCTATATGTCCCTGTCATTTAGTGATGAAGGCCATTAAGGCATACAATATAATTATGATTCTTTCATGATTACAGAATGATGTGATTTGTTACTAATGAATATGACATTTCCTCATGACTAACACTAAAGCAACTGTCATGTTTGATTGACTACTAAAAATATACTAATACTTTGTATATGAATATTCTGTACTTCCGTGTACAGCATGGTAAGCTGTTATATGCACAGATATTTTGCTTGCCCATGCTTCATCAATAAAATACAAATTATCTGAGAAGTTATGGATAGATGGTGAGGTTTTGAGCCATTATGAATCAGTGTTATTTTACAATTACTTCACCAGATTACATGAGTTTTGGTTCTCAATATTGTCACATACGACAATGCAGCCTGACTTTAAGTGGCCGACAGTGTTGTGGCCTCTTGATATGGCTTTCAGTGGATTAAATTGAAAGGAATCAGTGAGCTTACGGCGAATTTACGGCTGACTTTATGGCTTCTAAATACGGGTCTTAAGCGAGAACGTCCGTGTTTGTCATGACAGGAACCCAGGCTAAACTAAAACTTCTGCTGGACTTCAGAATAAAATACCAAGCTGCAAAACGTCCAATAGGTGGGAGTACTTGGAGAAACATAAACTTGTAAAGGGTCGTAAAGCATTTTACTAACAATACAAAGGATATGGGTTCGCATCCCAGGGAGGGCACACAAATTTTAATTATTATCATTACTTTAGCTCGCGTTGGATAAAGCATCAAGTAAATGTGAAGTTTGGCGGGGGTTAGGTGCTTGACTAGGGCAGGGGCGGCCAAACCTATCCACAAAGGGGCATTGCGTTTGTCACTAATTACTAATTATTGGGCTGACTGGCTGACGAGTCCTCACACCAGCTGCCCGGCAGTGATACCGGGAATCAATTAAAATTTAACAATACATCCATCCATCCACCCATTTTCCAACCCGCTTATCCTACTGGGTCGCTGGGGGTCCGGAGCCTATCGCAGAGGCAACGGCACGAGGCAGGGAACAACCCTGGACGGGGGGCAGCCCATCGCAGTTCAACAATACATTTCTTGCTTAAATACATAATGGCTCATGACTTATTTTCACCATTGGGAGGCAGCAGACTATATCAGCATCCTACGTGGGCACACGGCAAAAGCTTTTTTTCATATTTTGTGTGAAAAGGGGATAGAACGGCTGGTGTTCTGTCGATATATGCTGCTTTGTCAAAAAATGCTACCGTAGTGCTAATCGATAGCCCTAAAACTAACTCTTACCCTAACCCCCCAAAACCCCTAAAACACTAATCCTAACCGTAACCCCTAAAACCTAACCCTAATCCCAAAACGGTGGAACTGCACATGCACAGAAAGGCTCGATAGCACGTCGCGATAGGTATTTTATGACAGAACACCTGCTGTAGCTCGGATAGACTCATTCATGCATTTGAGCTGAACATTGCGAAGGATAAGATGACACACCATATAATTGTAATATTATTTAAATTCATACTTTCATACTAATCAACTTTAAAGTTATATGTCTACGATCCATGTGGATAATTGAAGGGACAGTTCATATTAAACGCATAGCTTATTTCAATTTATAAAACCACGACTTTAACCACAATCTTGATATTTAAAGAAGAATGGGATCGCGCCAGTGCCGCTAACAAATCTGACTCGGAGCACGTTTTAGGATGAACGCCTATATTAAAATACAGTAACAGGCCTAACATACTGTGCCGTCGTGGGTGGCATTTTGGCGGGGGGTGGTCATGGCTCGGAAATGCCCCCCATGATGCCGACTCGGTAACATGCGCTAGCGGCTGCTCCCCATTGATCCTGACTAGAACACGCGGCTTGGTGACGGATAGACAGATGTTTTCATCTAAGAAATACGATGTAAATATTTTAAAAAATCAACCTTTGACACGTTTTCATCTTATTGTTTTAGTTATTACCATTAGAATATAATAATAATATTTTAATATTTATAAATAATCTTAAAAATGCGTGTGTGAGTGTGATCAATTATAAGTATGTGTAAAAGTTTAGCTGGAGGAAAAAGTACTGTCGCTTTAAAAAGCCGGAACATGGCGAAGAGGGCGGTCTCGCGCGGGATTGTATGATCTTGGTGACCTCACTTCCGGCTCGCGGATTCTTTTCGTCCGTCGCAAGCTTTTGTTCTTCCATTTTCAGGCAGCGAGGGAGAAAGCCGTAGGTTGTGTTTACAAGGACGGAAGAAGTGGTCCCTCTCAACCGCGATTTCCTCCCGCCACTATCAATAAAACGTACCCGGTCACTTGAAAAGTGGAAATTATAACTGGAAAAAAGCCTTACTGTATAACAGTTTACCTTTTTTCAAAGAAGCGCAAGACTAGCTAGCTTAATACATACAAAATGGAGAACGAGAGCAAATATCTCCCTGAACTGCTGGCAGAAAAGGACAGCCTGGATTCGTCTTTCACACACGCTATGAAACTTCTTTCTGCAGGTAAATATGGTGAAGCATGAAGAGAATGGCGAGTGGTTGGGGTTTCGGTTATCGGGGCGAATGGAGGGCTCTATCCGACGCCGTTTTCTTTATTGTAGCCGGCTAGCTCTCAGCCCGACACGCGGTGCGAGACGCCAGGAGTAACCGGGACAAAGCTGCTGTGTGTTTCTATCAGGACTGGCCGGCCGACCGCCCCCCCCCTTTGCGGGACTCGCCTCGGACACGTGGCTAATGAAACCTCGCATTGTTCGCGTTATTGTGTGAAAATAAAAGTAGGCATGTCGGCATTTTAAGCTAATTGCTTTAGTTCTAATTGTTTTAGTGTATTCTCATTGTATTCCAAAGTGCCTTGTTTCGCTATATTCTGCATTGCACGTTATTTGTGCAAGATCTACACGTTTTTCAAAAACGTCTCGCTTTGCTTTTAATCGTCTTTTATGATTTTGTAATTTGCATTTCGTCCTTGCGTTTTTAGCCTGAAAGTTCACAGCCACTGTGGGGCTTCATGTCTTTTACTGTAGTCGCTTGGACCCGTATAAAGTTATCCAAGCGGTTTGATTATATGCAGGAGCATACAGTAAAGGTTTTTGCTTCGTAATTACCCAGCTCAGATATCTGACACGGGTTGATGTCCAATTTACCATCCAGTGCTTATCAGGTCAATTTTAATGGAGACATAGGAAGATTCACCGAAGGCATTATGTCGTGCTTATTTGCTAAGTTTGCTCACGTTTATGTATCTTTATTTTAAAGACTAGCGTGCCCCTCCCCCATGAGAAACACTGCGCACTTGTTTTGGGTCTCCTGGCGACCGACTTTAAAGACCTGCCATGTCTGAGACCAGGGCGCTGACTGTTTAGCACACCTGCAGCTGACGCTGGGGGATGGCCGCCCTGTGTTGACAGGATGTCACACTCGGGAAATGGACAGACCCACAACACGGGAGAGATGTGACCCAGGACCACTGGGTCGCGAACACGGGAATGCAATTTAAAGTGGCTCTGACGATTGTGATCGGCTGTGTCTGAGCATTTCTCATTCAGTATCACCCCCTGGTATTTTAACCATTATGTAGGTCCTCATCTAAACTGATGCATTTACAAACTGCCCTGTAGATACCCGCATGCGTCATGCTTCTTGTTTAATCAACCCTTTACCGTAAATCTGACCCCGGTATATCTTTACAATCTTGTACATCATGATAAAGACCCATGTTTCATAATCTTATGAATTATGTTATGCTTCCTGAACATTTGCAGTAGGTTTGCCCAACTGTCTCGAAATAGAGCCTTGTATTCAGTAGCATGCTGGATGCCGCTGTGTCCCTTATGAGTGGTGCTGATTTGCTAGGCTGCACTTTCAATATATCTCTGCGTGTGGTAGTGAGAGAACAGGGCACCAAGGTCATCTGGCACAGTCTCTTATAAGACACGGCTCCAAGCAGTTCTGTTTGCCGGCTCATGATTCTTGTTGTGTTCCTTCTCCAAAGGATTTCTGCATATCAGCCGGTCTGGATCTGGGTTAGATGTGTGTAGCTTTCTCTGTTCCCTTGTTTTAGGTCCGACCCTACACGTGTTCCCCAGCATGCATAACTGGGTTTCACATTGGCTGTGCCTGAAACCTCTTGTTGGAACAGGTCTTGCCTTGGTCCCACTGCAGTAAGCCGCTAAAGGAAGACAGAAGTGGGGGTGGGGGGCAGATTGCCGCTATGTTTATGAACGCTGGATGGAAATGCTGAGCGGATCGTTTGTTTGAAATGTCTTTGTAGGATAATTGCATGGTAGGCCAGCCAGCTTGGCGGCTGGGAGGAATTTTGCTGGTTGCATGCTCTGCCAAGCAGACTGAGGTTTTGCCATGGGTCAGTGTCTCGTTGCCCTTTGGTGTTGCGGGTGCAGCGGAGTGGAGTCTCTGGAGGAGATGGATCGCGTGTGAGAGTGTTGGATGCAAAGGGAGCGAGATTTGCAGATTGTACTGTCGTCTGTACCTGCGCCGTTTTCTTCCTGCACCGCTGCTGGCTTTCTCGCCCAGAGCAACCAGGCGCTGCTGGTTTGCCGTGGGAAACGGCGCTGCTGATTGAGCTGCATGATTAATAGCTAACAGATGTGATTTCCAGGATACGACATTGTGGAGTAGTAAAGGAAGTCTTTGTCCCCCTTTCAGTTCCTTTGTAGTGCAGACTTTGGGGGGGAGATGGGTTATTGAAAGCAGATGCAATTTTGATTTGTCGTAAAGGTTGTCGTCTTCGCTGGGTTAAGAAATGCGTACCTTGGAGAATGCAATGGTGCGGATGAGTGCGTGAGTCATTGGCAATAAGCAAAGTCCCTTTTTTTGATGAAAAGCCAAATTGTTGAAAATGCTTTAATGAACCCAGGCGTACATCTGTATAGACGATGTTGGCAGGGTCATTAGCAATGAAAAGCTCACGATTTGCCAGGATCTCAAAGTTGGCTGGTCCTTGTTGCTACAGCATCCTGCAATAAAACCTTGAGCACATTTGAGGCATTTCACCAAACTTGTCCTGGTGCAGCATATGGTATGTTTGCTGAAGCTCTGTAACGTGGCGGCGTTCTGCATAACCTAATGGATAAAAGCAAGTTTTCTGTCATCCGATTTGTATTTGGCGGAAACAGTCCAGTTTTTTTTTTGTAAAGGGCTTCTAAATCTGTTTCATAGAGAATGGGGTGTGATGAGTCAGGGTTGTTGGCAGTGTGGTTTCTCTCATTCGCTAAGTTGTCGGCCGTCCTTTTGTCCATTTCAGAAATCGAGAGGATTCAGAAGGGCGAGGCAAAGAAGGATGAGAGGGAGACCTACCTGGACCTCTTCACAGTGAAGAACGTGAAGCTGAAGGAGAGGGTGCTGATCCCAGTGAAGCAGTACCCCAAGGTCAGCCGGCTCCCTACCCAGGCGTGTCCTCTCTTCGGTCCCTGTCTTGTGGCCACAGGAGCTTCGAACGGGATCATTGGAGTTTTATGTTCCCGCCACTCCAGAATTCATCGGCAGAATGTCGAATTCCGCCCACCTTCTGTTTTGTAGGCGATAAAGAGAGTGTGTTCCTCTCTGCGTCAGCCGTGTCAGTGTGGGAATGAGGATGAGCCTCCCGGTAGGCAGGGCTTTCGTGGCACCTTGAGTGTAAACGGCAGCCTCCAGCCACCCCCCTTCTATACAGATGTCCCACTTTCTCCTGACAGTCATGTGTAATGGGGAACAGGACTGCACTGTGATAACCCCAAACAAACTAGCCAAGGTTTTTTTTTGGCATGAGTGCATGGCGCAGTCTCGCGATGCAAGCCTGTAGGCCATAAAATATTTTTTTCATCCTCACTATGTTTGCCCCCAATGTCATATTTAAATAAAGCGTTGAATCGTGGGATCTGGAGAAAGCTGCAAAACCTGCCGTAAGTGGGAACACAGTGCACTGTGGTATTAGACTGGTTTGTCCCATTTCTCTGGCTGCTTATTGGTTCACATTGGATTAAACCAGTGACCAATGGTGCGTAATAATCCCGCCCCCTGTGGGTTTTAAAGCCTCATTTCCCCTCTTATGACCGCTTTTTTATTATTATTTTTTTTAGTTCAATTTTGTAGGGAAGATTCTCGGACCTCAAGGAAACACTATCAAGCGTCTACAGGAAGAGACGGGCGCCAAGATATCAGTCCTGGGGAAGGGCTCAATGAGGGACAAGGCCAAGGTGAGCACTAACGACGCTCTGCTGGTCGGAGGTCATGTTGAGTTCACTGCTTGGTTCTGTCTGATGCCTGACATGGTGCAGCAGTGGGGAATATGTCCGTGTCAGTTAGCATTGTGTCCCGTGGTCCCCGGTTTGTGGAGGTGTTACTTCCCCTGCAGTCTTACTCTGCCTTACACCCATTATTTTAAAATAAATGGTGTCAGTAGAGTAATGACCGAGAATCTGTGCTCAGGTGCTGCTGCCTGCTACTCGGATGCTTAACCAGACCCATGTCTGTGTATGTGTGCCCCCCCCTAAAGGAGGAAGGCCTGAGGAAGAGCGGTGAGCCCAAGTACGCCCACCTGTCCATGGAGCTGCACGTGTTCATAGAGGTGTTTGCCCCGGTGCCTGAGGCCTACCTGCGGATGGCCCACGCCATGGAGGAGGTCAAGAAGTTCCTGTTTCCTGTGAGTGTCGGCCAGCATCAGGTCTGTGCTTTTATTAATGCTCCGCTTTGTTGGTTGGACCCTCCTCATGGGCTCTATGCCGGTATGTGTCTGCGTTGCTGAGTATCTTTAGTCCGTGTCGCGCGCGTACAACCTGCCGCTTTTGGCAGTTTCAGTAGCGAGGACACGACGCCTTGTGCTAAGCTCATCAGGCTGGGCGCCTCGTTCAGCATGCAGTCCGCTGTAAATCTCACACTCTTAATTGCTCAGGGGGGGGGGGGGGGGGGGGGGGGGGGGGGGGGGGGGGGGGGGGGGGGGGGGGGGGGGGGGGGGG
>JABFDZ020000050.1:13040047-13052282 GCA_019775955.2 Pollimyrus isidori | reverse complement strand
ACATTTATATTGTGTTTTTTTTTTTTATATATATATATATATATATATATATATATAAATTAAATTAAATTGTGTAGGTATATTGTCATTTGTTGTGCTTAAAATGGTCTCATCGCTTGCATTTAGATGTGTAGAGAGATTCTTGAATCTCCATGACTTATTTGGAACATACCCAGTGCCCTGGGTTTCCTGAAGGAGTCTTAGGATCTTGCTGGTGAACATGAATGGTTCTCACATGGCTCCTAGTGTAGAGATTATCCCTCATGCCAGTGTGCATCGTGGCTTCGTGTCTGGTCTGTCTCGTCATCCATATTCCATCATCGTGTGGTTCTACAGCTTTGTAGGACCGAGTTCAGGGTCCTCTGTGGCCGCTCCGGATTTTTGGTCAGTTGAAGTTAAGCACGTGGTTGGTCGTGCCTTTCCCACTTTTCCTCCCCATAGGTCAGGACGACTGGAACGGGACACGGCCAGCTGCGGGTGGGAAGGCACCCCCAGCACGGCCAGCCAAAGGAGCCTACAGGGAACATCCGTACGGAAGATACTGAGCGGGCCCCAGCGGAAGTTTGCTTTAGCGTGTGGCCCCACCAAGCTACTGTCACCCGCGGCAGCTCTCGCTTTAAGCAACCAGACAAAAGTAATTGTCCGTTTGTGGTTTTTGTTTTTTTTTTCCTTTTTCCTACGACTGGATTTTTGGGAATCAACTTGTATATTTGTCAAGAACTAGTCATTTTACACCGCTAGGCAGCACGTAGGTCAGCTTTCTTTACCAGCTTTTAATTTTGCTTTTATCTTTTCTTCTATCCCTCGCTTTTTTTTTTGCATTTTTGAGAAACTTTCTAATTTTTTCATTTAAAAAAAAAAAAAAAACTCAAAAAACACAAAGAGAACAAATTATCCAGTTTCAGATTGTTCAGTTCCGGAGGACTGTCTATAATCTTGTTAATTTTGAAGTTTACCATTTTAATTTCTTGCTTTAAAAGTACGTAAAGTGACAGTTGCAGACTCCCATTTAGGCTACATTTCAAAATTCTGTCTTCTGCGAAATAAAACCACTAAACTTCCTTTATGTAATATAGGCCAGAAGCATTAATACCAGTGAATGAACAAAAATTTGCCAGCGACTTAATGTATCCATCGTATTGTTTTAAATAGTCTTAAAAGCTGTTCATCTAGTTTTAGCCTAGTTTTCCATAATAGTTTGGATTGTACCTTAATGAGTTTTGAAATATAGCCCTGTTAGGCACTGTTGAGATGAACTGTCCTAAAATCCTCAATTTTTAAAAAGTGTAATGCTACCATTGGCTCCTAGCGGTCAGTCAAAACTGTTCATCTCGCTGATTTGCATTTTCCTGCTAGGCTTAGCATGTGATGCGCCATAAACAAAAGAACATGTAAACTTCTGAAGGATTGGGACAAATCTCCACATGGCCTTTTCACAAAGGGATACTGCAGCTAAACCCCATCTTTGTACATACTTAAAAACTACAAAAACTGTATTGACATTAATATCTGTACCCTCACCGTAAAATGCAAAATGCTACTTGTGTAAGCTTGGCTAAATAGGTACCTAAATATGTCCAAAAATGTTTTGCAGCGTTTTGTCAATAAAGCCTAGTTTGTTTTCTATCAAACAAAACCTGGTATTTTTTTTGGTTTCTCAAAATAATGAAATACAATTTTTTTTTAAATAATTCTTAAACAGATTACTTTAGTTGACCATGAAGCCAGATATTTAAAGTTAAATGTATGCATGTAGTTGGAAGAATTAAACAAAAACTAAAAGGTGTTAAGATGTGATTCTCTTCACAAAAAAAGGCACAACTTATTTTTCATCTTTTTCTCTTTTTATATTAAAAAGGATCTAGAGGTAAGACTTTTTATGTACACTATAAAATAAATCTGAGAGTCTTAACCAAGGCTATGTGTTAGAGTCCCTCTGGAGTTTTAGGGATTTTTATTTTTTAAAAAAGTGAAACTGTGATCTCTCTCTTCATGAGAATGTACTGCTAGTCTGAAATAACGATTTAAACAACATTCAAGTTTAGCTTGCAGGGCGATCACTTGTTTGCCGCAAAGACGTGTTGGCTGTTTTTATTAAAGAAAATTATCGCAATGAAAAGGAGAAGGAATGCTTAACGATAAAGCGACCACAGAAGGTAAAGCCTAATCCTAAATCTGTAATTCAGTATTCTCTATACAGTACATATATATTATACATAAATTGCCAGTAAATGCGTGTAAGTTGTTTATTTAAAAAAAGTACTTTAAAAATCAGAGGGGAAAAAAGCAGAACTAAAATAGCTGTTTCCAAAACAGATTTAATTGTGCACTAACATTTAATATAGCAAAGAACAGATTGTAATGCAACTCTTGCTAAAAGAAAAAAAAGATTCCAAATCTAGATCAATATCTGTAGATCAGTTGAGCTGCTGCTACGCTTTCTTTTGCTTAATTTCAGCGTAAATGTTTCCCAGTGTAACCTCTGAAGTGCATCTGAGCTGTAATTTATCAGTAGAGAGTTGTTCCCACAAGCTTGAGTTGCATGACTTTGCTATGGAATGTAAGCCTTGCATGAGTCTACTTTTATTCTGCTGCTCCATCCTCAAGATCGGTAAATGATTCTCCTCCCCCCACCCTGCCCCTTCCCCAGGTAATCGTATGACAAATTGGTCTGTCTGTGGGACCATATAAGGACTCAGACTCCAGATGAGCAGGAGTTGGGGGTCTTGAAAGGTATGTGTCTGGTTTAAAAAAAAAATAAAACCATCTTCTCCTTGAAGTGAATTTTATCGATGTGGTTTATGTGCTGTTGCAGGTTGCAGTTACAGGAAAGTGCTTGTATCCGGTTTCACGTGTCATTGTTTCGTCTTTCCACCAGATTTCCAGATTGGGCCAAAATAACAAGTCTGTAACTGAATTAAGGATAGATGCTCATGTATTAGCAGTGCTGTCTGTCCTTAATGCCCGATCAAGCTGGTTTGTTGGTGCCTCCGTGTATCTTGTAAACGGAGGGGAGGGCCACCGTTTGTCGTAATTCCCGCTTTTCTTTGCAGGGTGTGTGCGTGCAGGTTAAGGACACCCCGAGGGGACAGAGTGCAGTTCATGTTCCTTGCATCGCCTGCTATCATCAGGCCAGGCCGCACATGGCCACTCGCTGAAGACCAAGACCCCGGACCCTTCCGTTTGCCAGCCTTTCTGTTTGAGGCCGTCGGCTGGGGGGTGGGGTAGCGGTTTCTTTCTGAAGTCTCTCGGGTGTCTGTTCTCCAGTTTCAGTTAAGGTATCGCAAAGCGGGGCAGCAAAATGTCTCCTAGCTACAGTGGGCGGGACTCTGCCCACTAGCACGTTTTCCTCTGGGCGTGCTCAGCGCCGTAAACCGGGTCAGAGATTCTGCTCCCTGGCTGGCAGCGTGTCTCACTGGCCGGGTTAGCGGCTTTCGGGGCGACCCAGAAAAGCTGTCTTTCTGTGGCACTCAGTCTCCAGCAGCACTGGGAAACAAATCTGTGGCGTTATTTCGCCTGTTTATAATTCCCTTAAAGTGTGTTAGTTGTATAGCTGTTTGCTTTTGGAGCGCAGTGTGTCTGCAGAAGCTTTATGAAGGTAATAATGTGGGCTTCTGGGATTTTCAGATGTACCTGGGCAGCAAGTCCACCATTTCATACTAGTGGGTTACTTTAAAGCTGTGAGCTCAGTTACTCTGGATTGGAGCATTTGTGAAGCAGACAAAATCTGTCGTGCCCTAAAAAGAGAGACCTTGTGACACAAGGTCTAATCCAGCGAGTGCAGTCTAGTCTCCCACTTCCTACTTGGTATGCTCTGCATGCCTGTCCGCTTGGCGCTAGGTCCGTTCTGTCCGTCCCTCCCTCCCTCTCAGCTTGGTTCATTCCTCCCGCTTGCTACTTGACCCTTCCACTCCCCCCCCACCATCCCCGCCACTTGGTCCGCTCCTCTGTTCTTACCAATTAAAGCCAGTGAGGACGCCTGCGTTGCCCCGGGCGGCGCATTGGCGGCACCTTAGCGCCATCCTGTTGTGCACAGATCTCTTACTGCTGGGGATTTAATAAGCGCTTGAGGCCGAGGTCCCTTTTAACAACTGGAAATCCGGGAAGAGTCGTCTGCGGGAGCCGCAAATGTAATAAAATTCTAAAGGCAGCAAACGAAAAGGGCCGGAACCCAAGCGGGCCAGCCTCCTGCACACGCGCGTGAGAGCCACCCGGGCAGCGTGGAGCTCCACGCCAGCGTCTGCTGCCTTCGCGTAGTCTCTGCTGCCCCGCTTCAGTCTGCGGGGGCTCACTGCCAGACTGTCCTTCTGACAAATATATATATATTTCTTGTATGACCTTAATATGAACTGTATAAGTGTGTTCAGTGTGTCTCTATGAATACTTAAGTGGGCTTTTGGCTGTGTCAAATTAAAAAAATATAATAAAACAGATGGTAGGTACCATTCCCAGCAAATCCTGTGTGGCGTCGTTAGAAACAGCCATCTTCTTTCATGGGGGACTTCAGCCCTGGTTGTGACAGTTCACTGAGTGCCAGAAGGAATGGCGAAGGCTTGTTTAATATTAACTTGGATTTACTTAAACCTGTTTTGTTCCCCTGTGTTTATTGTGGGACTTGTTTAAACAAGAATCTAATAAAAGATGTTTGCATGAAGTGTGTGTTTTTATATATATATTATATATATAAATAATAAATTTTCTCTCCTCCCCCCTCTGATCTTAAATTTGTACTTCCTAATACAAGTAGGACATCTGTACAAAGTTCTAATTTGGTTTTGGTTTGATTGTACCGGGTTCTGAAAGCAGCTAGTGTAGCAGTTAATCCTGTGCTGTCACTGCCTGTCCCTGATTCTGGTGTTTCACTCGCGCAGCATAAAATCCAGTGATGGGAGCAGCCGCATAATGGTGCCGCAACAAAATGTCTGCATGGAACAGGCGACTTTGGAGCCTGAATGGTTAGCGTAGTGTCAACAGTCTTGCGATTTTCAGTGTTGGAGGTCCGCTGCATGTTACTTGACCATGACCTCGGATAACTGCCTTGTTGATTTAGTATCGGCCGTCTTTTCCGCCGGCTTTGAGGAACGTTCAGGTATCTGGTTAGCGCAAAGCCGCACTTTTACAATTGTTATTCTGGGCAGCACAGGCTTATCGAATTCCTCTTACGGTCGCAGACAATCGATAACTGCCGGGTTCTTCATGGCTATGCAGGAACTTTAGGAAAACGGGATTTGCGGGCGATGTAGAGGTCATCAGGGAAGAAGCAGCTGAGCCTTTGCCTCGCCCTGCGAGATCACGGAGTTCCCAGCTGAGCGGCTTTGCAGGCCGCTTTTCATGAACTGTCCTGGATTGTTGTCAATTTTACTTATTTTTTTTATCTGGGTAGAATTTGTTCAAGTGCGAAGTGCGAGTTGGTAGGAACAATTGTTAACAAAAAGTGGACCTTTGAATACAGGCAGAATTCTCAAAACATGCATTATAAATGAGTTGCATGCCGAAAATGAATTTCCACTAGTAGATGCCCAATGTGTATAGCACGTTATGTTGCCCCATTTGTAGGGCTCTGTAGCAAAGGTTAGCAAACTAAAGTTTAGGCTGTGGCAGGCACAGGGCTAAAGCCTTATAGGAAGCCTAATGCTGGAGCAGAGGGCTGGTTTACATCAATACCTCTGGGAGGGAGTGAGTCATGGAAACACCATTCACCCGTGGTATAAAATAATAAATAAATCCCCACGCCAAGCTGGCCTGCGCTCGTTAAACTGCCGGATCATCTGCAACATCCATGTACTCCCACGCGCTCTTCGCAGTACTATAAAGAAGAGTGCTGGCTACCAGCTTAAAAAAAAAGACTGTAAAAGTTATTGGATGTCGTTTGCTTCTTCAGCCCGTGGGAACAGAATGTACAATGAAAATTGTTTTCGTCTCCACCTTCTCCAAAACTCTGTTAGCTTCGAGTCAGCTGAGGAGCTGCTGCTCCCTGTCTGCTGTGTTTAGGATATTTGTTTGGGAAACTGCTCCCATACTCCTGCATGGACGGCTTCTCCTCGGCGTCTTTTGGTTGCCCTCGTGAGCAAAGCCCAGCCGGTTCTTTTGAAGCTTCCGTGTTAATTGCTTTTGAGTAGGTCTCATGCTGGGAACAACACTTTGGCAGCCGGCGATGTTCCTCGTACCTGTCGCAGATTCGCTGCTCCCTTTGAGGGGCCCTCTGGCTTTGAAACCCATAGTCAGTGGGACTATTTTGAACCACCATTCACGTTTTAGTTTTAACCCTTTCGTCTGTGCGGTATATATAGGGAGTATATGATGGCTCAAGTTAACTCCACCCACTAAGGGTTGCAGAACCTAATTTCTCTCTTCGCTGTTCGTTGAGGCTTGAACCAGCCCATCTGGCGCACATTTGGTCAGATCCACCTCCCTGACTATTATGAAACTTGCTACACTCCAGTCATCCTCATATATGCTACTGTTGAGTTGTAATTTCGTAACATTTGTGGTCCAGTTAAAAGCTGCTTTTGGAATGAAGTAGGATTCCTTGGTGGCTGGTCATATAGCGCTGAGCGTTCATGATTGTAGGGTCAAATCTCAGCCTTGGCTCTGTGTGGGTGAAATGTGGTTGTGAAAAATGGGGTGATGAAAGCTCATTGGTCAGTCTTCCCTGACTGGACTCAGCTGATTACTTTTGCAATTCTTTGTATTAATTGATAAAGTCGTACTAGGTGGAACACTAAAGAAGGCCTTTTCCAGAATGATCTGAATGTTGCTAATCCCTTTCTTAGATTAATCCGTAATCCCTGTGAGTATTAATTAGTGGACTGGCTTGCATGCAAATGCTTCATGAATAGTCAAATATCACCTTGCAGTTTCATTTGATGTTTCGCGATGAGAGAAACAAACTCAGCCGAATAGGTGGATTGCAGTTTTCACAGACTCAGCCAAATAGACCCTTAAAAAGTTTATATTTTTTTGTGCTGTCAGTGGGGGAAGGTCTATGCCTTCCAGGACCAGAAGTGCTGCTCAAGTTTAATCCGAGCCGCTGCTTTTGAGCCCTCGGCCACCAGGCCATCCCCATCCGAGCTCCACCAACCAGAGATCCAGAGCAGCACACAGGGACACTGCTATTCAGACTGTTTTCTGAGACATGAAAAATAAACTTTGGACTTGTATTTTCTTGAGGAAGCAGGATTAAACAACTGGGGGTTTCGCTCCATGGTCCCAACAGTGAAATCAGTCTGCCAGATTTGGGATTTGAACTAGCACCCTTCTGATCTTATGCATAATATCCCAATGCGGTGAACATTGTACCATCCCCATAGGTCTAAAAAAATATATATATATATATAGGGCCTATTAATCTGGAGCAAATATCAAGATATACAAATAAATGGGTTTAAGAGAGAAGGAGAATGGTGACAAAACCACAGCCATTTTATAATTGGCTGGTGGATCCCCACCATCTCCATGCCGGCGAGCCCCTTGTTGAGTGCCAGCCCCCCATCATTAGGCTTTGGGGGCAGGGGGAGCAGGTGGCTCGCTCGTGTTTTCATTCGTGGCCTCGCCGCACAGAGGACCCCAACCGCTCACCCGTAGTAAAGGAGCTGCTCATCTCATTTTTTCTATGGCTCCTCACAATACAGCTGGGGGGGGGCTTGTGGAAAACCAGTTCCCGGACCACAGCCGCTGCCAGATGTTGACAATATCTAGGGAAATTACCGGAGTCGGATTTCTGTTCCGCTGTCGGGATGATCGCGCTAAATCCTGGCCGGGCTTCGGCCCCGATGGCGGACATGACGGTAACACGATTCTGCCGATTATTTTAAATGTGGGTCGAGGATTCTACCGCATTACGGGTCGCCAAGGCAGGGGCCAGCTCCGTAATTTGGCCGCCTGTGCTCATCTGGGCCATGATGTGGCATCGCATCAAAAGGAGCTACACAGCTTTTCCAGCACAGGGTCTGCGCAGAGGTCCCACTTATCCAGCTGTAAATAAAACACAGTGAAGATCTGGCAACCGCAGTCTCCTACCTTCACCCCCCACCCTTCATGTTTTTAATAGAACAGGCGTCAGGCAACATTATGCTCATGAATATTTTTACACCACAGACGTAATGTGAAGCCGTGAATGATTAATGCTGGGGGTCTGGATGCTGTAAGTATGTTGCCTTGTGCTCCATCTTGCCATCTCTCTCTCTGTCCTCTCTCTCTCTCCCTCTGTCCAAGAATCGCGGCACTATCTCGTGTCTAACGCTTCCCACCAACGGCCACCAGCTCCGGTCTGCTCAGCTTAAAAGCAGAACGGTGGCCGTCTCTGTCCCCGGCAGTGGGGCTAATAACACAAAGATGCTAAAACTGAGTGACGGAGTTTGTCCGGGGGAGAAGTTAATGGGCAGATTGACGGCTCGGCCCCAGCGCTTAAATCAGTCACCTCACCTTGTAATGAATCACCTCAGAGGGCCCCGCAGACACCTTCCAGAAGTGCAGCGGCTTTAAAATCCATGTGACCTCAGCCTGACCTCGCGTGTAACGGTCTGGCGCCCCCGGATGACAATGCGCGCATCTGAACCTTTCACCTCCTGGCCTGCCGTCTGCTCAGGCAGCCATGTCTGCAGTGTGTAAATTTCACACCGTGCGCTTTGGCTGGGCTGCATGGCACCATAGAGGGAGCAGCCCCCAGCGATGTTAAATAAGCAAGCGGAAATGTGACACGAGCCTGAAAAATGACTCTCTCCTCGCAGGAATCCCATCTGTACCAATGGCTGCTCCAAGTCACAGAAATTAGGGAAATATATGACCTTGGGAACTTGTGTTTAGTTTCATCCCAGCCCCAGTGGAGTTAAAACTTGGTCATTTATATATATACACACACACACACACACACACTGTCGACCTCCGAATAAGGCAAGAAATGACATGTGAGAAGAGTGAACTTTAAAGGTTGGATTCCAGAATTTTCTCCCCATCTTACAGACACCTCTCATTCCGAGGTCTCCCGACAGCATTCTGCCTCCGTCCCTACTTTATATCACTGTGCCGGAACCTTAAAAATCTCCCCGCCACCATTACTGGGGGCACCTGTGGTGTTGCTGGCTTACCTGTTCCTCCAGGACGTGTGTGTATGTATGTGTGTGTGTGTGTGAGAGAGAGAGAGAGAAGAGAGAAAGCATATCCAGCCCCTTAATCCACCCTCTGATCCGACACGTCTAGAGGAGCTGTTGTTCCCGTCTTAGTTAGCCATGCTGAATGGAGAGATTTCAGCCTTAAGGCTCTTCCACACGCCGGGCCATCAAAGGAGCTACTTTCTAGTCCCCATCCTTCTCGGATCAGGATCCAGTTCTTTGGTTTTGTTCCCTCAGAGCAGGAACAGGATGGCAGGGGAAATGCTTTCTGTGCTTCCTCGTTCTGAAGACCCGGGGACGTCTCTACAAATGGCCTTAAATGAATATGATTTACTGGCGCTTGGGCATTATCCGCATAACAATCACTACATAACTGCATATATTATTTAGTGCTTAGTGCTCTGTTAGGTACTATATCACACTAAGCTCCCTGTTTGTGTGGCTGATTGCACAGTAGGGAGAGTTTTTCAAGGGCAATCCAGTGATGAGTACTATTAGCTGGGCTTTCCTCATGGCGCGTTTCACGGTACCTTTGATGCATGCCATCCAAATCCACCCCTATAATTGCACACCAATAGCCCTGACCGCAGGAGCTCTGTCTACATAAAACTGCGTCCAGCAACAGGACCCCGACCAGACATTTTCAGATGAATCGGAACGTAAATATAGGGCAAGGGCGCGGTGACCCTGTTGAGTGGTAGAACTCGGTAATGTGAAGGAATGAGGCACAATACCACCAGCTCTCTGCCTGAAAATGAGCCGAAAACCTTTAAAGATTCATTGCGGGAATAATTATGACTAAAGATTATTAATCCGCTGTAATATTAGCATGTTTTATTCATAACCACACATGTCCCATGAGTTTTGGTGTTATAGGTCATGCCAGCCCATGAAATTAGCATGCAGTAAGGACGCTTTGCTCCCATGGCTGTCGACATTGGCGGCGGTTAACCGCCGCTAACAGGGTAACTGACACAAAGGCAGGGGCAGAAAGGCCAGACCTGCATATCTCCACCGGAAGACAAACACTAATCGCTACATTCATCTCCGGTCCGGTTTATTGCGGATTATCAGAATCGATAGTGTTTCGGAGACAAAAATACCTGTGAACATGCTGGGGCTGCAGCTAAGCTAACGGCATTGTGTATTCATACAAGACATGAAAGAGAATTTTTTATTTGGATCGTATCTGATGCTTTTTTTTTAATCTGAAAATTTTTGGAAGCTGTGTCAACGTTCCCCTCTTTCAGCATTTAGTTTCTTTGGCAGACTGCTTTTTTTATTGCTGAAAAGAATATCCAGACGCCAATATCTCACGGACCTTAATGGTAGTATGCATGTATCATTACTCATTATTCACACATCAATATATATACAGCCACTCTTAGTGGCCACTTTATTAATTACACCAGTGTGGTACCAGATATGACCAGTTCTTTGCTCCAGAACCAGTATGCACCCCACTGTGGCACTGAGCTGGTAGCTTTGTACTTGTGACCTTCCTGTTCGTTTGAATGAATATGGCCATTTCTCTCATTAGTAAGGTGAATGTTTTTTTTTTTTGTTTATTGCACTGTCGTGAACATGGTAGTTCATAAAAAATCTTAGTATGGTGATTGGGACCATTTTATGTGCATGTGCTCTGCGATGGAGAAGCAGTGATGTTAGAGTATAATGTGTTATTTTATGGTGCATAGGCTAAGCTCAAGTCCCATTTATCTTATAGCCCTGAAAGCTCACACGCACTCAGTAAACGTCATTTCCAAAACTCATTCATGTACACTGATTATTGTCAGGAGCCTGAAAGTACAAATCCATGGATAAACCTCTCCACTTAACCAAACAGTCAAACTGCTGCCTTACAACAAAATGTATGTCTCCATTCATTTAGCTATACAACTCAAGAGTTATAAAATTGAATAATTGGTTAAGAGATGGATGGATTATAAAATTGCATCGCATTATGCTGCCAGCCTGGATTCTTTGCAGTGGGTTTCAAATAAAGCTATTCTTACGTAACAGTACTGGTGAAAAGTGCCATTTTTCTGACTATGTTTTGAATTAATTGTTGCTTATATAGAACACGGAGAGGAAAATTGCATTTGCTTGAAGTTACTTTATATGGCATAAATTTTGACTGAAAGCCGGTGACACTTTTTTAAAATGAAAAAACATTAGCTTCACAGGAATAAATGTTTTTGCATGCGGTGATGACATGGCCAGCGGAGTGCTGTCATGTTGCGCCTGGTGAAGCTAGGGTTACCGTAGAAACCGGTGGGTGTTTGGCAGATGCATTTATAACTCTTTACACGCTGCATACGAAGGTGTTTTGAAGCATATTTTGAAAAGCCCTTAGCAGTTGCTCTCACCCTCTGTCCTGATGTTGAGTATATTTAAAACTTATTGATGTTAATAAAACGAGAGTGTTAAAATGAGGACATCTCATCATCCTCAACCCCCTGCACCAACATGTCTTGTACTCATTAGGCTTCTCTTGCTGTGTAATTCACCTGTTTCACCCCCATCCTTTGGAGGATCCCAATTAGCTCTTTATTCCCTTTCTCCTGCTACTCCGGCAGGTGAATGGACATTGTGCCGAAAAAGACGCGCCCCAAACCACATATTGGGATTTCAAGAAAAAGAACTGAGCCCGGTTTATAGAGCCTGACAAGATTCTGGGGCCTCAGAGCCAAAACTACCAATCAGCAGAGACATTCAGTACGTGAGCAATTATATAGTAAATAATGGACTCCCTAATGCTGCTGCTAGCTGAACACAACACAATTACCTAATAATAATGTAATTTATATAACATATTAAAGTATAAATATTTTATTTAGGTATCCTGTCTACACAGGAACAAATCCCTGGAAGGAAAGACAGATGTTTAGCGAAGAGACCACAGCTGGCCCAAACTCTGCACCCCCTTCCCCCGTAGCCCCGCCCACCTTCCCTGGAGCTCCTTTTTGGCGTGGCTAAGTGGTGCAGCTGCAGAATAGAGGTAGTCGCAAGGAATTACAGATTAATCTCCTGTTTCCCGCCTCAGGGGGATCAGCAGTCGGGTCATGTCGGGGGGCTGTGGCGGGGGGCTGTGGCGGGGGGCTGGGGGGGGGGGGGAGCCAGCC
>JABFDZ020000050.1:13014517-13037727 GCA_019775955.2 Pollimyrus isidori | reverse complement strand
GGATGGTGTGTGAGTGTGCATGTGGGAGTGGATGGTGTGTGAGTGTGCATGTGGGAGTGGATGGTGTGTGAGTGTGCCTGTGGGAGTGGATGGTGTGTGAGTGTGCATGTGGGAGTGGATGGTGTGCCTTGCAATGCATTGGTGCCCCACCCTGTGTTTTTCCCTGCGTTGCGGCCATTGTTTTTGGGATAGGATTTGGACCCCTGCGACCTTGTATAGAACAAGCAGTGTGTGTGTGTGTGTGTGTGTGTGTAGTAAACCCTGAAATGTACCTACTTAATAAAAGAATCTGTGAATACAATCAAAAAAGTAAAAATGCCAAAAGTCTTGTACTTGGGTTATTTAGGTCATCATGATTGAGATTATAGTTTTTCCCATGGAAATAAATGGACGGTCCCCATTTACATTGGAAGACCAATGTGTGTGTGTGTGTGTGTGTGTGTGTGTGTATGTGTGTGTGGTCCAGGTACACCTTACCTCTTGGGGACTAAATGTCCCCGCAATGTCATGAATACCAATTTTTTCCTGGTCCCCATATGGGAAAACTCTATTATACAACATTTTGTTCCCTATATTTGATCTCTGCAACTACCCCACCCCACCACCCCCTCAACCCCACACACACACACACACACACACACACACACACACACACACGCACACACACACACACAGATAATTTATGGACCGAAATGGAGAGTCAGCCTGACTGTCCACTGGATCTGTCCCTCAGGACAGGCAGACAGCCGCTCAATCCCCAGCCCCCGAGGCCCCATGCTCCTCCTGGCCTGGTGAATCTCCACCCCCTGCTCACATAGTGGCCCCCCACACGGGGACCGGTGCTTCCTGGGGGGTCCGGCAGCTCTGCCTGGTGCTGGCAGAGTGGCACCGTTCACTGTGAAAAATTGCAGGCGTGACCCTCTGCTTTACGACCCTGGCACCGGTGTCACTCTAATGCAGGCTACTCACCTAATCTTGTTCATTTACTTGTTTATTAAATAAACATTTTCATATTCACTGCTAACTAGCATGAATGTGCTGGTTTGTCCTCCACAGTAACACTGGAGGGCTTCCCTCTTTCTACGAAAAGCTGTTTTCTTTATCCTGACCTACTGTAAGCTGATCCCAAAACTGTTTCCATCTTGGGTCTTTGATTTCTGACAGTCTCAGACAGTGTCCTCAGCAGCTCTGCAGAATCCATGCAAAACATTCAGATTTATGTGCTGGATACTGTCTACAGTCTTATAAAAGCCTCTTCTGCTTCTGGGCCATGAATATGAAAATGGAACAATGGTTCTGGGGGCATTTTTGGGGTGGGGAGTGCAATGGCATCAACCTACCAGCCCTGGGAATCAATCCGGTAACCTCCCAATAAGGGCTACCCCCCCCCTGAATGCTTTCCAGTAGCATCATGTAAGTATAATAATTGAGATACAAATAGCAGCATGTGTTGGCATCTGGCTAACATGAGACCAGTTTTTACTATTAATTCTTCCTCCATTTGCTTTTCATGGTCAAGATTGGATATTGGCTTGGGGGGGTTGTATGTCAGGTATCAAAGAGCCTGAGGCAGTGCCGGCTGGTCCATCGTATGGCACACACCCACTAGGGCCAGAGATACATTTACCCTGTCGGCACATCTTGCAATGGGAACATTCACCACATAAACAAACTCCATATGCAGAATCGGAGGCAGGAGTCGAACCCCCCAGCCCTGAAGACGTAATGGGAGGGACAGTGCTGACTTCCATCCTATACCATTATATCTTATTTTTTTCTGCTCCAGTTTCCAGCGAGCAGCATGGAGACTTAGCAAGATGCTTCTCTGTGTGGGTTGATCTGTCTGCTGCTGTTCCTGTTTAATGGTTATATTACAGAGGAGACAGGTGCTACCAATCTTTGCACATTTAAATTAATATTGCTGCCACCTTTTCTAAAATAAGTTTTTTGAGTAAACAGAAAATAAATAGGCTCCTCTGATCTGACAGAAATGATGCTAAATTTAGCATCTCTGTTAAACCCTTCAGTCACCTTTATACATGTTAGAGGAGTTTTATCCATGGAGGTACAGAATTTTGGTACAAACTCTCTTCTTGTTTTACTGGTGCCCCAGTGCTGTCCCAGACCCCCTGGCACTGTGTCATTTACAGTCCCTGGAAACTGGCCTGAATTGTGCATGGGCTCTGCAGGAAGTAAAGTGGCCAAAGAACCAGATTCGTGACCAGCATGCTCCCCCCTCCCCCTGGTCCCAAGAGGGGCCCCCTCACGCAGTCCAATCCAGTGGCGTGCTTAACACGGTGAGTATCGGGAGAAACATCTAGCTGTGTGGCAGCCCACAGCGGGTTTGACTGGCATCCTGAATGCGGGACACATCCGGCTGCTTTAAAAGAGTAAATACGATTGAAATGGAGGAATGGACGGAGTGTGAAATTGTAGCCCCTTGTCAGCAGAGTCGGATGATAAAGATGATAGACGGTCGCCATATAAAAGGAGGGGGCGGAGCCACATTGGAGTCAAGCTGATATCTCTTTAAAATAGAGGGTTTGTCCATTTTGGGGAGGGGTGGGGTGGAAGAGAAGGGGCAGAGGATGGGGCTGGAGAAGAGTGTCTTTGAAAAGGCCATTGTGTTCTTAAGAGATGTGCAGAGGCACCGATCAGGAAAATGGGACAAAAGCAGCACAGTGCTGGCAGGCGGGTTCAGGGTGAATAACTCGCTTATTCCCCTGTCACATGATCCGAGTGATTCCATAGCTCACATGTTACATGCCTTAATTAATGACATGTGATTGCTACTTGTTTCAACACCCCACCCCCCCCCATGTACGAAAGTTAATCAGCTCAGTACATGACAAGAGAGCATCGTTTACAAGTCTAGAGTAAGAAATACCACATCCTGCAGGGAACATTTACAGCAGGAGGTATGTTTATCTAAGAAGGCTATTCTGGAAAGTTAGCAGCAGTCAGTTAAACACGAAGGCATGTAGAGAGATGATCTGACAGTGGCCTGTGTTTTACTGAGGTTCAGCTGTTGTGAAATCTCATAAACGTGCTCTTCGCTTACACGTGTCCAAGCTGCCCACAAATGCCACCACAATAACTGAGAAATAAAGCTGAAAAAATAGATACAGCGAAAAAAAACAGGAAGGCGCAAATAAGCAAGAGGACCAGAGGGTGACTGTGGAAAAGGGGTTCAAGCCTGTGTTTCGCTAAAATAATTATAGTAGGTGCCAGCATTACTCAGCCACGTCCCACACAAGCAATTTAGAAACAAGACACTGAATTTAAAACAATTTACTGAAATTAGTGCACAGTTACTGCATTAGATATAATGGGATGAACTTGCGGTAACCACCAGAACATGTAGCGCATATTATTGTTTATTAAAAAATTCTTGCATCTTAAGAAGTCACAGATGTGCGTGACGATTTGTTCTGCATGCAAATGCTTGGGGGGGTGGTGGTCCCACTGGATCTACCCCCCGCCCCCCCTCCCTTTTCATCTACTCCATGAGTGCTTTGACGTCTATCGATCTACAGACGCTTTTCCTAAAAAAGAAATCCTCTGGCTTCTTCTGAGGTGTCGCTTCTTCTCCGAAGTTCCACAGAACCACGGTGCTCCTGAGGAACATCAGAGCTCTCGCATCAAAGGAATTCTCCCAGCACTGGCATAGAACGTAGCCAGTTAGGGTCACATGACCAGCAGAGCTGCTCTCTAAGGCGGAGTCTGGTCAGGGTACAGGTCCGACTGAGGGTGTGAGGCAGCGCACAACTGAAAGGGGCGCCATCACAGAACATATGTGCTCATGTATGCCCATAGGGGCCCCTTGATATTTTGGGCCCCTAACCTACAACGAACCGGTTATCTGTCACATTTTTTAGGGCCCCTGTCACTCAGACAATTGTCCTGACTCCCCTTTCCTCAAACTAGCCATCGCTGCTGTGGAGACCTACATTATCATAAGTAGAACATACAAACTTGGCATACAGAACCAAAGCAGGATTATAACCCATAATTACACACCTCACATGTAACTATACTATACATGTATGTGCCGTTTCATATACAGCAATGTGCTTCTGTTGTCAGTGCTTATTATATATTTAGTGACTGATATACAGACACAGATGTGTGTAATATTTTGTATTTTACAATTTGATTAAAAGTAAGTGTCTGTGTGTGTGTGTGTGTGTGTGTGTGTATGTTATGTATGCATCACATTGTGGGGAAAATTTTAAAACATAAAACATTTTTATGCAGGGACCATTTTTTTGGTTCCCACAAGGGGAAAGCTCAATTTTATACAAATCTGTGACTGCAATAAAAAAAATTAAAATGCCAAAAGCCTTGTATTTTTTTGGTTATTTATGGTTGAGGTTGTCAGTGTTGGGATTAGGGATTTGGCCATAGAAATGAATGGAGACCAATGATATGAATACAAATGTGTGTGCGCGTGCGTGTGTGTGGATTATGTTTGTATTACATTGTGAGTAATAAATGTCCCACAATATATGATAAAAACTTGTTATTTCGATATTGTGGGGACAATTTTTTTAGGTCCCCACAAAGATCTGTGAATGCAATCAAAAAACTAAAAATGCCAAAAGTCTTCTTATTTGGCTACTTACTGTTAAGGTTAGGGCTGGGTAGGGGTTATGGTTGTCATGTTGGGATTAGAGTTTTCCCTATAGAAATGAATGGAGAGTCCCCACAAAGATATACTTACAAACTTGTATGTGTGTGTGTGTGTGTGTGTGTGTGTGTGTCTGAGAGAACGAAAGAGAGCATGTGTGTCTTTGCCGCTTCTCCCTGACGGCATGCTGTTCTTGCACGTCCTCCTTCTTCTGCAGGAGGTGTTGTGCTGATGTGGGTGGGATGTGGGTGGGATGTGGGTGTGTACCAGGATGTGGGCGGGATGTGGCCATGCGGGTAATGTAGCACCAGCAGGAGGATCTCTGCTGGTGTGGGAAAACGCTGATTACCATGGCAACATGCTCCAGGCAGGGGGGAATCTGGAAACAGGGGTAAGACTGAGAGGATCTGGAAGGGGGGTGGTACGGGGGAGCGTAAGTTCATCTCCTGTCCTGTACGGGGATCCTAGATTTTTATTTTTATTTTTTTGGGGGGGGGGGGGGTAACAAAGGGAATCCCGCCGAAGGTGTTATAAGCCTGGTCTGCAAAGAAGGTGGGACTCTGTGAATAAGACAGCAAGCAGCTATTCCTCACACGTCCTGTCACTTTAAATACCTCCGTCATGCAGTGGGAATTACGTGTTGATTGCTGACATGCTGACGTGATGCCTGAAATGCAGACAGGATGTGCTCGGGGGTCTTGTTCGTCCCATAAGGTGTCTTGACAGGCTCAGGTTTGTCAGTACGAAATTGCCAGTACAGGTAATATTTAGAATATTAGAAGCTTACGGAGAGGTGTCCATATGGATCGGTGCTTTCTCACCCTGGGGATGTCACTGCTTGGTGACAATGTGATGAAAAGGCAAAAAATTGAAAATTATCACGAGACCCACAAGCAGAGAAGGCCCACTTGTGTAAAGTGCAAAGTGTAAGAGAAACCGATCTTCAGGTGGCATAAATAATGCAACATGACAAGGTTATATGTACATTATATAACTTGTTTCAACACTTTGGGCTTTGGGAAGAGCCATTCAGGCTTCATATAGCACACGATTTGGGTATTTTACAGCCAAGCCTGCTTAAAAGAAAGGAAAAAAAAATACTTTGTATGTTTTCTAAACTCTACAGTAGTAAAAGTATGGTGGCTGTGTCAGAATATACAGCCAATGAACTGGAAGATGTTCCTTCAGATCCTATAGAGATGCTGAGTGATGCAATGCTTGATAGCAGAAAGTGAGAGCAGCTGGAGTAGCTGAGACCTCATTCTGACTGTGCAGATCAAGTGTTTTTTCATGCTGGGAATGAGAAAGGTAATTGGTTTGTCAGTTCCGACTCCTCACAGGGGCCGGGTGTCGGAACATGTGGCCAATCCCCCTGCAGCAGAGACGGGCTTTACGTCAGCAACGGGCCCTGCATGACGTTACTGACATCCCCTCCTTGGAAACTCGCCGACCCTGGAACAGCGCTGTGCCTACCTGTTCGAGCTTTCCAGAAGGGCCAGGATTACACCTCCGAGGATAGAACAAGGCAGGCTTTAGGACTGCCCCGCTGGATCAGGCAGCGAGTGTGATCTCAGTAATCTCCAGCAGGGCTTCCATGGGCTTGCTTTACTGAGTACAGTGGCGCAGTGGGTAGCACCTCTGCCTCACACCACCAGGGCTGAGTGTTTGAACTCTGTGCTTCCTCTGTATTAGCTGGGTTCCCTCCTGCAGCCCAAAAACATGAGATGGCATGGATTAGTGTCTCCAATTTGCCAGTAGTGTGTGCTTGTTAACATGAGGGCGTGCCCTGTGATGGACAGGCATCCTGTTTGGGTTCTCCAATGCCAACTCGGGACTTTAAGCCAATGTTTTTATCCAAAACAACTTGCAGCCATGGGAAGGGTTACAATTTACATGTGCTCCCTGGGATTTGAACCCACAACCTTCATGTTGTTAGTGCAATGTTGTACTTTACTGAGGTACAGGAGCTGGAAAATGGATGGGAATCAGGCCATAGATGTAAATAAATTGCACACAAAACATGCTTTGATATTTTATTTACTTAGTGGGGGCTGTTAGCTAAAGCGATGTGCATTCTTTTGAGAAAGCAGGGTTGGAGGGTCCCTGGAGAAATTAGCATGCAGGGTCTTGCACATGGGCCTAACAGTGAGATCACTCTGGGGATTCAAACCAACAACCTTCCGCTCGTTAGCACAGTATTCCAGCACTGAGCCACACAATGCTTTACTCTTGTTATCATCGCGATTTTGGCTATAATCGCCAGTGTTTCTGCCCGAGGTCTTTTGCATCACATCAATTGGTCTGTGCGTCAATGGGAGACGACTGAATTACCCAAAGAGAAAAAGAAGGCCTTTCCGTACAGGAAGTGTGAAGGCTTAAAGCACAAAAGGCAGCGCTGTCATCCTGGGCCGCCCTGCAGCAGCTGCCCGGCGTGAGTCTGTGCTGCCGTCATTGAGAAAAAGGCTCCACAAGCGGCGGGAACCGAGCAGCATTTTAAGTCCAATTACCGTACGCAGCAGGCAGAGTGTGAACAAGCTCCACTGCAGGGCTGAAGGAGGTCATTACAAGGGGCTCGAACCCGTCCCACTTGTCTGAGGTGCCTATGCTAAGCACCCCAGAATCACAGTCCTGTTATTTTTTCATTCAGAATTATGCAAACTTCTCCACGTAAAAGCTACTCTTAAGCTCTCATTCTGTAAGATCAGTTACTGCAAGTTATATTTTACATCTTTAGTTTAGTCAGGTGCTTAAGGCCGCCTTTGCGGCAGCCCTTTCTATCGTGTAGCTTGTAAGTGCTACATGACAGAAAGAAATGCAAAATGGCATAGAAAATTTACTGCATAATACTGCTACTGAAGCCAGGAGAATGATCTAGAGTGTGGAACAGCATGCATACAGCCCTCTGTAAACTGGTATAGATATATAGTGATATAGCTATATAGTGCACGATATAATGGCTTCTTCAGAGCAAAGATTACATGAAGACTTTTCATTTTTCTGTTTCAGTTTATTTTTAGCCCTCCAAATGCCGTAAGTGCACAGGACAGCAGACGAGAGGTCAGTACTAACTCAAGGCTGTTTGTTTCCAGAGAGGGGCTGCTTGCAGAGTAATCTGAAGTAAGACAGTCAGCCTGAATAAATACACCGAGTTATATAAATATGCATTCTGTAAATATGTCCCCCATGTGAGTCTTTATGTTAATAAATCTTAAGTAAAAATGTACGGTGGCAGGGAGTTGGAGAGGAGATTCTGCCCAATGGTTGAACTGAGGGTTCTAGAAGATTCTGAGCTGGCCCTGGGACAGTTGACCGATTCTTCACCCGTATATGTCTGTGAGGAATCATGGGATCATGAGAAACCATTAGAAGAGTCTACATGTGCTTTGGCGCGTGACCTCAGCACATGCAGCAGGAGGTGTTGCTGGAGTACGAGGCATCAGGGCCTCTACTGTGTGATATTCAGACTTGGTATGAATGTGGCAAGAGTCGTGCCTGCATAGCTGGCAGTTAATCAAAGCTGTTTAGGGTAGGTGCTGGCGTCCATCGAGGGTGTGTCTTGTGTCCCCTCCTGTTTCTGATTTTCATGGACAGCACGTCAAGCTGTGATTGGAAGGCTGTCCAATATAGGGGGCTGGAAGTGACATCCCTGCTATTTGCAGACGGTGTCATGCTTCCAGGCTCATCCAATCAGGACCTCCGGCATGCACTTCAGCAATTTGATGCTGAGTGTGAAGCTGCGGGGATGAGAATTAGCATATCCGAATCCAATGTCATGGTACTCTCTTGGAAAAGAGTCTATCAGGTGAGAGAGGAGAGTCTATCCTTAGCGAAGGAGTTTCAATACTTCTGGATCTGGTTTATGAGGGATATAAGGGAGAGTATGAGATTGTCAGGCAGGGACAGGATTCGTGCCTGTAGTTTTGCTGGTAATGAGGTTGCCTGTGCTGGATAAAGTGGAGTTTAAGTCATAAGACAAGATTTTCAGTTTACTGGTCAATCTATGCTCCCATCCTCACCTATGGTAATAAGCTGTGGGTAATGACCAGAAGGGGTTACCAGACATACTCTCCGTGACAGCATGAGGAGTTTGGAGATCCAGAGGGAACTCGGAAACAAACTGCTGCTCATTCGGCCAGCTGAAGTGTTTAGGTCATCACAGAGGAGCTCTTTCAGGCATGTCCCGTTGGGTGGCGGCCCTGGGGAAGATCCAGGATACGCTGCAGGGACTGGATCTCTCGGTTAGCTGAGGAACGTCTAGGGATGTCAGAGAATGAGCTGGAGTCATGGAAAAAGAGGCCTGGTGTGAAGTGATCACTATGCTGACAGGAAGAGAAACAAACAAATGAATGGGTGAATGGACGAGTCAGTGAGTGACTGAGAGTAAATGAATGAACAAGTGAATGAATGAACAAATAAATGAATGAGTGCGTAAATCAATGAAGGAGTGAATGAATGAACGAATGAGTGAGTACAAGACTGAATGAAGGAGTGAAGGAATGAATGAACTATATATGACTTTTACAGAGTAATAAATGATTATGGAGTAAATTATAATGCTCGCCCACTTTAACGCAGCTTCACATGCACCTTCAGCTCCTGAACTGTGTCCCTTCCAGAAAGGTGCTCTCCAGTCTGAGATCTCCTTCAGCAATTATCCTGCATCACCCCAGCCTGCCATAGCATCTCAGTGCAGCAGTAGAGAGGGACTATTTCCATCAGCAGGCTGTGGCTTCCTGTTGGCAAAGTGGACCTCACTTCCTCTTGATCTCCCAGCGTGCTTCATCTGACAGTTTGAGAGGTGTAGTTCTGGCCCGTATGGTCCGCTCCAGCGCCCGTATGCTCTCGTACCTCTGGAGTGCAAATGCTGCCAGCTTATTTGAGGCCAATGAACTTCTAGCATTAATAAAGGTGGACTGACCTTGAGAGCTTGTCTTATTTACAGAAGCATCTGCAACTTTTGGCTCTCAGATCGTGTACCGGAAACACCATGTTTGTGTACAGCTGTCGAGTGGGGTCTCTCTTGAAAATGTCTACTTCCCTGGTTTGGTATGTAATTAATATAAGTAGGTGTACTTGTAATGCATAGTTAAGGTATAACAAATCAGTTGTTCCTGCAGTTTTCCATCCGAGACTTCTAGAAGGCATGATGTTGAATCGAACTGTTGGTTGATGGTACAGAAATCAGCTTTCTATTCTGAGATCTCTCCCCTCTCAGGAAGACACATTTATGTACTTTGGATGTTCCGGCTTCTTTTGTTGCTGATGAAAAGTTGACCCTACAGGTAGGATTATCATTATTATATATGACACATTAAAAATGCGATCACTTCTGCACAGGAGGAAGCCGAGGTGTGTTTTGTGGGAAAATGTGCAGCCTTCATTTCCTGTACCTGTAATATTACAATAAAGGTAAAGTGAGGATAATTTCAATCCTCATTTTGAGTATCTCCCCAAAGACCATTTTGAACAGGAAAAATGTACAGTTTTATAAAGAGTCAGCTGATGTTGTAACGCCATAGCTGTTGAGACCTGACTAGGGAATGGTTTTGAAGTAGATATGACTGATTTGTGTTAAAATAGAGATAAAGTCTTCTGTTCAGGTCCTCAGAGATCTGCTGCAAAGTGAGGATGACCTGTCCAAAGTGCCTTCACAATGATTCCACCCCAGTTCTATGATTGGGAAATTTCTGTATTGGGGCTTGTGTGACAGTGGGCTTGTCACCTCCATCTCAGAAGGCCGTGATCCACATCAATTTTGGGAGTGCTTTCTCATCGATTTTCAGTCCGCCTAATCAATATGGCCTTACAAAATTGTTTCAGGTGGCTAAAATGCCGAGGTCGATTTAAAATCACGTGACTCTTCTGGGAGAAATACCCCAAAAAGGTTTTCCTCTGAATCAAAACCTTAAAAGTTTTCTGGAGAGAGTTATGCCCGGCGCTGACATCTGTGGTGTTAATTCCCACTTGAGGGAGCCTGGGAGATGAGTTCAGTCCAGCGGACAGATCAGGCTTGACTCCTTCTGCCGGGAGCAGTGACCCTGTCCATCCGCACCCCCACACAGGCGCGCGCCCCACGTCCTCCATCATGCCAACAAGTAGCTGCATTGATTTCTGTCACAGAACCTCACTGGTGGAATGGGGCAAACTCCCGGTGGGAGAGGGGAGGGTCTTGGCTTGCATTAATCTGGGGCATAAAGACCAGGTGGCTGTGAATCTTTAATATAAACCCACCTACCTCCTATCCCCTTGACTTTCACTATCTCCCCCCACACCTCGACACTTCCAGTCTCCTGCAGCGTGCTGCACACTCGCGGCTGGATGAGGATGAGGGATCAGGTTGGTAACTGTGACTCACCAGCAAGGCGAGAGTCATTTCTAGTGACTCACCATTTCCCCAGCTCATGTCCACTATCTGCACCCACCCCACTGCCATGCCATTTTTGGAGCTAGAGCTGGGACCCCTGCCAGAAGGAAGCCGGTCCACCGCAGCCCGGAGCTTGTCGTCTCCTGAGACGCCACTGAATTACGCTAAATACTTCATGGCTAGTGCTTCTTCATCTGAGCCCATATTAGACTTAAGCTTTCCAGTAGTTACTGTAGTCACAGATACTACAGCAAGCCTGCTTGTGAGAAAGAAACCTCAGGGGCCATTCTATGTTTTTTTTTAAAGGTGGTGGGGCGTAAGAGGAGCTAATTATATGGTTTGAATCGACGGATGACAGGAGAGGAGCACTCCACTGAACTGGAGCCATTGTCCCTGAGACCCTGCCTCTATTTACACCTGTGAGAAACCTTCATGTTCTTATCCATGACACCATAATCGTACCACCTTTGCTCTGTTTTCATTGCCTTCCCCATCCCCTTAGCTGTTTGTCCCCCAGCAACACCAACAAGCTGTTGTTTTATTTCATTGGGAGATCCAGGCGTACTTATACCTTAACACTCTGCCCTATGCCCAAGTGGGCATGCATACAGAGGGTCCAACCTAATGATTGGCCAATGATATGTTTTGAATCGGCAAATGACAGAGAAGGGGGCACTCTGCGAGCCAATCAGCTTTCAGCTGGGCGCCAGTGTATGCCAATAAATGACACCTATGTCAAGCTGTGGTTTGAATAACAACTGAAATAATCTGAAGCTTCAGGCAGAGTTGTGCGCAGCGTGTATAAACTGAGCAAAATCCTCAAATTAGGCTATTTCAGTGCTCACCTTTCCTGAAATAGCCATTAGCATCCTTTAGCTCTCCATGCACACACCGTGTGCCAAAACCTGCCTGCTCATGCTTCAGCTGTAGTCAGGAGGCGGTGTCAGAAGTCCCTTGTGGCCCTTCACATCACCCCAGGTTATATTTTACTTTGGCATGTGCTGCTCCATTTACTGTTTTCCAGAAGCTTAATGAATACTTAGCCTTCATCGCCAGATGTCCTCCAATTAAAGGAAGCCATTTCGATCATGGTGGACCAAAGGCAGAGGGGGCTCTGAGGCCCCAGCGCCGGTAAAGCACCACCCATCGAATCGGGCTTACGAGTCACAGGCGATACGTTTATGCGGCGCAGTGAGTGTGTGGTGAATCTGCGCTGGACGTTTATGGGAATTATGGGACAAATTCAGCTTTGCCGGGGTTGTCGGTCACTCTCTTGGATTCATTTCGCCTACATTATACTGTCCATTTCCATGGTTACTTTTGGGTATGGCGGGAAAATTAGCAGATTATTTTTAAATGTGTTTTTTATTCACAAAGAAGGGTGCCAACCCCAACAAATTGTCACCCCCCCCCAAACGTTATATAATTATATAATCTTATGCATCCAATTTCCCCTGCAAGGTGCTGAGCCTCCCAAATCTGCCTGGGTATCTGTGCCCTTACTGCGGCCTTGCTCACAATGTACTGCGTAGGTGTATTGGGGTAACATTTCAATGTGTCAAATGCGCATGACTGTTCTTAGGCTACTAATGAGCCAGCAGATGATAATATGTTGGCTAGTCATTAGGGCAAGCCAAGCACTTGTTGTGTTCATCCCTACTTATCATTTAAAGCCACAAATGTGCGACACTGAAGACTCCCCATCCCTTCTTAGGAAGTGCATAATTACATGTGATAGTAATAGGCTCTCTAATTCAGCTGCCTATTTATGATCACTTACCATAATTAATATTAATATCATAAAGACTATACACCTAGTAATTATATGCATCTTAAAAAGAGGTCCATTACTTCGGCTTTCTTGTCAGCTGTTGATATGAGGCATTTTGATGCATAGTCCCCTAATGTGCAAGCTTTATTTTGGCTCGCGGGAGTTTTTCTTACCCGAAAATGTTCTGAGAGCAGAATGAAACATGATTGGTTCAGAGAGATAACCAACCATTGTAGTGGAGGTGGATCCAAGTATCTAGAGGACCAATCATTTTTCGTTTTGCCTTTAGAACATTTTTGTGTAAGTAAAACTTTCATGAGCATTTTTTTGTAGGGATGACAGTCAGCAATAACAGCAAGCTTTGCTCTCATATAACATATGCAAAGAGAGAATTTCATTGTATTTGCCACTAGTACGTTGACAAGAATGGAATTCGTCTTCTAAGAGAGCACCTAGTACTACATACAATAGTAATGCATTACATTGACTTAAACATGGCCGCCTGAATAAACTGTAACATTGACTCACTCAATAGAAGCATTATCAAGTAGCCTGTAAGCTGAGAGTCAGAAAATCAGCTTTTCATGTTGTACAGGTGCTGCTTCCTGTCTCCTTGTGTGAGTCATATGCGTTGACGTTGGGCGCAGCCATCCGAAGAGATGTCGGCCTTTTTTTTCTGGAAAGATTTCTCCTTCTGTCAACGTCCACAGAAAGCCAACTTTAACTTTTGACAGTTTGGCGCTGACATAACTGTCTTTTTGCTTTTCCTAGCCAATCAGAGTCAGGAGGAATGTTCTAACTGACCAAAAACTCTTTCAGCAGCATTTAAAACTGTATCTTGCCAATATATTTATTCATTTACTCTCAGAATGAAAAGCATAAAGTAAAAGTCGATTTTTAGCATTTTCTATGTATATTTTATAATGTATCAAACTAAGTAATGCAAAACAAACAGTGAATTTCCATTAATTTTTTTTATGAATAATTTCCTGCCCCTCAACACCCTTGTCAGATACAGATGCTTAAATTTTCCTTTCCATCTGAGGATCATTTTGTGGCTTCGACGTTCCCTCGCTAAAGCAGATTTAAAAAAAAAATCCCATTTTCTATGGAATATATTATGGAAATTCGGTGTCTGGGGTCTTACCTGCAAATTTAATTCACAAATGACATCTTAGTCAAATTGAGGATGTCAGGATCCTGTGACTCATCTGGTCCACGATCACCCATAACTCTCCATTCAAGCCTCTATAAACTGGTTATCGTACCTCGGGGGCCTTTGGTCTTTAGTTCTATGCTTTTAGAACACATCACCAGATAAGAACTACTGGAGACAGATTGTTCAAGAGAAAGTATGTCCTTATGTTTTAGATATTTTTTATGTGTCATATCTCTGAGCACAGGGACAGATTAATGTGGGGGCTATCGTAGGCTTTAGCCTAGGGCCCCGACAAACATTTAGCTCCATCCCCACCCCCCTGCCTCAGGAAAAAAACTGAACAGTTAGTTAAATCGACAACATCTGAGTCTCCACATTGATGTCAGCCTAGGGGCTCCAGATAAGTTGATCTGCCCCCGTCTGTGCGACATTTTCAGGTATTTCCTGTGGTGAAAAGCAAAGAGTGCTCTCACGCTCTCGTGACTGTACACCACAGAGCATCCCTTCCTGTCTGAATGTAGATGTAGCCCGTGCAGGCCAAAAGTACAACCCACCAAAAGCCAATGGACCAATCCACCGTCCCCTGACTCTGACTCCCTCATCCTCACTTGTTAAAAGTGTCTGGCTCATTTAGCAAACAGGCTAAATCAAGGGAACTCCTTGCTAAATTGCGCAAATAATAGTTAGCTATGGGTGCCTTTGCTGCTGGTATCCTGTGGGTCAGGGTTTTGGGCACTCAACCTCAGCCAACACCTTGAGTCAGGTCAGTCTAACCCATCCCAGTTCAGATGCAGATTTTCCAGGTCTGAAGGCAGAAGAACCTTCTGTCCATGATCAAGGCTGCCAGAGACAAAGCTGGGGAACCCCTCTACCTCTTATTCCTTGGCTATCCTCTTGTCCCATTGTATGTTCCCTTATATCCAAGGCCCAGCCCGCTCTTTGTCTCTTATTGGACCTATGATCACTTATATCCTTGGGCCTGTAAAGCGGGTCACTGGCAGTGCCAGAAATCTCCCAGACAAAGAGGGAGACAGCTGGCTGGTCCTGTGTGCCAGGATGTCCTGGCAGCCATTATCCAGGCCACGTTTTTGAAGACTGTGCTGCTAGGAAGCGATGCATACAGAGAGCATGAATTGGCATTTTGATTGGCCAAGAGCATGAACAGGCATTTTGATTGGCAAAGAGCATGAACAGGCATTTGATTGGCAAAGAGTGTGAGTAGACATTTTGATTGGCCAAGAGCATGAACAGGCATTTTGATTGGCAAAGAGTGTGTGTAGCAGAGAGTGTGACCTGGTGTTTTTATTGTCTCCTGACTTAAACCCAACTGAAAAAATATCTTTTCAGTTATCTTTACATGTCCAGGTAAGTGAGAAAAATGATGGATGTGAAGGAAGACAGTAACAGAACAGTGAGGGAGACTTGAGCTCCCTAAACCTGAGTTTGTTGTAATATTGGAATTTGATATCTTCATCGTGGAACTGGTTATCACAGGAGAGTTGATGTGATGATGATGGCTGACAGAAAAAATAGTAAAAAGAATTTTCAACCAGAGAATCCATTTTCAGGAAGTGTTTATCCAATTTTAGATAAGGTAATTTCAAGAAAAACATGCATCGATATGACAGAGCGGCACTATCGCATGATTTTCTGATTTGATGTTAGCCACCGATGCTAACCGTTAATGCTAGCAATTGATGTTAATGTTAGATTTTAGCCGTTGATGTTAGTTGATGTCAATCACTGATGTTAGCCACATACACTAACCGTTAATACTGGAAATTGATGTTAGCGTTAGATTTTAACCATTGATGTTAGCCGTTGGTGTTAGCTATTGATGTTAGTTGATGTTCACCACTGGTATTAGCTGTTGAAGCTAGCTGTTGATGTCAGCTAATGATGGGAGTTGTTAATTTTAGCCATTTATGTTAGCTGTTGATGTTAGTTCATGATTCTAGCTGTTGATTCTAGGCATTGATGTCAGCAGTTGATTCTAATTGTTGACCCCAGTTCTGTAATAAAAAGGAGAGAAGGTGAGTCTGGTAGGGGTAACTTTTACATGTATTTCTGGTAGCAATAACCATGCATCCGCTCTACATAAGTAGAATTATAATTAATCTAATCAGCATCTGATCCCCATCCACACATACGTCCAATAAAAATAACACCATTGTTATGTTATTCTTCATTAATTTTCTGCAGATGGTGTTATGACAAGTCAGAACGGAGGAAGAAAATGTCACACTCACAGAGACGTGGTTACAGGTCTATTCCCAAGTGCGCACTCCATTCAGGCTCATAATTAAATGTCAGCATAACAGAGTTTTAAAAAAAATGGAACGGGAGGTTTTCTCACATTTGAATGTCATCTGCTATGCTTGCCTATTTTTAAAAAAATTAAGTTAATCAGACCATGGGTCACATTTTGCCCCAGCTGCCAATCGGGCCACACATGATCCAATCAGCTTGAGTTGAGTTGCTGGAGGGAAATACATCGGCCTTCTGATTGGTCGCTATTCTGAAGTTAGTTTCTCAAGGCTGATTAGACTGTTTTTTTGCCAGTAGCAAGATGTTGTAGTGTGGCTGTAGGTGGGATCTTGCTGCTGGTGGATTCGGAGGGCAGCCACTTGAGTGTAAGCTCATGAATGATTCAGAAGTTTCCTTTGTTACAAGGCAGTGACACGTTCTTTATGTGTATTTTTTCCCACAGACTGACTGACATTTCATGAAGAATTCGGCTGGCTGCAGCCCTACTCACCTTTTGCGCTTGGTTCCTTTGTAACGGCTTTCAGACGCTGTCTTCACTGCACTCTCTGTATTCTCAGCCAGAAATAAGGAAGCATCCGGCTTCTCTTATGGGATTTAAGCTTTCAACTTGCTGAGCAGAATTTGAAGTCCCCTAATCACTAGTCCCACATTACATAAGTTAAAAAAAGAAACGAGTAAACTTCAGATTATCTCACCAAGGTTGCTCCAAACCGGGCACTTCGTCTGTAGATGATTCTGATGCTTTAGTTGTCTAGAGGCTTCAAAGACACTTTTATATGCATGAGAAATAGCTTAGAGGTTTGAACTGTGTGTGGGCTATTTACAGCCAAGTTAGAAGGAACCAAGAAGGACAGGTTTATTGCAGATGGAGTAGATGGTAGCTGACCCACATGACCTGAAGGATTCACCTGGTTAATAGAAGGAATTCCGCTCTCAGCCCACCCAAGCCTGCAAGCCCAGCCTGCTGCCGATAAGCCCAAGCATCCTGGCCCCGAGTTGCCTTCCTGAGAGCTTTTTACCTGCCCTGCAGTGTCACCTCTAGAAGGTTTCCCCGGCCAAGTCCATGAGATGGACGAGATCTGGGCACCGTACCAAAGCTGCGAAGGGTCCATGACCCATACACTGTTCTGGGATCGGTGTAAATTTGGTCCTTCCCACTGGCAGGACAAGATAAGCTGTGTAAGTGAGCACAGACACACACACACCTGCAAATAGGTAAACGCGCACACAATCAGCAATGGTCCCGGGGATGGCGCCCATCCGCATGCAGGCTCAGCACATGTGGGGGCCAAATGTGAAACCCCGTGAGTCACTTGCAGAAGTCGTACTGGCATGATTTGCAAAGATGATTATTTTGCAAACAGAAAACCACAAGTAATTTAGCTAATATGGTCCAGGTGTGCTGGTAACGGGCATAAAAACACTCATCAACCGCAGGCAACACAAGAGGTTTTGTGACACACATGCACTCACGTATACATATACACCCACACCCACACCCACACATTCTCCCAAGGCTGCTTCCAAGGAGTCACTTCAGAGAAACCAGTGAATCCCAGTGCACCAAGCCTCAGAGAACATGAGTGTGACATGCCCCCTCCCCACTGCCGATAAGCTCCAAAGCCAATGCCACAACTCCAGGCCACATCCTGCATTTCCTCTAACCCAAGAAAAACCTCATAGGGAGACTTTGCTAGTAAATGAGTAACAAATTGATTCTCAGGCTTTCCTAAAAAAGTCTCCTAGCCAAAGCACACCGAAGCACAATAGTGCGTTAAGGATGAGCTGTGCACTGATGAACTCTGTTATTATGTTTTAAGCGTAAAGCAGTAACTAAGTTGATGTTCTTATATTACTGTACTGTTCACCCCAGCTTAAACTCCAGTAAAACGATAATAAAAACATCACAACCAGTTAGTTTTCCTTTTCCCTTCCTGCCAGTGGTTTATCTGAGGTAGTAGGTCTTGTAATGAAAATAAGAAAATGGGTTATTTGTTATATGACAGCTGTTAAGATAAGATGGCATCGAAATTCTTGGAAATCCTTTGGACAGAATGGCTGTCTGCATGAGCTTTAAAAACACGAGACATACAGTATGAGACTGAGACGTTTCTTTAGGTCTTGAGTTATATAATATATAGGTATATTTTTATTGTAATATATATATATATATATATATATATGTTTTAATGTTTATATATTTAAACTTCTGGAACTTCTGGGTTTGAATTTCCATCCTGGCTCCGTGTCTAGAATTATCATGTTTTCTTCATGTTCTCTTCATGAAATTGTGGTATCTTCTCTGGGTCCTCCAGTTTTCCTCCACAGTTCAAAAAATGCCAAGGTGATTTGGAGTTTACAAGCTGCCGTAGGTGTGAATGGTATATGTGGATGGTATGTGTGCCCTGCGGTGGTTTGGCGCCCCATCCTAGGTTGTTCCCTGCCTCGTGCTTGTAGCGTCTGGGATAGACTCTGTATCCCCAGCTACCCTGAATAGGACAAGTGGGTACAGAAGGTGGATGGATTGACTTTGTCCACATTCACTGGCTAATTTTGTATTTCGTTACTATGAGAAAATTCAAACTTGTGTTTACTAATTGCCCCGATATGGCAGAGTGAAGAAGAGGAGGATCTTTTGAGACTCTACCTTTGTGGAAACTCAGGAGGTTTGTTGCTCTGAAAGTGAATGAGATGGTCAAGGCTTTTCTCCATGAAGGTGATTTCTTTTATGACAGATCCATTCTAAACAGGTGCTGGGATGGCAGACCTATAAAATGATGGGATTAGGTTTGTGCTTCCATGTTTCACCGCTCGAAATAACGTGACACACAAAATGAGGTGCTTCGTGTAAAAGACTGAAGCATGAACTGCATGAAATCCATAGTGTCATGTATAACTTTGAAACGAGTGGTGGTGACTGGGCGGGGGGGTTTGGGGGCGTATAGCCATCTGTGTCTAGCCTGGACACAATCAGCAAATGGCTGCATCACTGGTCTTGAAGTCCTTGAACTCCAGTGACTGTTTAATTTTAGCTTTGTGATGTATAAAAATAACCCCAGAGTGGAATTGCACGATCATGTACTTAAACACTAGGGTCGTCTCTTAGTGTGTTAGTGTAGCCTATGCAGACACCACACAACCACAAGCAGAACGATAGACATGCATGCAACAAAGATTCACAGATGTACGCATATGCATGGCCACATCCACATGCACACTCATGCACACACGCAACCACACATGCACACGTGTACTCAGATTCAAAATAAGTGTCATGAGAGCATGATTAGACAAGCCTGTGTTTGTGCTTAGTTTACAGGCATCTAAAAATAGACGCTGATGTGCTAAACTGTTTTTTGAATGATTCACGGTGCCGGTGCAGTGAAGCCCTGGTCCAGAAATCCATTTGAGATTGACTTCTGAAAAATTGATGGGTACTGTATGTATCACTCCTGCCGCCGTCACACATGCAGCAGTCTCTGAGCTCAACATCACTCCTACTTCTAAGTGGCAGCTCACCCTCTAGGACACGGGTGTGCTCCGTCACACAGCAGTCAGCCTACCCACAATCACCGGTGCTATTTATGCAAATGACAGCGGTATGGTAAAGCGATTGTCCTTTCTGATTCTGTGGGTTTTTTCAGCATGACTGCTTCAGGGTTCTGGGTAAAGGGCTTCATTTTCCACAAGCTGCAGTGCCAATTTTGGATTTCCCACTGGTGACACACAATGCTTATTTAGTGATATCATTGCCATTATCGCTCAAAAGCACCAGGGAGAGCTCCACCACCCTGACCAAGACACCCATCCCCCCATTACGGATCCTGAAAAGGAGCAGATGATGTGCAAGGAGACTTATTGAGTCAAATCCTTTCACCACAATTGTCCAATAAAGAAAACACTTCCTTTTCTGTACTGGATTTTCTTTCCTGTAATGGGTAGGATTGAATAACATCCTGTAAGAAGCTCATGGGACGGGGGTGGGGGCAGGTGTGAGCCACAAATGACACTAGCAGTCAAACGTAGTCACCTGACCAAGTGGAATCCAGCAATCAGATGAGCCATTTCATGTCACATGTCTGAGAGGATTCCTTTCCCTGTGAAATGCAATTTAACACAAATCATTCAAAGAACCCCCCACCACCACCCTATGAAGAGAGCACTCTAAAACTTATTTTTTTCAGGGTGTACAGGAGACACAAACTGGACACAAATTGTTCTTATTGAATGGAGGAAAGAGGTAATAAGGTAACAATGTCACATGATTGCCCATCCATAAGAGCACTTCTGTACAGTAATGTGATTCAAACTACATTCTACTTTGTGCTATATGACAACCTGTCAAACATAAAGGTGCCTGAAGTTTGAAAGAAAATAAAACAGCGTCTGTAAGTCAACAATGAGTAATTTGTTATTCACAACTCTGTACTTTAATCATATTATTATCTTACATTCATCCACTAACTAACCGAATTAATGGATTGAAATATATAATTTAATATACTTCAGTACATTATTAAGAGTTCTGTTGTCATTGGTACTGGATCTGTGGTAAAATATGACAAATACATTTGCTTTTACCTCACCCTACCACCTGAGTTTATTATTCTGCCTGAGCACTTTTGCAAAGTCCGGTTCTTAAAGCTGCTTTTAGCGTGGTTAATTTTGGGTATTTCAGGTCATTAAAATTTCGAAGCTCGCTGAATGTTATACCCACCAAGATATTCACAGTATATTCAGTTTCGCCTGATGAATATTTATGAGAGCAAACAGTGGAGAGAGAGATTAAATGAGAAAGGAGAGCCTTACTGTAAAAGATTACTAGCTGTGTGCACCCAGATGACCTTGGGGGGGAAGATTGGTTCATTGCAACAGATGTCAAGAGTGTGTCAAATTAACTTACAGTGTCTGAAAAAATCCTGCAATCTGCTTGAAGGTCTTTCATCTGTGTTCCTGCCACAGGCAGTTGTCTTCATTTTAAACATATATTTTTTAGGATATTTTTTTAAACAAAACAAACAAAAAGTTAAAAAAGATGTAACCTTCAACGTTCTTTTTTTCTTAATTTTTGACCATGAATTTTAGCTCTGCTGTACTTGTATGAAAGAATACTCATTTGCTGTTACATATGTGGGTGGGTGGTTGTGTTGCCTCACATCGCCAGGGTAGGGGGTTCGAATCCCACCTCCGCATGTGGATTTTGCACGTTCATGTTGTGTCATGTTGATTTCTTACAGTTGCGCTGGTTTTCTCCTACAACCCACAAGCATGCAGTTAAGCTTATTGGCATCACTAAATTGCCTTTATCAGGTACATCCAGGGTGGACCTCAGCCTTATGCCATACGCTGCCAGGTATAGGCTCAGGGGCAAATACAGGGGCAGAGCCACAAGAGCGCTACTTCTAGCTGAAAGCTGATTGGCTCGTGGAATGCTCCCTCCCCTGTCACTCATTGATTCAAAACATGTCATTGGCTAATGACAAAGTCGACTCCGCTATGTCTGTGATGAACTAGCATTCTTTCCAGGGTGTCCCCCTGTGCCTCCTGGGATTGCCTGCAGGTTCATAATAATGTTCCGGATAAGCAGATATGAATCCGAGAATCACCCCTGGATAGACTTCAGGCCCCATGTGGCCCTGACCAGGATGCATAGTTAGAAGATGGATGTCATTACATATGTTTCTGAAAGCTGTTCTCATATTTGAGTCCATATTAATTTGCACAGAAATCTTATTACCTCAGCTGCTTACCAGGAAACCATATAATATCGTTGGTCATGCTCCTTTTGCAATACACACAAAAGTGGAGACTTACAGGGAAGAATCATGCTGGTAATTGTCCTCTGTAATTGTCCTCTGTAAACATTATTGTATTGCTTCGGTGTATCAAGTTTGCAAAAGCATCAAAGTTATTTAATCCCAAGGAAGTAAAAAGTGTGCAGTGTTACTTCATTGTTTTTAAATACTGAGGTGTGCGAATGTCCCTGCGATGGATGAGATAAGTAATATCCTCTCTGCATGTGGAAGAGTGTGGATTGCTAGACATAGCACTTTGTTTATCGATGCACTGGGGGTAAGAGGGGTTTATGTCTTGAGAAATCTGTGAGGGCTTGTGTCATGCATGGCAGTCTATTCCATTAGAATGTGTACCCGACTGCTTCAGGGATAATTGGAGTTCAGCTGTTTATGCTCTGGTCTAGAAGCTTCTGTGAAGTGGATGCCTGCCTTCCCAGCTCCCTGGGGCTGTCTGTAGATGGGTGGAGGTATCAGATGCAGGACCGAAGCTCTCTCCTGCCTGGAAATGAAGTACAGAGCCATCCCTCATTGTGAGGGTGACAAGACTTCAAGTGGAGGGAGGAATGGTGACCTGCATCAAGCAACATCACCTGACAGAAGGCTACCAGGCTTCCTTAGTCTGCCTCATCTGACCCCTTCGGTACCTTCTGGGCAACCGCACACATTGTTAGAGTGACAAATTGTCAAGCTTTTTTTTTCCCAATCTGAAGAAGTGAAACTCGAACAAGACAGACACATTGACAAAGCTGGCTAAGGCAACCTGAGGCAAGGTATTTGACAAAACCTAAAAGAGGAAGATCCATCGATGTCATTTCCTTTCTACCGTTCTTTGTGCAATCGCTGGAGACATTCAATCTGCTAGAACGATAACCTGTTAGCTGTTCGATCGCTGACAATCTGAATTAATGCTACCTTAGTCTGCTGAAAGGGGCTCAAGAACAGCTAACTGTATGCTGTCCAACATGGAATTCAGGGTCGTATGAATGCATGATGGCCGTCAGTCATTATTATCCACTGTGTGTGTGCATGTGTCTGCTTATAATAAGCAGCTGGGGAACTGGAGTCAGCCCCCTAATGAGGCTACGCTGGCTAATGGCTGCTGAAGATAGGCCCCCCAGCACAGGCCATGTTGTAGGGCCTCACATCCAATCGTAGACTTGGCTCTACAGTCAGTTAGCCCCAACATCATTATTACTCCTGTTAAAAGTTTTCTCCCACTGCAC
>JABFDZ020000050.1:12972383-13001936 GCA_019775955.2 Pollimyrus isidori | reverse complement strand
ATATATATATATATGTATGTGCACGTCGCAAAGCAAAGCATGATGGGATATGTGAAAAGAAGCATTCCATTGTGCCTTTACTCGTGTAAATGGCAAATAAAGCATCCATCCATCCATTTTCTCTAACCACTTATCCTATTCAGGGTTGTAGGGGGTCCAGAGCCCATCCCGGAGGCTATGGGCACAGGGCAGGGAACAACCCATCACAGAGTACACACAGATACCATACACACCGGCAGGCAATTTGGTGACTCCACTTAATCTCAGCATTGGTTTTGGACTGGGGAGGGGGGGAGTAGACTACCCGGCAGAAACCTCACGACGAAACGGGGAGAACAAGCAAACTCCACACACAGCGCAAACTCCATGGCGGCCACGTGAACGCCAGTCCCCGAGGTTTGAGGTAGCAGTGCTAACCACCATCATGTAAAGCGTTATTTTAATAATATTTGGCAAGGCCCTTGTTAGAATCCTCTACGTAGCCATTTCGGCTAGCTAAATTAAGAATCCATTTATATTTTGGATATAAGCTATTGGGTATAGTGGTCTTCTAATCAACTAGATAGTGTTAAGAAATAGGTTATAGATCCAGCTAACAATGATGCAGTGCTAGCATTACAGGTGCGGAGCTCCGCCTCTCCGTAATCTGTTGTACGTCAAAATCGAGTAGCTGTAAGATCGCTCGGGTTTCGGTGAGGGCAGAGCCGAATCACCGCCTGAGAAAACCTCCAATCAGATGCCTCTAGGAAAGCGTTGATAAGAACGGCACGACAAGCTCCTACAGGGCCACTGGGACGAGCTGATGTGGCTTCCCACGGCCCCTCAATGGCGAGCCGAGCGGAATTAATCAGCGGCTTTGTGATCCGCCCCGCCTGTCTCCGATTACAAACCGCTAAATCGGCGACAAGGTCCAACTAATAAATAAAGAGACTGCCGTGACAATCTGCAACGGAAATAAATGGCAGTTGCATTTTTGGGGGGGCGGCTTCTCCGTCTCAAGAAAATAAAGTATGGCCGCAGAGGGGGGCGAGTGAGGCCAAGCGATCAATATTTGTTCAGAGACATATTAAAATAAATCTCACGCCTCAGATCGAGATAAATCTCTCTTTGATGATGAATCCCTGCTCCCACATTTGCTGCATTTGGAAGATTTCTAATCTAAAAACCTCAAAAAAAAAAAAACAAAGCAACAAGCCACCATTTCTCAGATGACCGTCATAGGGTTAGCGGTTAGCAATAGCCTATACCGCAAGCCTCCACTGTATTCTTGTGGAGATTTTTAGGGAATCATTGAATTTTAATTCCAAGCTTAATATGTCATAAATATGCATGGTACAGTGATATATTTAGCGGCAGAGCCGGACTTTGAGGCTCCTCAAAGTGCTCTGGATCTAGAAAGTTCAGAATGCGTTGGAATCGTTAATCTCCTTTGGCGTCGGGGCTCATTGTGTTCCTCGCATTAAAGCGGACTCTCCCTTCCAGCCTTGCTTTCCGTGTCGCAAAAGCAATCCCATGGGTGTCCAGCACATCCTCCCGTGATTTTTCGTGGCTTCCATGGCAACCACATTATTAGGTATGTAGAGTTATGTGTGGTGACCCATGGAGGCCAAGGTTTTATTATCGGCATGGAACAGGGGAATGTTTGGAGGGGATGAACTGGTGTCACGTTTATCTACTCCCTCCCTTTGCTTAGGGCAGCGTAATAACATCGGGCCTCAGGGTGACGGCGCTTGGACAGATGGAAATGCTGAAAAGCTGTCTTGAGGTTTGCGGGTTCAGACAAATGTTAACCAAACCTGCATCTATATGTAGATACAGCAGACAGGAAGGTGCTGCTCTGGCTTGGTTTTCACCACAGCCTGATGGATCAGATAAGAAGGTCTCTGTAATGCTCCAGCAGTTTGTCACCTCAGTTAATTTTGAGGTCACACTTCACGGACGTGGTTCTTTGTTGTTGATCATTGAAAAGGTTTTTTGGACGCGTCAGTCAGCTAGGGAGCAAAGTTATGGATTCTGCTATTTACCTTGACCAATTTCTACCAAATTGGGCTTTAAAAATGTCCCTGGGGGGGTCCATGCCTACATAGCTTGATGCCCATGTTCAGTTGAACCTTGACCTTCCACTTCTAAGCTTTGCTTTCTGACCTTTTCTATTCTATAAAGTGTGGAAAGATAGGCATCATCTCATTTAACCACCTGAGTCTAACCTATAACCTCAAACTTTCTGTCCAGATGGGAAGACACTGCCTGCAGCAGACTATCTCTACATCTTGGCTGCCAGGTCTGTTTTTCACCATTTAGTGTTGAAATAGCAGCGATTATCAATCGTGTGATATTTCTGTGCTGTTTCTCTCATTCATTTACATGAACATTTTTTCACACAAAAAGTACACACTTAGCTGGCTGCTAGACCCAGACAAGGTTTTGCCTGTATGTTGAGCATATTTGTAGAACGAGATCGATATTTATGCTACTGACAGAAAGGTACACATTTGCAAAGAGAGGCTAAATAATTTTTGGTGACTGGTTCATCATCTGGGCGCAAGTGCATTTGTTGCTAATGTTTTTTTTAGAGATGAAATAAGCAGCCTTTGATTATGCATCAAAAAGAAAAAAAATTTATTAATGAGTTGAAGGGGCGTTCTGCCGTGTGTTGTCATCTCTGTCGTAACGAGATAGGAAGGAGGATGGGATTAATCAGCAGCTGTTAAACTGGTTGACCTTTCTGGAAGGACCCTTACAGCCTGAACAACGACCTGGAGCCCCTCGCCCATTGTCGCTGTGCATGGGTACAGGTGCAGGACAGCCGGCATGTATAGCCGGCTGAATGGTCTGAATGGGTCGCCAGTCAGTTGTTTATGGCTGCGATTCATACATTAACTACAGACATGCCGACTTACTACTCTGACAGCAGAACTCAGCAGACTCCATAAATGTCAGCCGATCGTCTGGAACATGGACACAATGATAATTGCGAATGAACTGTGATCTTAGTGTGTCTTTGTTTTCCGGCTTGATTTCATTGGGTAGAATGTGTCACGTGTCACGGGCTTTTGGACAAAGAAGTATTTCTTCTGAACCAGCCTGGGTGGACTAAATGAGAGGCATACTAAAGGCTCGATTAAAATATCCCGCATGCTCTGAAATGTCAGTCCAAAAAAGTACATCAGAAATAAAGAGTGAGAGCAAGCTAGTATAAAATGGTGTTTTTGTTGGTACCAATCCACCTGTGTGCCACTGGCATCATGACGCCCCAATATAAAGGACGGAACAGAATGAATTTGAAGGTTCCAGGTCTTACTACCTTCTGGCTGAGAGACATTGATGCACAAGGCTGTTCATCAACTCTGACAGTGTCTCATTCTGATTAATCTGTGCACTTTTTGACGCATTTCAGGTCCACAGCTTGGGGAGCGAAACGGCCGTGGTCTCTGGCTGCAGCTTTCGCTAACGAGCCTAATTGCCCTAATTGTTAATTGAAGATGGATTACCCAGTGTTTAATCTGCACCCTGACACTTTGATCCGCTGCTCGGTTGGCGTGAAAAGTGTGTGTGAGTGTGTGTATGCGTGAGACAGAGGTGCAGAAGTGATTTGGTGAACGAGAGCCTGGAAGGATCTGAAGGCATCCTCAATGATCAATCAATCCTCATGCCTCAGCACAGATGGGCGTTCCTAAATCAAGCGACCACCAGTGGGATGGCCCAGCCTCACTGCGGGATTCTGAGAAGATCGGAAGCGGCAGCTCGTCGCAGGATCTCCGCAGAGATTTTATAGCTGGATCCAGAGGCATGGGGCATGGTGGCTCCGCGGTGCGTGAGCAGACGGCAGCAGCACACCGGCGGGGATCCCCGGCACACAGGCCGAGAACTGCCCTTCAACCACAACAGAAGGTCACCACATGCGACAGAGTGGTGCTGCTCTGTTCCATAACACCCGATGCGTCAGCCAGGACCCAAGCGGAGCGAGCGCTGGAGATACGTCATGAGCAATGAAACGTTCAAAGAGGGCAGTGTGAGAATCAGAATCTTTATTGCCACACAACCAAGGCCAGAGGACATGCAGCTTGCTGCTGTTGGAGGCACCATCACAATAAAGAAGTAACTAGCAAAATTATGTATTTGTGTTGCGACAAGATGTTCAGTTGCAGTTGTAATATAGGATTTTGGTGTTTTGCTCCGGAGAGGTTGCCATAGTCCTTGAGTGTTCTGAGAGAGAGATAGAGAGAGAGAGAGAGAGAGAGAGAGAGAGAGAGAGAGAGAGAGAACTGAAGTACTTTGCAATAAACGATTTGGTTGTTTGTTTGCTGTTTCGTTTTTCAAACATAACACATAATACAGACAGACAATAAATAAAAGATACATTGCAGAGAAGAGTGAGTGAACTGTGTATAATAAATACAGGTTGGATGGATGGATGGATGGATGATAGATAGATAGATAGATAGATAGATAGATAGATAGATAGATAGATAGATTTGCATTTTGGTGAAAAGACAGGAGGAGGAAAATACACATATAAAAATAAAACTCACATTCCGAAAAGGTTTCACATCAAATACTAAAGACACGCAGGTTTGACTTAATGGGTTTTGAAAAGGAGTTTTATGTTGAGGAAGGATACAGTATTAATTACATGACAGGGAGCCTAACAAAGCAGCGCTGTGCTCTGCCAGGCGAGCCGCACCCTTTACCCCGCAAGATCAGGTAGAGGTGTAGGATCACCTCCAGGACACCTCCAGATCACCTCCAGGACACCTCCAGGACACCTCCAGATCACCTCCAGGACACCTCCAGATCACCTCCAGGACACCTCCAGATCACCTCCAGGACACCTCCAGGACACCTCCAGATCACCTCCAGGACACCTCCAGATCACCTCCAGGACACCTCCAGGACACCTCCTGCTGCAGATGCTATGCGGCTCCTCCCAAGTTCTCGGGCTGTGACGTCTCCAGAGGGGTGTGTATGTGCATTAATGAGCTCCGTGTGTGTACACCCCGTGACCTTTATACTGACGGGTTGTCTGTATGCTCAGGGCGCCGAGGGACACACGCACACGCACAGACACACACACACACACACACACACAGCCAGGTCTCCGCCACTGGAGGACACCCCAGCGGAGGCAATGTCATCTCCATGTGACGCCCTCGAATAGCACAGTGGCTGGTAGCACATCCGAAGGGCACCAACTGGATCTAATAGCGCTCACAGGCGTGAATGTTCTCCTGGGGGGAGGTTCTTAATTTAACGATTAGAATCCAAAAAAGAGGAGATAACAACACACACCCGACATGCTTAACGAAGAACCAGTAAATAAGTTATAGGACTGAGGAAATATGAGTGCATAATTTCAGTTGCATGACGGGCACATAACGGTCTCGCATGCATTAATTTAATAGACACAGCAGCGTTTTTGTCTTTTCCATGGAGCCGCACAGGTCCTACGCCGCCGCCTTCTTATCCGGCCGAGCGCCATGTCACAGGCCATCCTGTGTGTAACACACTGCCCCATTGTGAGCAAGAAGCCCTCCTGTCCCACTATCACAGACAAAGGGCGGCAGTATGGGACCTGTGCGCTAACGCCTCCTCCAGGCCCTCGCGATGGGGACCAATCGTCACGCACCGTGACGTGCTGATGGACGGACTGGAGCAGTTCCCGGGTCCAAAAAGCAAAAAAAGCCAAAAGTCTCGTATTATGTTTGGTTACCTATGGTTAAGGTTAGGGCTGGGTTGGGGTTAAGCACATCATATTGTCATTAGAGTTTTAGCCATAAAAATGAATGAAGAGTCCCCACAAAGATATAATTGCAAAACTATGTGTGTCTGTGTGTGTCTGTGTGTGTAAGGGGGAGGCAGCTCTGGCAGCAGGGAAGGTGTTGTTCACCCGCATGTCTGTGCTGTTTTGTTTTCATTTACTCGCCCACAAATGAAAACAAATAGCTGAGCCTCGTCTCCCGCAGGACCATCTCTCTCGCGCTCCGCCCCCCTCTCCCCACCCCCCCACTGTCTCCCCCATAACTCTCTTCCTCCAATTGCCTCCCGCTGTGCTCTTGCCCTCCCGTGGATCTACACTGTCAACACGACAGTAATTGTCACATGCTCCGAGAGCAGCCGTATGATTGGTCACCCTGTGATGTGCCATCTTTTTTCTCCTATTCACGGTCCTAGGGTAATAATGGAGTCACATTATTTAGGTGACGCTGTTCAAATCGGGACAGAATGGAAGAATCACACACTGTCTTATTTAAAAAGGCCTGCTTATGTAAAAAAATGTAAAGGAAATGGATTCTCTTAAATCAACAAGTGATTGACTGAACTATCCACATTTTTCAAAGCATTCTTACTGTTAGGAATGTTGCACTTACGAAATTCCATCCATCCATCCATTTATTCGGTGCCTCATCATCCTTTGGCCCACATAAGATAGGCCACCCCCCACCATGTTAGCGGTGGGGGTGCTATTGACCCGCGGGGGGCAAGGCTGAATTCAAAGCGCCCCGGATCACCATTCATTCAAGAGAAAGAGCGTCTCCCAGCCGACAGAGAGTGGAAGGAGCTTAGTCGATTTTTCAGCAGCAGCATTTTGCAAACGCCTCCACTACTCGACAATCGCCTCCCGAAATCACTCCCTGTCGCCGGAGCTCTGTGAACCTTGCTTTCTGCTACACGCCATGTGACCCCCGGCAATAACGTTAAACTCACGCCTGCAAGCCGTTCTCCTGAGGCTCATTACTCGGACAAAAATCCGGGCCTTCTTCGCCATTGCCATAGCTGATGCAAATACGCGCACGCCATTTATATCTGCCTTCCTGGTGTCATTTTAATATTTATATGCCCCGGCAGACACACCCTCACATATAAAGTTAGTTTATAAACATACCATGGTTACAGTCCATGTCTCTACCTCATCAGTCTTGCTTAGCTCCATACAATGTTTATTTTTTTCTTTTTAAGATACTTCATTGATCCACAGATGGCATATTTTTCACATCACCACCGTCTTAACAACAAACGCCTGTCAGTATGAGCAAACTCCAAAGCCAACAATGTGTCCGTCAACAATGCTTTTAGTCATAGTGTTGCTTTTCTGTTATTTTTATTGGATTTATATGTATTGGATTTTGCCAAAATGGCATGTGCAAGGGAGGACTCTAACAGCTATAGATAAATCGGTGAAGAAAAAAACATAATCCTTGTTATTCTGACTACGGTGGATTAAAAAAGCTGAAACAATGCTGTAGATAGTTAGGGACCAGAGGCCACAGTCTGCTTTCCCTGCGGAGGCGAGCTGACAGATCCGAAACGCACCCTGGTGGAAGCAGCCGAGTGAGCGTCCCCAGCCCGGGTTATTTTGGGCTGGATTTCGGTGCCTCTGATGCTGCGGGGGCACTGAGAAACGACGGCTTACAGCCGTGCCGTCCCCCAGCAGCGGCGGCGAGCCAGAGCTGCCCTGGTGAGGCAGGTCTACCGGTGTAATAATAACAGTCTTGGTGAAGGCGGGAAAATGGCGGCGTAAACAAACAGAGACATTAGCATGTTCCGGAATAACACACCAGCGATGTGCCTTGTACTGATCTCTAGAATCTCTTTTTTGTCTCCCACCTATGCAGTATCCTGCTGATTATTTTGGAGCCATGTTTGTGTAAATGTCAAGAGGCTGTTTGTGAGAAAGGTTATTTTCTTCGTCCTTGTTCCTCATCTGAAGGTTTCTGTGAGGCTCCATTTTGCTGTAAAAGGTGCCACTGACTTGCAGGTTATTTTCAAGGTGTCACATTTGAAGTTTTGACTGTTGGTCTTTTTCGGTTTACCTGCTGACATGGGGGACGCCGAGTGGGTGCCACTCCTCTGCACTCTTCCTTTCCCTCAGACCAATACTCCCATGTCCCGACAGTTTGTCTGTTACGTGGGGCTCGTTCCAAGGAAATGAAACTTGAGGTTTGGCAGAGAGCAAGACTGTTGCTGTCCGTTCAGCACCGGCGTGAGCAAGGGCAGTACCCTGGACGGGGCTTTAGCCCTCCCACCCCACAGTAACCCACCTGAATTGCTCAGAAAAACTTCCTGGTGGGGCCTGTAACCTTGACAACCTGAGACTCTCCCAGAATCCCTATCCTGAAGGATATGCCACAGGTGTCAGAGAGACTCCTGGGAGAGGTGAAATGTCAGCATAGTGCGTGTTTGTCCACCTGTGCTTTCTCTATTCGGGTCTCTTATACATGCATATACTGTACTGCCCTGGAGATCCCAGGCCAACAGCCACCAGTTAGCACCACTCAGGTTTTAATGAGCTTCACAGAGCATTGGCCGGGCTGCCCGTCAGTAGAGGGGCTTCTTATCTTCTTCACCTTGTTCTTACATCTTGCCTTCCTCAGCCTCCTGCCCTCATATGCACATATAAAAGGTCCAGCAGAAACATCCTATATGTTCGCACTCTCTATACAAATAAAGACACAAGCTGATGCGTCTTAAACTTTAACGAGAGTGTCCTCAGGTGCAATACAGCTGGAGTCCATTCTAGCATGAACTCCATCATAACTTGTCATGCCATCATCCTCATAATAAGACATAATGAGAGTGAAATATTCCCCCGGGGCAATTCTGACTTTCCAGCCCTGATTTACTTGTGATGGAAATGCTGGTACTATGGTAATATGCCTCGGTTATAGCAGAGCTGTCCAGCTGTCCAAAAATGTGTTTAAAGCCAGTTGGAACTTCTGCTGCAATTCTGCAGGGACGTTCGTGGTCTCAACAGTGGACAGAACGTGACAGTCGATTAATGCGAGACGAAGCCAAGGACAGGCGGCTGCACGTAATCCCTCCCGCTCCCCAGATGGCACCGCTGCCAATCAGTGGAACGCAAACATCTCTGGAAAACAAGAGCCCGCGGCCCAGCCATGGCCTTCACCTGCCCTTTGCCGGCGCGCCGGCGGACTGCAGAGCAGGACGGGTGAGCTTACGTGCCTCTTTAAGCCTTTCTGTCAGCGCCGAGTCACCGTAGGAGGTGGGCTCCATCGAGAACGCCGCACGCCGTGCACCGGGAGGTGTTCAGACGGCTCCGTAGCTCTGAGAACCCACCAGGCATCCCGCCAGAAAGGGAAGGCCTCGTCGAGGCTCTCCCGCCACCAAAATACATCCATCTGCGTTCCTGCAGTTCGCGCCTGACTGAACAGTGTATTGGGTAGGATCTGAAGTCCACCGGAGAAAGTGGTGTTAATGAACTCTTCCACAATGTTTAGATATTTACCTGAAGGTGGAGCTGAAGGTTGAATTCACAAAGATTCCCAGAATGACTCTACGCCTCTATTCCCCTGCCGGTTATCATAATGGTTAGCTGAGGATAACACTTTTTCTAGCTTCATCTTTCCTGGCCACAGTTCATTGCGCCCTGCTCTCCTCAGAAGGCTCCCCTGGGCCGATGGCTTGGCAGAGCATCCCGAAAAGGCTCCGCTTTCAAACTGCTCCCAGAGTCAAGCAGCGGAGCCGCGAATCCAGCTGATTCAGCAGGAAGTTCAAGGATGACTTCTCTGGGCCCGGATGAAAGGCTGGAGATGCCTTGCGAGTTCTTCCACTCCATTCCGTGTTCTCGTCCTCGTGTCTCCGTGCGGATGACTGCCAATATATCACTTTTAAAGGTTACCTACAGTGCCGGTTACCTCCAGCTATCTTAAAGCCAGCTCTACAGAAAGGTGTCTTTCTTTTGCTTGTTTTTACCCTCAACAAGGCCGCGAACCACTCTGATATCCCACACCATAAACAATGGCCAGTTAATAAATATTTAACTGTGCTGAAAGCGCCTTCAGTCGCTCTGCAGCAGCAGGACCAGGCTACACCCAGGAAATCTTTACTCCGCAGATGGCATGTTTGACACAGGGAGGGAAGCTTGAATGTGCAAGAGGTATGTTCCGCATCTGGGTATCCAGTAGGAACTCGGAAGAATGACCCACGTGTTACCAGGAGACATTAGCCGAAAGCACAAAATGGCTTTTGGCTCTAGCATAACCTTTTTTTTCCAGCAAATTGCTCCAGTGACTGTGCTACACGTCTGTGTGCGGGGAGAGCGAGCACCTTTCCAGAAAATGCACTGTAGCGCTAAGATGATTAATAGGGTTCAGTGAAATTATGGATGGTTACAAGCTTCCCATTTTAGCAGCGTAAAATGAGCCCGGAATCCTCCACCTAGCATGTCAGGCTGTGGGCTTGAAGAAAGCTGGTGGCAGAGGAACTCGAGAGCAGATGAAGTTACCATCCCGTTCAGCTAGAGGCAAATTCTTCTCCTGTTAAGCCGCGCTTCGTCGAAGCCGCGATAAGCACCTTCCTGGGAGGTGGGTAACGCATTCACCGAGCACGTAGCATACAGCTAGTTAACAGCGAGGGGTTACGCCGGTTGACAGCGGGTCATTTTTAAGACAATGTGAGATAAACTCTCCTATTGTTGCTGAAGGTGTCACAGGTTTTTTCATGGCCGGCGCCTCCATCCCCAGCCTGTTATGGAAAGTGGCCGCAGCCAGGCCCAGCATACTGGGAAGTGACAGGGAGATTTCGGCGAGATAATGAAGCGGTCAGTCAGCCAGCCGGTTCCAGCGGAGCTTTGGGTGGCCTCCAGCCCTCTGCGCTGACGTTTTCCGGGATAATGAGGCATCTCCCAAAGCTCGATGGCTGCACGTGGGCGTGTCTCGGACATGCCAGACTCCGCTTCAGCATACTCCCCCCCCCTCCCCCCCGCACACAGATTGCCAGAGTTCGTTTGCAAGCAGAGAAGTCTGTCCTCCACTGCCGGCTTATATATTTTAAAAAATTGCCAGACTCAAGTCCTTTATGAGAACCTTACGACTGTTTCCCAGCAATGATGAGGCTGGCGACAGTAATTAGCTCGATCCGTTCAGACAATGGGGGGGGGGCAGCACTCCTCCTGACGTTTATGGTCTCTTATTGTCGTCCTCCGCTCCGGGTAGAGGTGCGGGAGAAACGCTCGGCAGGGATCTCCAGCCGCTGTCAGATTCCAGCATCAGAACCGGCGTATTATTGCTTTACTGCTGGGAGCCCATTTCCAGCGAAAAGCCCCAGAACTCAGCTTCTCTAATTTGAATTTTGGTCCAAAATTGTCAGGCGTCAAATTTACCGCCGTGACTCCTACAGCGACTACAGGGATTACAATCGTATGCAAAGTAGATTAGGTACCAATAAATAGGATTCAGCTCAGTAGCTCAGCCCTCTCCTCTCACACCTCCAGGGTTTAAAACCAGCCCTGACTCTCTTGTTCGTGGGGGGCTGCTCTGGGTACCCTGGTTTCCTCACACGGTCCATGGATATGGAGTATACCTACCTCATTTAGTGCTCTATGGACAGGCTACATATTCCAGTTTGATGACACAGATTTTTTTGGAAATGGATGGACGAACCAGAAGTTTAATTGACATTACTGGGAGAATGACAGAGAGATAACATATAAGGCATATCTCAGTTTCATGGCTCTCTGTGACTCTCATGAATAAATCTTTCTTTAATTGCCGTGCTGCATGCGAAAGCTTAATTGCAGACCTCTGGTGGCTGTTTCTGGGAGGACGACCCTGCTCCTGGCCTTTACGCGTATGTGCTGCCTCACTGGCAAGTACAAAGGAGGCCTCAGGAAGAATGCCGCTGCCCTTAGCATTACATCACCTCCCAAATGCGTCCCGGCAGTTAGGTGACTGGAATTGATATTATCAGCGCACATTTCTTGATGTAGAAGAACGTGTAGGTTATTGTTTGAGGCAGACAAAATTCTGTGGTAGAAGAAGAAAAGCAGATGGCTGTTGTCAAGTGAACTTCTTACACATGTCATGTGATCAAACCCAGCGGCCCTGCCTTTGAGAGGAGGAAGGATATCATATCACTCGCAGGCTCGTTCTGGAGATATCACACAGCCAAACGAGGGTCTGCGCACAGCCAAGACAAACAGCCCACAAAAGGCCAGGTATGTGGCGTAATTCATCTCCGGTCCAAAGGACACAGGACTTTAATGACTAGTTCCAGTACCTGATTTTTATTTCTTTCCCTTTTTCAGCTGTTATCACTGCAGGGGACCAGAAGCTGGTGAAATCCCCCCCCAAAAAAACACAGTAGGGGTTTCAGGCTGTCATGTCGTCTGTACCAACACGAACCTGGCATTTGCATCCATCCAGTTACTCATTTGGAAAGGTACCCAAAGACACAATGACACTAGGTCAGTCCCCACGCACATCTCTCACGACTATATTGCCAAACTACCTCCCCTGCTTCCATAAAATGCTTTTCTGTGCAGTTCAGCCACATTTATGGGAAGTTTTTCCTGTTAAAAGCAGGCCAGCAGCCTCTCGCTATTAATGACATCATTTCCTTCGTATTTTGACTTATATGATGGGGAAAATTGGTCCATTTTATTTCTGTGCAAGAACTTCCGCTCCAATAATCATTGGCACAGAAAAATGTATTGCATTCTAACTACGTGCAAATTCACTGTTTTGATTTTTTTCGCCGTCTGCCTCTCCAACCCCGTCTCGCTCACTCTTTCATCTGCCCGTTCACCTTTTTTTCCCCCAAAAACCTCTGTTTTGGTGCCAGACAGGACAGTTTGCCGTGCCCACATAGGTCAGGACAGTGCTTGCCTGGTTCAGGAATACAGAGTTGCCAGGTGGCCTAGATATGTGATCATCATTTCCATGTCCAGCGTCTGTCCCTCTGCCCTTCTCCTGTGGGCAGAAACATTCTGTGCTTCCATTTCTGCTTCCCGTGCCTTAAATGTTTCATGCTGCGCATCCTTTTTGCAAAACTGAGCCATCGGCAAAGCAAACTGCTTGGACTTTCCTGGAGGAGTTGATTGTTAAACAAATAAATGTCTGGTTTCTAGCTTTTTTGGAGCGAGACCACTACCTGTCACTGCTTACAAAACCTTCATATGACGGCGATGTATGAGATACAAGTACATATGCCTTCCACTGCCTTACCTTTTTGCCTATTTATTTAAGGTACAAAGAATGTTGGCTGCTTCTCTTGGGGCAGTTCAGGTGATGTGTGCCAGCATACTACAGCATAAGGACCCTCCTAAGGCTGGGATATTGTGGCAACAGATCTGGTTTATTAATGATTATGGCACCTGCCCGTACACCAGCGGCATGGAGATCTGTTCCCTTTGCCCACCAGCAATGAAAACCACAGGAAAGCAACATGCAGCAGAGCAGTAGTGCATCACGCCGACTCCAAAGCAGCCCCCATTATCCATCCCACAGCTGTCACGTCAGCCGGGCACATCAGACAGAGTCTGGGGGCGATGGCCGTTCCCTGGGATAGAAGGGGCACCATGCCAGGCTGACGGATAAGGAGCTGACGCCAGAGGCCGGCTCCTGAGACCAACCCACCGGGTCCCATCCTGTGTCAGGCGCTTTCATCACCGTCCACCAAGGCTGTTGCGAGGAGAACTGAATCACGTCATGGTATTGGCAGCCTGTCCTCCTGTACCTCTCTTACAGCTAACACTCCCCATGAGAAGGGGCTTCTGAGAGCAGCTGGCGGCAAGCCGTGCGCTTGGACGGGCTGGCGCTGCTATGCGTGGTCTGATTGATGGCAGCCTGTGATCTGAGCCCAATGCGAGTGTCACCTATGAATTGGCATCAGTGATTGTGGTTTTTGGTGAGGTGCCCTGATGCAGATCTACAAGGGCATGGGTCTGACAAGGAGCCATGATGGGTGACAGAGACCATACTACGGCAGGGCACGATGGAGGGAGGAACGACTGGAGTCGAAGGACGGCTCCGACAGAGCAGGGCCTTATTTACAAAAGAGAATCGAATGGGAGAACCACAAAATAAAGGACACAAGGGGTCAAAACTAAACTGGTATAATGGAAACAATACCAGGAAGAACAATACCCATGATATGGAGGAACACAGGGAAATACAATAACTAATACAGGGTAACTATAACTAACAAACACACAACTAACACAGGGCAACAACCTCAATGACCCACTGAGGAACAGAACAAGAGCGAGCACTTAAATGCACCAATAACAAGACACAAGCACATAACAGGTGAGAACCATAACCAAATTAACCAATCACTAAAGGCTAGGGGTGACAAGGAACATGTGAGATAATTAACAATTAGCAGGCACTAGAGACTAGGAAACAATAATAAACACAGAGGCCTTTCAACACTAGGAATGATCAAGGAACACAAGTAAAACAGAACATATCAAGGCACAAGCAGGTTAACCATAACAAGGGCACAGAAGCAAAGACATATTAACAAAACCAGACACCAGGGGATAATATAAAACCAAAATAATGAACAAAAGGCAAGACTGGCCTCGGGCCACCCATGAACTCATGGTAGAAAGGATGTCTGTCTCTGAGCTGCACAGTCAGCCCATTGAGCCACACAGCAGCTTGGTGTGCAGGGCAACACCAAGAGGAATGGCCAGTGCGGACTACGACAGGGCCAAGCAGGCCCCACCCCTGAGAGACCAGGCCTCAAATCCAGTACTGTTATGGGAATCAATTAATCTATTGGATTGACAAAAAAACTCTTAAGTAAGAATAGATCATGCAATAAGACAGGGCTGTAATATGAAGAAAATAATGCATCGGACTGAATAGAGAAAGTAAGTGGATAATGAAAAACCAAGGTATGAATACAGGCCACATCCTGGATTGATGGTCATGAAACAAGAAACCAGTAAGAATCGCGGACTCACACCAGTTCATCGTACATTGGCCAGTGGGTATCGTTAGCTCCTGGACATGTTCGGCATATTTCGTTCTGGTTGTTGTTTCTGTTCTTGCTTCAATCTGATGTTGACCACAGTATATCTAGTCTCTGGGTATGGTGGGGGTGGTTTTATTTAGTTGTTCTGGAGAAAAGAGCTGTGCATCTGCCCTGCTGGGTGTTTTTATGGAAGAGGCAGCAGTAGATGTTGAGTAGTCGTAGACTAAGGCTTTGTTGGCAGGTGAGGGGGGGGTGACTCTTGCTGCTTTCAAAGAGGCCCCAAGGTACGTGGATTTCAGATCTTTCATTATTTTATTTTTTTGTTCTCTCTTTATTTTGTTCGCTCCGCTTAGGTTTTTGGATTCATGGTGGGTCTTATTTGCGTAGGCCTTAATAAACACCGGCTATGTTTGCATCGTAACCCTTCATGGTCAGAAGGACTCAGCAATGTGTTGGAGATGTTTTCAGGAACTGTGGTTGTGCGTCTCCTTCCTCCATTTTTCTTGGAGCATTGATCTCATCATAGGCTTCTGGGATGGTGAGGGAGGAGTTCTAGGGGACTGTGGAGGCTGCTGATCTGAACTGGAAGAAGCTTTGATCTGTGCTGTTGCAAGCTCAAAAGTGATTTTTAGGCCTAGGATCAAGGAATCTAGAGGATTGCATGGTTTGTGAATTAATTCTTCAGTGTTTGCATATTTAATAACTTATTGAGGACAACCTCAAACAATGAGGAAAAGGTATATAAGCCTTTCGCCTGTAAAACGTACCCCCTATGTTTGGGGGCAAATGTCTTAAATAGTTCCCTGCCCTTCTCATCCTAACATCTGCATAGATAAGGTGGCAGTACCACTCCGATATCGGTCTCATCAGAATAGAGGACGGCACCCCAATCTGTTTACCCGGACCTCATCCGGTAGATGCAGGGGTGGGGGAGAGATGAGGCATCCACACGAACGTGGGGTATGGCACAGATACATGGCGATTCAAAGGGAAGAGGACAGATAGTCACCAGACTGGAACTGGGCCCAGATGTCAGCGGTGTGTTCCTCCTGGGGCCCAGGTCTCCCCCACTGGGCTCCAAACTACCTCCATCTGATTTTTAGCAGCCCCCACCTCCCTCATTACAACACAGCCAAACAGGGACAAGAGTAGAATGAGCCCATCTGGGATGCTGGTGTTTCTCAGTCAGTGCGGATTCACCTGGAATCAAAGGAGACCATCCGGCAACACCTCCCACAGCTCCTCGCCCCCCTGTCCTCTACACACAGGTACGGTACCCGCCCCTATCCCAAAAGGCAGCTGGTACAGCATTCAGGAAAGCTGCAATATCCATCTCATTATACAAAGATGGTGCAGTAAAAATAACCACTTAAAACTGTCTGAGAAACAGCCGAATGCTGTGCCTGCTTTTAGATTCGCTCTAAGTTCGTCTGGCCCAAAGCCAAACTGTGGCTGATTCTGAGCACGATGTTGATATGGCAGGTGTATGTGCCGGTGCTGAAACGCCCACTGCACTAAGACCCAGCGTCCTCCTCTCGAAGTGTCGGCTGCCCCCCGCCTCAAGTGTGACCGCTTTGGCAGTCTCTGCGGCGGGAGTGGGGGGGGGGGGGTCATAGGACCCTTACTCAAGCGTGGGCAGACTGCACGGCAGACATAGTGCTGGAGCTCTGGCGGCGCATCCTCTGCGAGGTCACCTCAGGTCACTGGGCAGAGGGAGGAGCAGGAGCAGGAGGCAGAAGCAGGTCCCCTGAGGCCGCATGTCCCCCTCCTGGGGGAGCGTGGGGGGGGTGGCGGTGACGTATCAGCCACACAGCAACAAGTGGGACACTATCCACACTCCAAGCTAAAGACTTAGCGACATTTAATCTGCTCACATCCATATTTTATAGTTTTAAGCTTGACCTATTTAGGTACTTCCATGTCTCCCAGAAGCAATGCAGTCTCTCCAAAAAAGCACAACATCACCGCCAGCCATGGAAGTCAGTCTGGCAAACCTGTAACAGTCAGTGGACTTACTTCTGTTATTCTTCCGCTCTCAGCTCATAACAACATCTGAGGAATAATGAGTAGGGACTAGCATTGGAATAGACAATATATGATTATAATGCATATACAGTAGATACAAAACGTTGTAACACTGATCAGCATAAGATAGATAGATAGATAGATAGATAGATAGATAGATAGATAGATAGATAGATAGATAGATGCCTACAGAAAAATGAAGTACAAGTTGTTCTGGGTGAATTCGATTGTGCTGTTTTTTTTACTGAAAAGCTTAATAAAGATAGATTAAAAATTTTGTATTAAAACCAGGGTCAAGAGCCAGCGGATGAGTGATAAGCTGGTTAGATTATTAAATCTAAGTCTCTGCTACAACTGTTTACCAAAGATTGTAAAGGGAAAGAATATGCAAAAGAGACTGAAGTGATTCACCCAGCTGTCAATGAAGCGGCAGGTTTCTAAAGCGATAGAATGTGCAGCGAGGAACATTGCACTGCGCTGGTGTGCTTGCTCTTTGTCGATTTTATCACAATTTCATCCCCGAGCCCCATTTTCCTGGTCATTAAAACTTCCCGGCGATCTCCTCGGAGCTCGCTCTGCTTACGCAGTGACACATCTGAGCCGATCATGCTAATGTGGCTCTTAGCATCATTTTTTTTGCCCCTGAGTTTGATGCCAGGAAACTTCTGTGCCTCACAAAGTTTCCTGCCTCCACTTTTTTTGCTAACGGCTCCCTGCACCACGGGGTCCTTCTTTAATGTACAGTACTGGGTCTGCGTTTATACCGTCTGTAATGCTTGAAAGCGTGTGAAAGGTCTGTCACATGTATTGTCTTTCATCAAATATTAGGGCCAATATTTGATGAGGCTAACATTAATCTACAGAAAGGGAACGTGACAGGAACTCAGAATGAGAGAAAAGTGAAACTGAATTCAGTTAGCTTTTAGCAAACATGCCTTCGTCTCGAATATTTGTATTGATTTAAGGCTCGAGCTTTGACCCGTTGCTCCTCTTAATCCTGTTTCTCTAGATTTCCTGGAATGTTTAGCTTGGTGCCCATTTACGTCTCACGGACAGACGGCCTGAGGTTACCCTACAGAATATTCTGCTATGGCTCATAAATTTATGGGCAGAAATGCGTCCCTAAACCACGGCCCGCCCAGTACCATAATCGATAGTATAGAACTTCAGCGCTAGACAATGGAAGATCTTTGCTAATAGTCTTTGCTTATAGCTGAAGAACATTTCATGCTTTATTTTCCCCACAATGAATGGAATTGCTATTTATCTTGGTTTGCATCTTAGCAATTCTATTGCCATTCTTTTGAATATCTATTTTACTTTTGTTTGTTCTCCTTGAGGGACCGTTTTGAAAAGGATCCACATCTAAGCCTGTTACAACAGGCTAATTAGTCCATCTTCAGACAGATTGTGCTGCCCAGGGTCACCTACCCCAGGCAGTTCTTGGTTGGAGATTGAGAGACTCCCCACGCAGGATGCTAGCCCATCACAGCGCACACACACGATCGTACTCTGTGGGCGACTCTTAGGACACACACAGCTTAACTCTGTGTCTTTGGGCTGCATAAGGAGACCCATACAGCACAGGGAGAACATGCAAACACAACACAGACAGAGCAGAGGCACACTATCAACCTTTAGCCCTGGTGATGCAATATACATTCGTTACTCTGGGAACCATCTTGGACTAAGGAATGCCGAAACAATCAAAGCTGTTTTGGTCAATGTGCTGGTGATCAGAAGATGCCAGTTCAAATCCCAGGGCCGGCAGACTGCTGCGGCCCTCGGGCCCCTGTGCGAGGCCCTCCAGTGGAGTGCTGCACGCTGGCTAACTTTGTGCCATGACCAGCTAGCTTGTTCTCACCTGCATATGCATCTGTGTTTCTCATGGAGAGCAAGATGGGGAAGGCAAAAAGATAGAGTATCTCCGTGGGGAAGAAAAACATACCACCGATCCATAAAAGATCCTTTGGAGGATGGGCAACCTTTACGCTTCTCTTCCTGGTGACGTTTGAGGTTACTTTTGAAGGCCAGTGTGTATGCAGGTTTTTTGGGTAACCTTTGGTTCAGCTGCAAAACCAGCACAGACAGATATTCAAAAGACTAGCCCTTTCTGGGTAAGATTGCCTAATACTACTTTAAAATGTGGAGTGATGTATTAGACTAACATGTACAAATACATCCACGCAAGAATTTCCAGACAAGTTAAGAAGGACACCCAGGTATGTCTTCCAGTTACATACACAGCAGAGTAGACTAAACTCAGTCACTCACCAAATCAGTATCTCAGTTTGGCTATATTTGGTCATTCATCGATTCACCAATTATTGGATTACTTCTCACATGAATTTTTTTAACCTACACCAAATAGGTTGTAAATATTTTCCTGTGGGGAATACCACCGCTTATTCTGATGAAACAAAGCCTTTATTGTGAAATGTGAACACTTCTGACTGGGGAAATAGGAGTTCTGTACTAGAACACTGTAACCTAAGACAGCCTATACCCCTCGCCTCCATCCACATTTCCACCCTTTCTGGCTTTATCTCTTCACTTCGTGCATCAGTGGGATGTGTGTGTGTGTGGTGGGGGGTTCAAATGAGGCTTTGTTTTTCACAATAATGTCTATGTAAACAGCTGCACATCAGCAGATGCCTGGATTTCTTGTGTGTTCAAGGTCACTCGAGTGTTGAGGCGCTGCGGCAGCTTGCTCGCAGCCAGGGGGTGCTACCCGCTAGCCAGGCCGTCATGCCCAGCATGGGAATAAAGTGTAGTAACTGGACACTCCAGAATGCAAACCATGGGGCTACAAGTAGCTATATTCTATGCAGGGGTGGGGACACAAGGGCACTGGACCCAGCTGATTGGTGCAGGAGCGTCCCCTACCCTGTCACTCACTAATTCAAAACATACTGTATCATTGGTTATCAATAAAGTTGGCCCTTCTGTATGAATTATGGCCTCTTATGCCTCACACCATATAAGATCTCAGAATAGCCCCTGATTCTGACATGTCTCTTCTTACACATTTACTCGTAAAAATACTCATGAAATGTGAGGAATGCCCTCAGTCTCCTCTGGCCCCAAGTCCACTACTGAACTCTGATTTGTGCCCCTATACTGTTGGTATAGATATGTTGGGCCTGAGTGTGGTTCAGTGAGTTAGGGATCTGTGCTTGTGATTGGAAGGTTGTTGGTTCAAATCTCAGGGTGGGGAGAATAATGTCACCATTGGACACTTAATGTCTAATTGCTCTAGAGGAGGGGTAGGTAACCCTGATCTTGGAGTGCCAGTATCCATCTGGGTTTCCATCCTACCTGGGCTCAGAGGGTAGGATGTAAAACCTGCTGGGTACCAGCACTCCAGCATCAGGACTAGCCACCCCAGCTATAGTGGCTTTCTGACCCTGCATTTCCAATAGTACATAACTTGGGTTAAAATAAAAAGACACATTTTTTTCTGGAGAACAGATGCACTTATTTTTCAGACACACTAAACCATTTATCCCGGGGGTTTAAGGATCTTGCTCAATGGTCCAACAGAGATGTGACTTTCTGCCTCAGATGGGATTCAAACCAGTGACCTTCCAATGAACGGCACTGGGGCCTAGCTGACTGAGCCACACAAGAGCATCTGAATAAAATGAAAAAACCTATTTTCAGCCTTTGGAATTGCACATTTCTTACCCTGGTGATGTGCACCCCAACAGCAGACCCCCCCGAATGCGGTATTCTTGATATGCTCAGCCTCCTCTGTGTTGAGGCTCCTTTGGGAGGCCTGTGACTATGGTGAAATACACCAAACCCCCTGAACACAATGGGCAGCAACACACTCATTCTGAACATCCCATAACAATTTATTAAAAGCATGTTAATGCAACACTCAGCTCCAAATATTTGCATATAACCTAAAATACGGCTTGAATTGTAAAAAAAAAAAAAAAAAAAAAGGGTTTCTGTGTTGGTTAGAAAGCCCCATTAAATTCTCACGTTGCTTTCTGTAGCTAGAAAACTGAACATTGTGCTCTCTAATGAATCGATATTAAATATGACCTAATAATGCACTGCCACACAAGGGAAGGTCTTCTGTTGAATGCTTCTGTCTCTACCCTATTTCTACAAATATGAGCATAAAAGCATAAATACGAGTTACTGCCTCAGCCTTTTGTCAGAGCTCGCAGGATCTATATGGTCGTAACTGTGTCAAACAGGCCTTATCTCATCATCGGATCACGCGCTACAGGGCTGATTCTAGGATCTTTTTAAGGTGGGGGGGGGAGCATGAGAGACCCTATAATTTATATAGCTGGGCCAACTGTATCATTAGCCAATGATGTGTTTTGAAATGATGATTGACAGGGCAGAGAGCATTCCAGAGTCCAATCAGCTTTCAACCCAAGTTCTGTGGCCCTCCCCTTGGATGTGCCCCTCATGTATTATAAATCCAGACATTGCTTTTTACACAGACTGTTACATGAAAGGTTTATAACACATATATGTATTTACACATGGCTTCATTCATGAATGTTTAAATACTCCATATGAGATTCAGTTCTGAAGCAGGGGTGATATGAGGTGAGTGCCTGGAGACAGCCGAGTGTAATCGAGTTGCCGCGTGTAATTCAGAAGGAGTGGCGTCTTCCTGCAAATGCTAATTTCTCCATTCCGCTTGTGTCGTGTGTTCTGCTTCTGTGGGGACGGTGGCTGATTAGGTCATGGAAGCCAGCTACTGATTCATGGGCTGACAGGGATTGAGTTCAGCCTGGGATCAAATCTGGAGCTGTCTCTCCCCCGTCCGACCCAACCACACGAGTCACCCGAGCACTTCGGAGGGGCTCGCGATGGCCGGCCCTTAGCAGCCACCCTGGAGTATTTCATTACGACACGGAGCGACGGCGCGACTAATATAACTGACTAGCTGAGTGAGTAACAGCGTGACAGTGAGGCGTAATTGCAGTACAGGCTGAAAGGCCAGGAGGTGCTTCTTCATCTGAGTGGGTGACAAGTGGGTGACATTTACTCAGCTGCGGTGGCGTCCGGAGCGCTGCCTGTCAGCCCAGCACCCAAGCTCCCCTCACAGCTCCGGTCCCCCGCATACCTGAGGCAGCAAAACAGAGGTCCCTGTTGCTGGCAGAAACCGGTTGCCACAGCAACAGGGTTCAGAGGTGGGAAAGAGGCTGTGTGGCCCCAGGCAATTTTAATTGCAAATCCCCCCTGGCCACGTCTGACTGAGAGAGATCTTTTTTGTAACTATTGTAATTTTAAATAACGACATTCATAAATCTGTGTGTGCCACACTGAGACTTTGGAGTGATATTAACAGGTGTTGGTTTCTCTGCTTGTGCTAAGTGGGAATTTAATGTAGCAAATTGTTGGGTTTGTAGGATATAATGTGTGTCTCTCATTTGCATCCTCAGAGTTCTGGCCCAGCAGGGGCCACTCTAGGGTTTTTTTTTATGGTGGTGGGAGGGCACAAGAAGAACCATAATCCATACAGAGGAATTCATACCTTATCAAATCGAATGATGTGTTTTGAATCTGTGACTGACACACCGGGAGCCATTCAGCTTTCAGTGTCACTGTGGCCCCACCTCTGTACATGCTCCCTGTGGCCCAGTTGCATTATACTAGGAGTGGAAGTGTAAAATACCATATAGAAGACTCTGACAGTCCAGTAATTCCCAACCCTCACCCCCCACCCTCACTTTAATAGATCCCCTCAGGGCGTCCCTACACTAACCAAATAACGCCGCAATCTTCCCAGTGAGAATTGCAGCTTGTCTTGAGTTCACTTCCATTCGATTTTTTCTGATATAGTGCTCCTCTAGATGTGGTTTTTCCAGAACGCCAAGTATAAGTGCTCCTTATGAGGCACATCTGTATGGCCAGGGCCATCTGTGAAGGTATCACGCAAGCTGCAAATCACTGTGGAGAACGCCGGGCGAATGGGCAACCACCTCCAGATGATGAGTGTGGACAAATTAAATGGGTGCTTTGCTTGAGCTACAAGTTGACTTCAGGGTCCCAGTTAATCCAGTCAGTGTATCCAGTCAGTTGACTGGATACATTTCAACACCTGAAAGTCTCTTTTGACAAAGGATCCGAATAAGTGGAAAGAGAGTCTAATAATAATCCGGCCACAAGACAATTATTTAAAGCATGTCGAGTTTTCATGGAAATGTGTGTTTTTTTGTCAACACATAGCTTGGGTTCTGGAACCAATCTCCTGGAGAGGGGCTGGACGCTCTTTTATTCAGGAGTTGCGGAGGGTGAGTGACGCCAGGCTGGGGTTGGGCTATTGATGCTCCCACATCTCAGTGCATTAACAATGGAGTTTACCCCGGTGAACGACAGGGCTGTTTCCCTGCGCCTTCGGGTCGGGGATCGGTCTCGGACTGTTTTCTGCGCTTATGCTCCGAATACCAGTTCGGAGTACCCAGCCTTCTTGGATTCCCTTAGCAGTATGCTGGTTGGCGTGCCACGAGGTATTTCCATCAATGATACTGTGACCTGGAAGGGGGTGATTGGGAAGAACGGCCACCCTGATCTGAACCCGAGTGGTGTTCTGTTATTGGACTTCTCTGCAATGCATGGTTTGTCCATAATGATCGATTTCATAATTGTATCATCTGATTTGCGGCCTTCTGTCTTGGACAGTCAGTTAAAGAGAGAGACAGAGCTATCAACTGATCACCACCCGGTGATGAGTTGTCTCAGGTGGCGGGGGAGGAAGCCGGTCAGACCTGGTAGGCCCAAGAACCTAGTGAGGGTTTGCTGGGAACGTCTGGCAGGGGCTCCTGTTCACTGGAGCTATAACTCACACTTCCAGCAGAATTCCAACTGCATACCTGGGGAGGTTGGGGAAATTGAGTCTGAATGGACACTGTTCCGGACCTCCATTGTGGAAGTGGCCGTATGGCGCTGTGGCTGCAGGGTGGTCGGTGCCAGTCGTGGTGGTAACCCCTGTACCTGATGGTGGACACCAGACGTGAGGGGGGTCGTCAAGCTGAAGGAGGAGGCTTACCGGGAATTATTAGCCTGGGGGTCTCTGGAGGCAGCTGACGGGTACCGGCAGGTCGCAGAAGCAAAAACCTGGGTGTGGGAGGAGTTTGGTGAGGGCATGGAAAGTGACTTTCAATCGGCTTCAAAAAGGTTCTGGCAAATATCATAAGTGGGAAGCAGCTCCAAATTCCTACTATTTATAGTGGGGAGGGGGCGCTGCTGACCTCACCTGGGGACATCACCCAGAGGTGGAAGGAATACTTTGAGAACCTCCTGAACCCTGCCTGAGATACATCCACGCACACTGCCTTTGAGACATCTGATGGCACAGGGCCTGAGGGTACTGGGGGGAGCTTGCTCCTCACTGGGGCTGAGGTGGCCAGGGTGGTTAAAGAGGTACGTGGTGGCTAGGCCCCGGAGGTGGAGGAGATCCGCCTGAAGTACGGGAAGGCTCTGGATGTTGTGGGGCTGTCATGGCTGACATGCCATCTCAACAGTGCGTGGAGGTCAGGGACAGTTCTGCTGGTTTGGCAGACTTAGGTGGTGGTACCGGAGGGTGTGTTCCAACCACAGGTGGTCACACTTCTCAGCCTCCCTGGGAAGGTCTATTCTGGGGTACTGGAGAGGAGGGTGAGATCCATAATCAAATCTCAGAATCAGAAGGAACAATGCGGTTTTCGTGCTGGCCATAGACCACTGGACCAGCTTTATACCCTTTTGAGAGTACTGGAGGGGGCCTGGGAGTTTCCTATCCAGTCAACATGTGTTTTGTGGACTTGGAAAAGGGCTCCGTGAGGTGCTCTGTGAGGGTGCTTCGGGAGTATGGGGCCCGGGGTCTGCTGTTGTGGCCAATTCAGTCACTGTATAAATGGAGTAGAAGCTTGGTCCACATTGCCAGTAATAAGTCGGACGTGTTCCCATTGCGGGTTGGGCTCCACCAGGGCTGCCCTTTGTCATCAGTCATGTTTATAGACAGGATATTTAGGCACAGGGTGTTGAGTGTGTCCAGTTTGGTGGCCTCAGGATTGCCTCGGTGTTTTTTGCAGACAATGTCATCTTGTTGGCTTGATCTGCTGGGGATCTCCAGTGTGCTCTGGGGCAGTTCGCAGCTGAGTGCGAAGCGACAGGGATGAGGACTAACACCTCCAAGTCCAAGACCACGGTTCTCAGCTGGAATCAGGTGGTTTTCCCTTTTCGGGTCAGGGAAGGCGTACTGCCCCAAGTGGAGGAGTTCAAGTATGTCGGGGTCTTGTTCACGAGGGAGGGTAGGCGAGATTGGGAGCTAGATAGACAAATCGAAGCATTTTTTTTCTTTTGCATTTTCACAATGCAAATGACACTTTAATAAAGGCAGATTTTGTTATGCATAAACAATGGAAGACAGAAGCACATTTATAAAAGGTAATGGATTGTTCTGTTTCATATTACTTATTACCAGCTTTATGCACCATGAACCACAGTCTGTAGGCTGTAGAACATTTCCCCATCGAAATGGCCAATAAGAATTGTCAGCATCAGCTACTGTCATATCTCTTTTTTAGTTTGACTACCTCAATACATGAGTTTGTGAGTTAGCTAGCTAGCTATCTATCAACATTATGTTGTTAAAATTTGCTATATAAAGTAATCCCAGAAAACAATTATTATAATGAATGCAAATAACTACAGAACGAGTGTAAATGCTAGTGAAACAGATCATTTCATAAAACATTTTTTCATGGTTAATTAGATGTGAAACTCGATCAGTAGACAGAGGAGAATGGGCGTATTCCATCTGTAGTAAAAAGTCACAATCGTCAAATTGTGGACATGCATGGTTTTCATCGGACAGTGTCGATATATTGGCCTGACTTATCAGCTGACCCCAGACTTTTTGGCAATTATTTTTAGAAGGAAGATTTTGGAATAAATATATAATTTACAAGAACATATAACAGGTTAACCAGCAATTGGATTTCAAGAAGTGTATTAAATAGCACACATTCAAAAAAAACAAATGTATTACTTGGGGGGGTTAGATGATGAATATTATAGACTCCACAACCCTTGAGGGTGCAGAATATTTTGTGATGCAGCAGACCCACATGAAGAGGGTAAAAAAGAAAACGTATTATGGAGAAAGATTGAGCCATATTAATAAATGATATGACAGCTCTTTTAAAATGAATGTTCCTATCTTCATTAACAGCCACTGTCAGTTTAATACCAGCAGTAGCACAACCAGGAAAGCCAGCAATTTACACGACACTCAGGGATACACGCTAAACACACCCACTGCTGGGGTGGCCAGCTCTCACACACCTGGCGTGATACTCCCACTTTCGCTCACGCACAAAATCTTGCAGCAAATATATATTACAGTAAGTCAAAACACTCATTACAAAATATCATATTTTGTGCCATTTATTGCCTTTTTTGTCTACACCCCGAATATAAGACGACACCACTACCTAAGAAGTATTTTTAGGGGGAAAAAAACCCTGTCTTATATTCGGTTCAACACGGAACGTCTAATTTGTACCACGTGGGCTGTTGAAGCCGCCAGAACATTCTTGTTGTGTGACGATGAAGATGGTGCCTCGACCTGAAGCCCCTGTACTCCATGAACTGCTTTATCAGCAAGCGCCCGCCATCTGTATAATATCATAACTAACATCACAATAACAACATGAGGAAATGTGTTTGCGAATGAATTCCACAGCATTGAGATTAAAGCCACTTCCCCAAGGACTCCTCGTCATTTTATCACCGCAAGACATCAATAATTTCAGCCGATTCAGGAGTCTCAGATCTGTCTTGGGACCATTAAACGATTCTTTGAAAAGTAGCCATTACATTCCTCAAAATTTTGCCCCTAATTCATAACTTTTATATTCAGTCTCTTGTGTAAAACTCTTCCTACCTTATCAATCAATCTATCATATATAGGATAACATAAGGATAGGTAAGAGTAGGTCACCAAATGTATGATAGGACAGTGGTTCTCAACATTTTTTGCACCCAGTTTGTACCATGCCAGCTCCGTTGTGACCATATGTCAGGTATATTCATAAAGCATGCAGTGCACTCTGCAATTTACACCAATGGATGCATATTGCACAAATCTGATTGGATGTGCCAGTGAATTTTAAATGAAGTATCTGTAGTTTGGTTTCTTGGATTTGTTGAGTGCTAACTAGTTTTGCGTTAAGCATTTGCAGACCCAAGATCCGTGTGTTTATATAGGTTAATTCAAGGACTGAAGCTGGGAAATCGGATCATAGTTTAATTTAGGAGGTGGCTGATTTTAAAATGCTTATATTTCCAACTCTGTCTTGTGACCCTTTCAGAGCTTGAAGAATTTGGGACGCGACCAATGGGTTGAGAATTGCTGGGATAGGAGCTTAGTTTGTATGGGGTAGGATTGGCTGGGGAAAGATGTTATAGCCCTATCTGACTGCATTCGATTGGTCCGTGCTCCTGTCCTTCAGCTGGCTCATTCAATTAAATGGAGAAATGTCAAGGGACATAGAGAGAAAGAAGAAAAAAACAGACAGCAAAACCAAGACAGCCTTGTAGCCACCAAAACTATCCAAGGGATGTAATTGCAAGACTGGGCACTGGGTGCGCTCTCCTTTTTAATTCACTATTTTAAACTCATAGTTTGTCCATGTTTTAGTAGCACATTTCCGGTTAACCTTTCTGCTCCTCAGGTCACTTTATCTGGTCCCCAATAGGTTACCATTTCCTCTCCGTCGCTCACAGTCCATCCATAATGCTTCCTGCTCATGTCAAAAGCTGCACATGGCCTTTCAGTCATGCCCAGCATCGACTTGGAGACTCATTCAACCTCTTCTTGCCTCAGTAATAAATAGAAGGCATCTAAGTGCTTTAAATGATTTGCTGGGTATGTGTACGTTTTCATCAGCATGTCAGGGCTTGAAACCTACAAATTTAAAGTGCCTTGACCTTTATAAACTGCAGCTTGTTTGTTTAGCCTCTCAGTCACAGGTTATCCATTTACCGTAGAAGTACTGAATAACAGAATGGGAGAAAAAGAGAGGACCTTACCGGCATATACGCCTCTCCCATGGCCGCACTGAATTCTAATTGTGCTGGAACTTGTCTGGGCAGGTCTCAGCAGAGTCGGGACACTGGACAAACGCAAAGCCTCTGTCGGAAGTTAACGGTAGCCATCCCTGCTAATTCACCCCCTCCCCTCCCCTCCCCTCCGCCCCCTCTCCCCCGAAGCCATCTTTCCATAAAGCAGCTGAAGCTTGGGTTTTAAAAGCTTTCCAAAGGTCGCTGACTACAGAAGCTCGACCGCCTCCCATTTATAAAGCATGACAAAGCAAATTTTAAAGTAAAAACATTCATTAGGTGCTCGGCCAGAAGTATTACATTTGTGCTTACTACACTGCATATTCTAAGGCTTGATACAGCTTTTTATAAGATGGGCAAAGCCATAAAGCATATTGCTGAATATATATTACCTGTACTTTCTCGATATACTTGATATATGTTAAAAATATTTAATTTTAGGCATTTAGGCTGTTTTTATCCACCTCGACTAGGTCATTATTCCCGGTATTCTGTTGTGCAAAATTTGCTAGATATTACCAGCCAGAAATAAAATCCATCCTGATTAATTAGAATCGGGTGATTGAATGACCAGGTAATACCTGCTGTCTTCGTACACGTCTCTTACAAAGACTATTAGCACTTTAGAGCCAACTCCAGCGGAGCGGAAATCTCGGCAATGGGATTTGCTCAACATTGTCAGCGATGACGTTCCAGTATCGCGGTGAGTCTTAGCTACTGTTTTTTTTTCCCTTCTCTTGGTATTTTCTTGATACCGTTTGACAACTGACCTTTTAAAGTGGACTTGCACACATATTATCACCAAGTGCCCTTTCATAAGTGCACGTTTTCAGAGTTTGCTGCAGTTTTATAAAGAGAAATTTAACATTTGAGACTGGGCGCCGTAAGCATTTGTTAATATCCTGAATTGTTTTCCCTAGACAATCCCAGGTTTTTTATCGATGCACAAGTTAAACACTATTCCATTATGTATGTTTCTCTAGGTTGACGAGCCAATTGACTGATTGATGCATTGATTTGTGGCTTAAATCTCTGTGTTCTACAAGCAAGGCTGCATGGATTTGTTGTCCCTGGCAAACTAGGTACTCTTGTATAATGCATTTCTATTCCGTGCATGTTTCGGGTGCGCTGGAACCTGAAATGAAATCTAAGAAGGATAAATGCCCCGAATCACAGTATTGATTGATCATGACTGATGGACGCCGGTTCAATCGCTACCGCAAATCTGGCGCTTGAATAGTTACACGGCGGCATCATGCTCTTGAATCTGCTCCCCGACGTTAGTCTAATAGAGAGCGGGGGCCTTTCAAGCGTCCGTGTGTCAACACACCTGACGCCTCAGATGGAAGCAGAAGAGTGGGAGCAGATGTCACAGCAGACATCTGAATACACTGGAAGCACTTAGATGCTTTGATAGAACATGCACAGATTAGCCGTAATATTAAAACCTCCTGCCTGGCATTACGTATGTCCTCCTCATGCTGCCAAAACAGCTGTGACCCATCGAGACACAAGACCTCTGATGGTATTCTGTGTTATCTGGGCCCCATATGTTATAACAGATCCGCTGTGTGTTGCAGCTCTTCCCACAAATGGTTGATCAGATTGAGATCTGGGAATCTGTTCCTCAATCTATTCCTAAACTGAATGTAACCGGTGATCGCGAGGGATGACGTCACCCGCGGATCCCGTATTAGGTTGCATGCATGAGAGGCTGATTAGTAG
>JABFDZ020000050.1:12959824-12972008 GCA_019775955.2 Pollimyrus isidori | reverse complement strand
GAATGATAGCTACTAACTTTGGGGTGCTGTGATTATTGGTGCTAGCTGTGTGTGGTGTTAATGTGAGTTGTTGGTGTGTATGTGGTGTTTCTCTTTCTTCTCTTCCTTCCCCTCCAGGTAAGCACCTTCCCTGGCTGGTTAAAGGGTCAAGGTGGGATTATAGAGTGGGACCACCAGTGCCTGGGTTTTACCCTTAACCCCAATTATGTCTGGGGGGTTGTGATGTAATATGCTGGTAATTGGTTATCGGCCTGGAGATTGTTTTTAATATTTTTGTTGTTAAATTGTTTTATTCCTGGGATATGCGTCTCTGTGTTCATGCAATGTAGCTGCGGGTGAAAGGTCTGAGGTTCACGACATCCTAAGGGGCAGGGCCTTGGGTGGCGTAGTCTGGTTTATGTAACCTTGTAGTCAAGGTTACAATCACTTGCTTATCCGGTTGAAAGAGGTAACTGACATTGGGGACTACAGTGGCACTGATGGGGTGTACTTGGTCTTAAACACTGTTTAGGCAGGTGGTAGTTTTCAAAGTAACATCCACATGAATGCCAGGTTTTCCAGAAGAACATTGCCCAGAGCATCACGCTGCCTCCACTGGTTCACCTTCTTCTCCTAGTGCATCCGGCTGCCATCTCTTCCCCAGGTAAATGACATACACACACCACATGATGCAACAGGAAACATGGCTCTTCAGACCAGGCCACCTTCTTCCATTGCTCCGCGGTCCAGCTCAAACACTCATGTGCCCATTAAAGGTGCTTTTACAGATTGACAGAGGTCGACATGGGCACTCTGATGAGCCGACAGTACGCAGCCCTGTACACAGCAAGCTGAGATGCACTGTGAGTTCTGATGCTTTCTATCAATGCCAGCATTAGCTTTTCCAGTTATTTGTGCTCCACCCCCCCCCCCCCACACACACCTTCTTGGTTTCCTCGTGCTGTTGCAATTCAGCCTGCATTCGCCAAAGGAGACACGAGCTGCTGCTTTATTGCACCTCGGCAATTAGGGGTCACATTCTCTCTCTCCCTCCCTCCCTACTACCTACCTATATCCATCCATCCTTAATATAAATATTTAACTTGGGGAATACCACAGTCATTTGAATATTAGAGTCGATTCTCAAAATGACGCTTTCAGATCAATAGAATCGATATTTCAGTGCCGACCCGCTCATCCTAATCCTGGGATGCTCTGTTTCCAGACTCTCATCCCTACCCCTGCCCCCACACCTGGTACCCCTGTTACTGCCCCTGGGCTGATTTCCATACGCGGAATTGCACTGGTGACCAGGCCCCGGTTGCAGATGGATTGCCCGTTGAGCCTGGAGCTTTCGGAGCACAGAGGCAGGCTTTGTTTGCGGACCACTTTTTTGATGATACTGAGAGAGTTTCATTTTTGTTTTACTCCGGCTTCGGCTCAACGTCGGCTCAGCTTATGTGACCTTCCGCTTATTGCCGCTCTGCACAAACATTAAACCCTCTTCTGAGTTTAATAAACTTGTTAAAGCTTTTGTAAATTCCATTTCCCACGTGCAAATGTCATTTATAAACACATTATGCAGGACACATTCATTCATGGTGAAACCCAAGGAGTACTGTGTGAGACATGGAGAGAATTAACCCAGTTGTACTAGAGCAGGAACCTGGGGTTTAGGCAGTGACATATAGGAAAATAGATCTTATTTTCAGTAAAATTGCTGACCCCTGCATTCGTGTAATAGCCTGGCAGGTTTCCGCTTCCGTTACAGTATATGTCTTGCTCTGCGGGGTGAAAAGGACAACTCAGTGTGAGGGCAACTTTGTCATAACACAGAATTTCAACCTGTCACTCCACTTATGTTATAACAGGGACACCCTGAGAGGAAATAGATTTTACCTGGTACTGACAGAGAGGACAACCTGTTTCGTTTTCATTGATTGCTGCTTTGAGGTTGGTCAGGTTTGCAGAGGTTAGATAACAGTTTGGGAAGGTGGGTCATGCTGGCCTATGTCAGTTGTTCATGGTAAAATATGTGAACAGCCACAAACATGTCAGCCTCTGTTTCCAGAATCAGAATCAACTTTATTTGCCATGTGCAACCCAAGCACAAGGAATTTGTTTTTGTGCATTCGGTTGCAATAAGGGACAATGGAACCAACCACCTGGACAGTCCAGTGCAGAAAATACAGTAGAAAGTATTAACTAAATGGCAAAAGAATGAGGAAAAATGTTACATTTTTGGGGTCAAAATGAGTCCAAACAGTATTTTTAGACTTAAAATCTTCCAGTTTAAAGCCTAATTTTGTTTTCTTTGCTGTCTCCAGCATGTCCGCATACCTCCAGGAAGACGCAGATAGAGCATGGCTTCCCATCATGCATTACTGCTGGCTGGATCCTGTTCTGCACGCTGTGAGTGGCCCGGCACCAGGCAGGGGGGCCAGCACCACACACCCTGCGATGCCCCCCCTGAGTCTGGACAGCAGGCAGCCAGCGAGCAGCCAGTATGTCAGGAGATATCTGACAGCTTCAGAACTTCCTGTCACGAGCCGAGCATGGCACGGGACACAGGACAGCCTGGCCGCTCTTGGGTCCGTCGTTATTTTGGGCACCCTTAGCATGCTCATTTGGGCCACTTCTCTTTTTCTGCCACCTCCAGAGGTCCATTTGGCGAATATCCGTAGATATGCACTGACCCATCCTTACGGATGGAAAGAATGTGAAAAATGTCTCAAGTGAGCTATTTTCTCTTCAGAGGCAACACTCAGGCACAAGCTGACACATTTATACAGTATTTTAGTCTATTGTCTATTACATGCTCACCTATACTTGCCCCTGCTCTCCTCTTCTTCCTCATCGTCATCGTCCATTGCTATTTGCTCAAGAATGAGTAGAGGTAGATTGGAATGCTTCCTTTCACATATACCACCATGCTCTTCTTTGAGACACACATGCATATAGATATACAGTAGTTGAGAGTGAAGCTTGAGGTCTGAGTGCAGGGTTAGCCATTTGTCTGGTGCCTTGTGAGCATTTTGGGGAGGGAGGTGGGGGGGGGGGGGGTTGTTAATGGCCTTGCTCAAGGGCCCAGCGGACATGTAACTCGCCAACTGAGAACCAAACACCTTCCGATCAAAGAGAAGGGCACAGATAAATACCGAGGTACGAGTGCGACATTTTGCATAGTTTAGTGAGGTAGGGTTTCCTCAAATAGACTAGATTAGCAATAAAGGAGAACAAACAAATGTCGCTCTATTTCCAATTACCATGGGCCATGCTTGGGATCACAGGCCCGCCCTGTTCTGTGGCCCCACATTAGCATTTCATCAGTACTGGCGGTCCAAGTTCTGTAAATGAGCTGACTATAAGAAGAATTTCCTTTATTTCCCATATAAATTTGTAGGCCGTGCAAAGACTTTCAATTATGTGGCTCAGAGGAAAACAAATCTTCGTGGGGACTTGGTGCAACGGGCCCAAAGGTCTTATTCTCGCCGTTTATGTTCCGTGATCAGGGCTCAGTGATAAAGTATCGCAGGATGTCCTCGCTTTCTGTCCTGCAAGGAGATGCCTGGAGCACTGCGGAAAGCCGAATGGAACTGCCAAGCGCCACTACGTTCATGATGTCGACTCTGACACATGTGCTGTTTAGGTTTTAGAAGGAATCGGGGGGGAGGGGGGTTTAATGAGAGGTTGGAGGAATGCCGCTGGTTTTTTGGAAGTGAGTCTTATCGATGGGTCCGCGGCAGCTAGATCAGCACTCCTGTCAGGCCCCAACCTGCCTGCGATACGGGAGGTGATGCATGGTAATCATGCACTGGACACTTGCACTGCGGCCTAGCTGACCTTGAGCTGCCGGCAGCAGAAGCGCTAAATGCCAAGTGTCAACCTATTTATCTATCTATTTATCTCTAGGGTCCATTGATCACAGCGGCTGCCAGGGACAGAAAAGCCTCAGTAGGGGGAACGAGAGTCTCTGCATACCTATCATGCTACTCCTGTCCATCAGGCGGCTTCATTTCCACAGAAAACAGCAGCAAAGGCAAATCAAGTTTCTGACTGCATCCAAATGCATCTCTGGAATTTTCAGGATTTTTGGTTCAGTGCAGTGGAAGGAGAAATACATCTTCTAACATATCAGACGCTGACCAGTGCTTTAACCAGTATAGTATTAGTATTGCTAAGATCCAGTTCCATCTAAGTGACATCTGGGATTATACATATATGTATGTATTTTCTGATTTGTGAAATTAAAAAAGGGGGAAATTAAAAAGGGAAAATAACAAAAAATATCCACCGAATGCCCCCCCCCCCCTCCCCCCCCAAAGAACTTAAGGGGGATTAGGGTGTACGGGTTGGCACTTACGGAGTAATGGATGGATGGATGGCTGGATGCTAAAATGTGTCTCTGCCAAATATTATGTACAGGACACTGTTTTTGTGTCATAATTCTGAGAATAAAACATCAGTAAATAGCGTTATATGAATATATATCCTTATTATACCAGTAGGCTATTAGTACAAAACTGACAGGATATGTGTAATAATGGTAGGATGTTGGGTGCAGAAAAGAATCTAATGATTAGCTAATGACCTATTTCAGTCTCATTTGCATGCTCATTAGACTCTGATATCTTCTTAATTTGTATCCTATACAGTCAATCATAGCTAATTAGCAGTTATAACAACATGTCTGCAAATATATAAAATAATATTTTGCAAGGCAAGCGTGCAAAGTGTTGTCCACAAGGTTGCAGATGCATCACCTGTGTCCCTGTGCTGGGGGGGCAGGAAGAATGTGGGGGTTTGGTTGTTCGTTCCAAGAAATATTATAATGACGTAACTGTATTTAATTCATACTGAAGGTATTAGGTGAATCCTGGGGGCAAGCAGGCTGTTCAGTGGGACGTCAGTAATTTTATTTAGTTTGGTTCTATGTTTTTTTACATTATATCGGTGCTATATTTCATTACATTCACAGCACGTATTTAATCATAATGTCATTGCTATTGTGTATGTGTATGTATACCTGTTCTACAAAAGAGCTGCATATGTTTCAGTCTTTTTAAAGAAGGTTGTTATATTGCATGACAATAAAAAAACACCTGAAAGTGGTACAGGTTTGTCCTCTCCTGCCACACTCCTTGCTTTCCAGCGTGTCGCTCTCAGAATAGGAGTCTCTGGGCACTGCCTCTGTCTGTCTGGATGAGACAGGCCTCGTCTGGCGGCCCGTCCGCAGCACGTCAGGAGCACCACGCCGCCGTAAGCCGGCTGAGCCGCATTCCCATCTGGAGCAAACATTGCGACATCGGCTCTTCCTCGTCGTGCCGCCGACAACAGCGAACAGACCGGGCCGCCTCGCCCCACCCTGTGACAGATTACACCGGAGTCGCCGGCTCCCTCCGTTTTGTCACACGGGTATAGATCAATTTGTCGCCCGTGAATTTCCATTGTCTGAAAAGGGCAGAGGAAGAAGCGAAGGCGGACAGCTCATTTATAGGCACGTTTACACGAGCGTGAGTCATCTCGGGCTAAAAAGTATGGCCAGAATGATATAGATAATGCGAGAAGCTCTGTACTGTGAGCCAGGGAATAGAGGCTTGACTTGATGGTAAGTGCATGTGGAAATGAGGGAGGTATTCACGATGTTTACATTACAGCGGAGCATCTGTGAATTTGCATACAGAGGAACGTAGCTTCAGATCTTTAGAAGGAGTCCATCGAGAGGTGGAGCAAATTCCCACTGGGAACATTATACAAGTCTCTCTTGTTTGGAGACCCATATGAAGTATCTGTACTTTCTAAGACCTTCATTTTTGTGATACTTATTTTCAGTGTGGAAGCTCGGCAAGTTAGACCTCGGTGTCTCTGATAAATAGGTTACTGGCTCGTGCCCGGGTCTCAGTAGAATAGTCACATCTCCTTTGGGCCCTTGAACAAAGCCCTTAATACATGCCCCCCTCCAACCCCCACAAGATGGCCCAGCTTCACTCTCACCTGTGTATAAGTCTGTACATTCTCAACAGAGTGTATCATAAGATATATAAAAACAACCTTTATAATTTACTTGTGCAAATGGCAAATAAATCACCTTCTCGTTGAATATAGTGTGGTACCTCAGTTCTCAAACTCATTACAACTTGAATTTCTTAACAGTCAAATCAACCTGTTCAAAAAAAATTACCTAAAAACAGTAAGAGTAGTTATTATTATATAATAAACTACATTTAAAAATAAAGATTTCTTATTCATTATTTTAATATTAATCCTAAACCATTAATATGTTTAATTATAATAATATTGTTGTGTCGAGCGGGGATGGCACAGAGACAAAGGCGCAGACGTCAGGGTATCGGGGAATGCAAGCAAAAGGCAGACGGACAATACAATGACCGGACAGGGGAAACAAACTGAAACGCGGATGAAATACAGAGGGCAATGAAAACAACCAGAAACACGTGGCTTACGGAAGGAGCGGACAATCAAGGCAGGACACATTGTTATTTTAAACTTTACACATTGTTTGGATACATTTATTTTCTTACTTTACAAATTGCTGTTTTGATAAATGTGCTTAGATGTGTTTAGTACAGTAAATGCCCTCCTTATTTTATCCGGTTCATTTTGTGTTTAAAGGCTAAAAAAAAAACATATTAGGTATAATTTTTGGGGCCAGGAACCAATTAATTGGTTTTCTATTATTTGTTATGGGGAAAATTCGATCACAACTCAAACTTTTTAGGATTCTTTCCAGAGTTCTGACCGGATTAAATTCAAGTTCTGTGGTACCGATGTATATTTCCAAATCCATCCAAGCATCTTCTAAATGCTTGCACTAGTCATGGCCTCAGGGAGTCCTGGAGCTCATCCCTAGCAGCACAGTGCGCCAGGCTGGGCTACACCTTACACAGGGTGCCAGTTCATGGCAGGAGCTCATGCCCACAGACGCTCACACCTGCAGTTGTGCACTAGATGCCAATTAGCCCAACTGCGCGTCTTTGGATGGCGGGAGGAACCCAGAGTACCGAAAAGGAGCCCGCACAGCACAGGGAGAACATGCAACATAAACACTTCTCAATTTTTCTTGAGTAAATATTTGTTAAAAGAGACTCCTGTCAAAATAACAAAAGCACAGTAATTTTCCGACCGTGATGATTGATGATGTATTTTGGGGGAACATTGCAGCGTACAGGTAACAGTAATCAGGGACTGACAGCATCCGCTTTTCCATCCATAACTTCCCGTAACACATAATTAAAGCGCAGATTGTATCCCACAATCCCCCGGTGGCGCTGTGCAAGTGGGCAGACTTGATGCACTTTCTCGCACAATAAATAAAACGGGGAATGCCGCTGACTCGTATGTTTTTTAGCGCCACTGGATTGCAATCGCAGCAGTCCCGCTTAATCTTTATCCACCACTTCCTCCCATGCGGAGAGTGTTACATGCCGAAGCTGAAAATAAATACATAAATTAAAAATGTAAATGGACTCTTCTCACCTTACACCCTTTTCATGGGTTGGAATGTCAGGCTTGTTTCTCATTGTTGCTCAGATGTATGAATTGTTGCACAACTGTTGACGCGCCAAGGTCTTCCGAACAGCACTGAAGCACACGTCGACTATAAAATGCAATTAATCCCCAGAAAGGGATTCTGCAGGCAAGCTGTGGCTGACATGCACTGCTGTCTGTGATTTGCACAAGTGGCAGTTGGAGCCACAGATATTGCTGGGATGGTCTGATTCCATGTTGCATGGTGTATCTGAAACATGGATCCAGGTTCAGAAATGGGAGGCACAGCTATTGCCAGAATGCCACCTGCATCATACAGCTAAGCAGCATTTCTGATGAGTACATTGGGCAAATCTAGGATTCTTTAAAGTTCGAGGCATAAGAGGGGGCATAATTCAAACAGAGGGCACATCCTTACCATTAGCCAATGATATGTTTTTAATCGGTGAGTGACAGGGGAGGCGGGACACCAGTGACCAATCAGCTTTCAGCTGTGGCCCTACCCCTGTATGCAACCCGGTCTTCGACCTTGTCATGACCTTTTGATGAGAGGCGACTGTGAGGATGGGGGCCGGCCGCTGGTGACGGCACACTCTGCCCGTTCCTTTTCATGATAACGACGTGAAGGAGCTTGTCAGCTCTGTGCATTCTGGGAGGCATTCCATTAAGAAAAATACACACTCCGAGTCGCGGAGTCTGTGCTTAGACTCCCTTCCAGTGTCACATGAGTTGATGTAACACACAAAGCGATGATGGGGAAACGTCCCAGAAGTAGCAATGAGTGAGTACGTGCCCTGCAATGCACTGGAATCCCATCCAGGGAGCTCCCCAGCCTGGCATTGGGTCCAGTCCCCTTGTGATGCTAAACTGGAGAAGTGCTTTGAATGATGCTATGGCTGACCGCCGCCACCCACCCCCCGCCCCCACGGCAGCTAACACTATTGAATCATAAATGCATTATGATGGTGTAGTTCAACTATCAGAGATGGACAGCTTCATGAATCCATTGTATAAATATACAGATTTACATTTAAGTTTGGGTAACACTTTACATTAACTGCACTGTCATAATACATGTATAATTCAGTAATGTTAGCATGCCTGGGGGGGGCTTTGTTTTCCCCACTTAGACTCAGGTTTCTGTTCTCCATTGTCCGCCTTTCTTTCTTTCATTTTTCCTTTTTCCTGTTTTTGTATTATTCTGTCTTAATGATGTTGGAAAGTTTTGCACCACACCAATGGAAGGACCTTGGGTCGCTCTCTGTTGTGAAAGGTGCTATATAAACATAGATCGAAATGAATAATGCCCCAAGTGGCTGGACCAGGCCAAGGGGACACCCATGTAACACCTGGCTGCGGCAGATGGATGATCATCTCCAGAGAGTGGGACCGGACCGTGTATCTGCCTGGGGGGTCACGATCCAGAGGAGTTTGGCTGTGGTGGGGGCGGCAACGTGCTGCTTCAGTGCATGCTCCCCAACCTGACCTGAATAATGCGCTCACAATACATTCAATGCACCTTTATCAAACATTTATAATGCATTCTTAGAACATCTGTAAACAGCATGTAAATATACCATAACATGCCTTAAAGCATTGCATTCATAATGCTTTCAATGATCAAAACATGACAGCTATAATGTACATTAATGACAGGCATTTAATTCAATTCAAATAATTTAAATTCAATTTTATTTGTATAGCATGTTTTCACAACATTAAATTGTCTCAAAACATTGTAGTCCTATAATCATATAATTTAGATAATTTCAGGAATACATATAACAAGCATTATATAAGAAACTTTTTTCCCAGTTATCATGACATACATAAAGACAGGGTCGTAGCTAGAAATTCTGGGCCCCCAAATGTCACCTAGGACCCCCATCATTGAAGCCCCATCATTGGAAAGGGGATCCCCACAGTAGAATTTACAGCTGTATAATGGATCCCAAGCATATACATTACTATTTGTCATATTGAGGAGCCCCTATAAAGGTACCCCTGAAAGGGTACCTGTGGCCCTCTGAGGACCATGCAGAGAGAATTCCGAAAGCTATACAAGCTTTGCTGTCACAGTGACACAACTGCCATCAGACTGGTCTATGTGAATATCATCATTGCTGTAGGCCTATAACACCGTTACTTTCCCATAAAAATGTCCAGCTCTCTGTGGGTCGAACATTCTCATTTTTAAATGTTTTTCATGTTACAGGTTCTTAGGAATTGGGTCAGTGTGTCACGCTTGATCTCAACAGCTGTTTTATGGCCTAAATACTCTTTTTTTAAAGTTGCCATACTTAGATTCTGCAGTGATATGCATGGCAGGTGACACAATTCAAGTGCTAAAATATACGCGTCAACAGCTCCGTGGCGACAGAGTAAAAGCAGCAATGATCTAACGCAGCCAAGGGGATATGGGGAGGGGCGGGATGAGCTATATCTATAGTAAAATGCGCCAACACCCCCCGTTGTGATCGCATCACTTTTTGAACGATGCTCTTAGAAAGAGTGTTACCTTGGGAGCTATCTAGTGGTTATATAATATTAAATATACTAGTAATACATATAAATACTGTATATCACCTAATCTTGAGAAAAGAGCAGTATTTTATCAAAGCCTTTTGTGTAGGGATGCACGATACTGTATGTATCGGGCCGATAAACTATCGGCCGATATGAGGTAAAATTAGATCATTTTTATTTCTCCGATAAATTAATTAAATCCGATAGATAGATCCGATAAAGTAGGCTAATAGCATTTGGGAAATTGCTTGCTAGCAGGTATACAGTGTCTTTTAAAACCTGTGTTGTGGTGCTCATTACGTCTTACTGGAACTGAGCGCCACCACACAACGAGATATAAAGAACCCAAGAGGCGAAACGCTCTATTGCAGCAATTGCGCCCATGACGACGTTGTGCCGCCCCCATTTTGGACTGAACGCTGTACATATAGAACATGCGGCATCGCACTGTCAAAAGGAACCAACTTAAAACGAAATCATTTGTATCATTTTCCCCCTTCTGTGATTTTACTAGTATAATATTAGTTATCAGAATACTTTAATGCCTCTGAAATGAGTGTTGAACAGATGCAACGCATGTAAGAAATATGTATTTAATTATATTTTATGAGTAAATAACGTTACCCAGTGGCGGACTCTCTAAACCCGTTTGTTTCTTATTCATTTTGTGAAAAAATGATTTCTTTTTAAAATTACATTAAACCTTTACATATTTAATTTATCCATAATTGACTTACTTGTATCCTGACGTACCCGAAAAATTATAAATAGGCCTACAAATATATACTGATATTTCACTGGCGATGCTATTAGTTCGACTAAAAAGATTACAATTTTAAGTACTACATAGCAGAGCCTTGAAATTATTTTTTAAATTATTTTTCTTACATTAAAAACATCACATAAATATTCACAAAGAATATTGTGAGGGCACAGATGTTATGCTGATGTGTCCTAAACAAGTTGAACTTTTGATCAGGACAGAAATCACATATCTTTCCAGAAATGATAAAAAAACATAATTAATGCCAAATACAGGAACAGTTATATAACCATGCACGTAGTTGAACCTGGTTATAACCCCGGCGCCATCAGATCATTTGGGGAAAAGAAGTACACGTAGGAAGATAGAGGAGACACGCCATGGCAACGCGGTTGTGATTGGTTCTAAAAGAACATATAAGTTAACTGGACCTGGTCAGCAGCCAGACTGCCACATATGGTCCAGCCTGACCTGACCAGTGCTCGGACTTTGGGATTCGGGAATCAAAAATAGATGACGGTGGAACTGAGGGATGCCAGCTGGTGAGGGGGGCTCAGGCCAAAATGGCCTATAAAAGGGACCCGAAAATTGACGATGCTTTGAGCTCCTGGATGTACATGCTGAGTGTGAGTCTCTTCTCATCAACGGACCCGGCGGAGTTAGCTGATTTTGAACTCCAACAATATCTAGAGCATTTCAGTGTCTAGTGCATGTGCAGTGCACACAACCAACTATATGTGTAAGTCTGACGGACTAATTTACTGGTATGGGTTTTTAAAAACTTGTTGGCTGTGACATTCGTAGAATTTTTATATGCAATATATGATTAATTCGTATCCGTATGAACAGTTTTACCATGTCTGCAGGTGACTTTTTACACTTTTCCATCCCACACACTATTCCTCTGCACTCACGGACAACTTCCATGCGGCTGGCGATTTTCAGTCCAAAATGGCAGTGGCGCTACCGCAGTGCCATTAAGGGACTGTGGGTAAATATGCATCTGGGTTTCGCCTCTTGGCTTAAGAAACCTTTCGCCTCTTCGCTTGGTAAGAAATATTAACGTAGTGCAAATCGGAAATCATTTTAGGTTTTATTATTATTAGGCTATTATTATTTTATTTAAAAACTACAACATTCTAGAGAAATCTTTATTTTTATTCTGGGGCTAAGTAAGTACTTGGAGCAGGGTAAGAAATATTAAGTAGTGCAAATTGGAAATAATTATTATTTTTATTTAAAAACTATAACATTTCAGAGAAATCTCTACTCTTCCCTTTTGTTTGGATGCACTTTGTCCTCAGCCAGCCAGTACAGACGCAGGCTCTCCGTCCTCAGCCAGCCAGTACAGACGCAGGCTCTCCGTCCTCAGCCAGCCAGTACAGACGCAGGCTCTCCGTCCTCAGC
>JABFDZ020000050.1:12925467-12959724 GCA_019775955.2 Pollimyrus isidori | reverse complement strand
TGCTCTCCGTCCTCAGCCAGCCAGTACAGACGCAGGCTCTCCGTCATCAGCCAGCCAGTACAGACGCAGGCTCTCCGTCCTCAGCCAGCCAGTACAGACGCAGGCTCCCCGTCCTCAGCCAGCCAATACAGACGCAGGCTCCCCGTCCTCAGCCAGCCAGTACAGACGCAGGCTCCCCGTCCTCAGCCAGCCAGTACAGACGCAGGCTCCCCGTCCTCAAGCCAGTACAGACACAGGCTTCCTATCCTCAGCCAGCCAGTACAGACGTAGGCTCCCTATCCTCAGCCAGCCAGTATAGATGCAGGGTCCCCGTCCTCAGCCAGCCAGTACAGACGCTACAGAACAGTACAGAGCTTGATATTAATTCTGGTTTTGGCTAGTGCTGTTATTGTCTAATTCATATAAATGAATATGCATTCTTCTGTAATGGATTAGGTTTTAAGGTCACCATGGAGCTCACTGTTCAGGATGGTGAAGAGATCATTCCTAGGTCCAACAAAAAGTTTTACTGATATTTAATGAAACTTGTATTTTACACTCTAAATTGATCTTCTATGACCTCCCCTGCAGTACAGTCTCTGTGATTTTTAGACTCATTTTCATTTTTAGATTCTGGTCTTTGTTCTTGGGTGACATTCTGTCTAATAGTATAATACTTAATACTGTGTTTTAAGACCATTTTGATCTACTTAAAATACATGTTAATTATTTAAGATTTTCTTAGCACAATTACGTAACCTACATTTGTTAGCTTTTATTGAATAATAAAATCTGGTTATATTTCAGAGTCAGATTTTTGGATTATTACCCACAGAGTAACTTTGCTTTTTTTGGTTGTGTGAGACAGAGACAAATAATTCCTCACACTGCATTGGATAGACAAAAAACACAAATACATCAGTACTTAAAAAGTTCAGGGTGAAGGGTGTTTGTTGGGGACTAAAGTTTTAATGTGCCTTCAGCCTGCAATAGCAATAGCAAACAATCCACAGCGATTTAAGCAAAACAATTTGAATTATTGATCAGTCTGAACCATGGAAAATGGCAGAGGAAAAACGCTAGCAGATGTTACTTTTCCTAGCAACAATTTCAGCAATTTCTCATGCAAGCAAAGTTTTTAATTTGAATACATTACAATGATGAATGTTGATTACATTAAAAATGGAATGTCTATTTTCTTTAGTGACATTGTGGAGTTCTTGTGCATTTTGGCCTTGTTTTGACCTCCAAGGTAACTTCTACTTACTCTGAAGCAGAAAAACACGACAAGGCACTAAGATGCTAAAACTCTAAAATCCAAGGTGACACGGAGCAGAGGACTTGAACGAAAGCCCGCAGTTACAGTCGACCGAAAGGAGATTAAATCCCCCCCCCCCCCAAAGAAGCTCAGTGGGATGCAGCAAGACAAGAAACTACAACTCCAAGAGGGACTCACTGGTACAGCCTCGAGGCTGGAGCACCGGCCCCAAAAAGTAATCCAAAGAAAAATGACAGACGTGTTTGAAATGATACCGGGCTTAGAGTCACAGAAATGCGTGAAATTACAGGAGGGCTCTCCTTGGTGTCCATCTTCAGTGGCCCCTTTGCAGTGTCTCGCCGTGGAGTGTGACCAGGGCTCTTCTGGGCTTGGTCATGGTTGAGGAACACAGACCTGCAATTCTATATGAAAGTTCAAGGAAAATTCATGGATTTGAAGAAATGCAAACCAAGGGCTTAGTATAAAATGAATTCCAAGGCAGCAAGTCTATGTGACTTTTTCCTCATCCACTTGTAGATGGGTGATTATTCCCTCCGGGGCTCTGCGATTTCCGACCAGCCTCCATTTTAAACTCGCAGTAAGGAGAGTGAAAGGAGGATTCTCCTTTTTATTTGCATTTAACTGAAGATATTGGCCTTTTTTTAATATTTTGCTTGAGATTTTTTAATGAAGATGATTATTTTTTCCCTGTAAAAATAATAGTGATATTATGTCCTTCAAAGCAGTTATGTTGATTTTTTTTTTATTTCCCAGGGTAATTTCCTTACAAATTTAAAAATTAGAAATCCAAAAGACTGACTGACCTGACCTTCCTTGCAAAGTAAGATATATATTTTCCTAATTCAACATCCCACAAACATAGAAAAAACATAATATTATTATAGTACAGAAGATGGATTTTATGGCCAGTAAATAAATCCTTAGCACCATTTGGAATGCAACAGATGTAAAAACACAACGTCCCCCCCCCCCCGGACTTAGTCATAACACACCCATCAAGGAGCTCTGAAGGAAGACATTTCACAAATAGGTTAGGAGATTTGCTGCAGTGCCCCCTGTCAGTCAGTGTATGAAACTTCAGACCTTTGATCACAAATGTTGGTTTGGATTGTTTAGTGTGAAAGCCTGCACTCTCAAGATTCATTGTAAAACGTCTTTTTCCACAGGGCCAAAGTACTTTTTAAAGAAAGGGGTGCTGCTATTTCTATTAGCCAGCATTATACACATTGACAGCGAGCCAGTACTCTCCAATCCCTTTTAAATACAATGACAGCGATTACTGATAATGCGCTAGTTAGTGCAAAACAGCGCTGGGAGACAGATCTCAATGATAAATTAAATGCTGAGGAGTTGCAAGAGGCTTTGTCTTTAATACTCTAATACATGTCAAATATTTAGCTACACCAAATGTGTTGCTGGAAGATTAAAGTTGCTCGGCTGAATTTTAGTGTGACGTGTTGCTAAGCACTTGACATGTTTCGGAGCCCCCTTTTCAGATCATTGTCCCAAAAACAAATTCCTCGATGGAGATGAATTATTTGTCTTTCTCTACAGTCACAGCATTGATCAAGGGTTTGCTTTGCTTGACATGAAGATGGCGGACTCTGGTAGACACCAGACGAGCTGAATGCCAGTTTTATTCTTTTATTTTTAGTGTAGGCCTGTAGGGTCAGGGACAATATTAGCACTAAAAATGCACAGCTTGTCAAGCAGCAACCAGCTTCTACCACAACCACTACACATTTGGCTCACAAGTTTGTATGCTCATTATTTTCACATTTATTAGCCAAAATGCATTTAGCAGTAGAACCACTTTCGTCCAACGATGGTTAAACATTTCCCCTCAGTTTCCATTTATTTTAAATTGTGTCCTACTTCTAGAATTTAAAGAACCAATGGTTGGAGTTAGAGATTATAATTATGTGTTGATTTGGCGCTGTGATTCGCCAGGCTGGGCACTGCCACTGCAGTCATAGAAAATTAATGAACACTCTTTTGATCAATCATATTCCAGAACTGAGTACTGCAATGGAATAATTCTCATTAACATCCACAATTAATTAGGACTCTTTAAATATCACATGTTGCTGTTGGATACATAAGAATTTAGTCTGTTTCAGGAAATGTTGAATTGTATACCATACAGCCCTGTGTCCTCATTTTAGAACTGTCCTTAAAAGCCGATTGAAAGATTTAATGTTAGAAATGAGCATTTTTTGCAAAATATCCACCAGGCTGGAGATGCTTCTTATAGAATTAAATGTTTCTGTGAAGAAAAATGTCATCCCTGATCACAAGGGAGGTGGATAGACTGTCAAATAATTTAGTAGGTGTTGGAGGAATAACTCTTATTGAGCCTGGTTCTTACTCCAGTGATATTTTCGAATGCCTCCCAGTACAGACATTGTCTAAAAGCCTGAGTTATGAATTACAGCAATAAGATAAAAAACAAAAAAAACTTTTTTGTGTTCGCGTAGGGATATTTACTTTATACCACATGGCATAACCTGGCTACAAAGCATATTGCATTGTTTAATGGAAAATAGAGGTGACTGATTTCACACTTTTATAATGCCTTAGAGAAAGAAGCAGACGGTCGATTTTGTGTCCTTAATTGTCTCAGAGATGTTGTGTCAAGCTTTGCTACCAGTAAAACCACAAAAGCAAAAAACTGTAATGCAACATGGGAGTGTTTTCTTTTATCTTTTCTGGTTGTCATCATATAGGTGTTCAAATGTACCACAAACTTAGCAGACACATCCTCTGTGTTTTCATGCAAGATCTGCTTGTTCCATTACGATTTCTAAGCCAAATTCAGTCAACAGTGAAGATGAAGTGTCTTCAAATATGTGCCAGACAATAAAAGCAATAACAGACGTTTGTCACATAGGGAAATATTGCAGTCCTGCTAGAGATCGTGACTCTAACAGCATGAAATCTGCAGGGTAGATTAGCGCTATTCTTCTATTTAAAAAAGTAATACTCTCATGCCTTTTTGTTGGAGATTGAAAAGTTGGCTCAGATGTACTTCTAGAATACCCTATGAATTATCATTAAATCTCGTTTAGACACAGGTGGAAAGTTGAGATCCAATTCTGCAGGTTAAAAATCCAGACCAAGATTTTGTTTAAACCAACCAGTTGAGGTCTCTGTGACTGTAACTGTTTGTACTAACCTGGATGATTGAAGCAAAATCTTGGTCTGGATTTTTGTCTTTTTGGACCTGAACTTTCCACTTCTGCATTTGGAACTAGTACCTGAGAAATTCCATGGGATGTGAATAATAGCATTATGCTCAGCAAACCGTTGTATGACTACCAGTGGCATGCAGATGGGCATACCATGTCATCCTGAAAGACACTGCTCTGCTTTTACATGAAGAGATTACTCAGATCCCTTAAGGAGCATTTAGTATTAATTTTTATCCCAGACTATGCCAAGGAAATGTCCTACACGATGTTACCGACCCACTGCAGGAGAGCGATCACTTAATGGCTCTATTGTACTTCAGTGTTGTTGTCACATGGCACTTTATCCATTTATCAAATGCGAAGTTAAGGATGATCCGTCACCATCGTTTCTCTACGGCTTATCAGTGTAGTTCCTTTTTGCCGTTGAACTTTTTCTGCACTCTTGAAAGTGAATATAAACTCACAAAAGATCAGGCACTCGTGTGAAAGTTTTCTGCATTATATTCAAGGACCAAAGGAGTCCAAGATCAATCAGTATATACTTTGCAGTAATGGTTACGTAATACTTCTAAAGAGAAACAATTGATGTATAACAGTAAGTTCTTTCTTTGGGCCTGAAGGACAAACTCTTGGTTAGACATCAAAAACACCAGCCACCACAGTAGAACCAGGAGGTTTTCTTGCAGCATAACAGCTCCTGGTGAAGCTCTCATTGAGTTCTACGGCCCTCCTTGGTGGTGAGTGCAGAACGACATGTCTAATGAGTCATCTCCATCCAAAGAGGTCCCTCTCTTCCCACTCCACTCGTTTTTCGCTGCTGTTTCTTCCTTTCATTTGTACCACTCCTGTCATTTTTTTTTACTCGTTGTAAAGCTACCATCCTCTCACCTTAAAAAGAACTTATGAATGATGTGCTACCCAAGGTATGATTCCTCCCCAATGCAACCCTTCAGACAATGGGGGGGGCAGAATTTTCAAGATGTTCCTCCCATGACTGGCCAGCTATTAGCTTGGTTTGCATTGCAAATCTGTTGTTCAATAAGCCAATTATGAATGTAATGCACTCCAGTTTGCCTCATTGGCAACCAGTGAATTGCAACATGGAAAGCTATTAATCCCGTCTTTGGTGCTCTCCCTGCTCTGGCCCCTCAGTTATTATCTGGTTGAAAGATGGACGACACCGAAGGCTACGGCTTGTCAGGAATTAATAGCTTTGGGAAATAGTGCCGGAATATTACAGCGCAGACTGTCTTTCAGTCTCCGCCGCTCCAGAACAGACACTGCAACAGAGAGCATTACCTGAAAGCTTAAAATCTCCAACTGAGAGCATTTTGTAGGGTTTGCTGCTTGGGGACATTCTGATGTCAACACGGTATGGTGGGCTGCACCTCCTGGCGTACAAATTAGCATTTAAGTGACTTGATGCAGATTTTGTGCAAAATATTTGCAAGCATTGTGGCTGCAGAAGACATGTAAACACGAGACAGGAAGGAGGTCGGGGTCCTTGGTGATGCTCGCAAGTGGCACTTACCATGCGATTTCCACCCGCAGCTCCGGAGGGTTCTGAGAAAAGGCGGAGATGTCACCCCGCTCTCTCTGAAGTGTCGTTCGCAGATTAATGATGTCATTAATTCAACTCATTTGGCTACAGGAGCAAAGTCTCTGTTTGGAGTTTTATGGGAGCAGTTTCACTTTAACAGGTGTTTGTTCATTTCCCCTGTGACCTCAAAGCCCAGCAGTCTTGATTCCTAGTGTCTGGAAGTTCAGTCCAAACCCCAAGAGTTACACAAGGTGGGAGTTACACCAACCAACCCATATTTCCATGATTTTAATACCACAGAGTCCGAGAGCGTGTCTCTGCCAGATCACTGGTAGCATTGGGTATTCAGGAACGCGTATGTTCCATGCAACTGAGTACTTCCTGTCCTTGTGTATTTGGGTCAATGCATCGTTGCTGCAATCTGGATAACAGTCCTCAGCCCAGTTCTACCACAGGATAGGAGGAGAAGGAGAAAGGAGAAGAACTTCAGTCACCCAGCTGCTGTTGCCTCCATTAGCTCTCCTGACCTGCTGTTGCTGTGACGCGTTCCTTGATTACATTACACATCTTAATGAATGATGTATTTGCATATCTCTTTGGACGTAGCTACCTGTTTGCCAAGCCCCGTGGCATGGAAACAGCACAGTGTCTGTCAATGAAGCATAATTAATAATGCACACTGTACACGTTCTCCATGTCTGAACACCAGACGCTTGTGTGTACATTTGTATTACACTAGTCCCTAGTTAATATGCAGTCCCAGATTCTGTTTTCTGGTTTGTCCATACAATGGCAGTTTCAAATGCTATTCATCTGTTTTGTCAGTCCTCTTCTGTAAATTTTAACATCTGCTAATTCTCACACTCCTGCAGCCATACAAAGCACAAGATTTAAAATTTAATTTTTTTTTGTTTGAAATTGTTGGCTGCCTGTGTAATAACATAAAACCACATCACATTTCAGACATTGTCCAATGCCCCACTCTCAACTCAAAATAAACATAATAAACATGCATTTGAATGGATTAAGCATTTATTAAATATTGAATTATGCATTAAATGCAGAAAATGTTCATCAAATATGAGTAGCATTTATGAAATATTCAATGAATAATTTAGTATAAGAAATGTACACTAATAAACGTGCAGTTGTAAATGTAATTTTAAAACCATTATTTATGGAAGATGTCTAAGTATCAAAAATTTATAAAATATTGTTTAATAAATTGTATAAATGCATTGTTGTTTATTTACAATTGTATAAATGTGATGAGCTATTTAAGTATGATACATAATAAGAAAAAATGCATAGTTTATATACAGTGCATGTAGGATCAGATTTAAGTCCAGAGTTATCTGTTTGCCTGTTAACCAACTCAAAGGCAATCATATTGATAATACAGGTTCCTGGGAAATTATAATTGGCTGAACAATGTGGCTTCTGCCAACTGCAAGTAGGCTACTTTGTTTTAATCAATGCTTGACTATGAATAGGTCTGGGTATATGTACTCCTGTACAGGCATGATACAAAATACTTCAAACAAGAGCAAAAACAAAACGCAGCCTGAGAGGACAGTCAATATGCACAGCTGACCACAGAAAAGCATCATTACGCGCCCAGGTTCATACTCGCATGCACTAAGCCCTGAGTCGGGTTTCTTATTGGTCCGGAGTCCCAGGTCTCAGACATGCCCTTTCGGCGTGTTTTGGGGGCAGATCCTGTCATGTGCTCACCACAGGAGCCTCGGCATTGAGCTGGGGAACCATTTATCTGCTGGGGCCGGGATTTTGTACATCTTAGAGGAGCCCAAAGTCCAAAGTGGCTGTTTCACTGATATCTGCACTCATCCCTCCCTTGTGGAGATTTTTACTGGTCGGCACAATATTTTATTTTTTTTATTCCATTTAACAGGCACTTTTACACAAGGTAGCATTCATTTGGGAGAGCAGGGTCAGATGGTCCCTCAGACTTTGGAGTTGGGCTCAGGGGCCCAGTGGTGATATTGCTCTGTTGATCCTGAGATTTGAACTGGTGACCTTCTGATTATGGGCATGGTATTTTGACCCACTGAGCCACAAGCAGACATCCCCCTCCCCCCCCCAGGTATATGCAACAGTTTGCCTATATAAAGCATTTTAGAAAGGGGTGGTAAGGAATTGAGTGATTTATCTGTCATGTGTACTAAATATGTGCATACTTTAATTATTTTATCAAGCTACATAAGAAACTGTTTTTGTATGTTGTTGATGCTTGTGTTGCACTGATTGAGGGAAAATGTTGTGCGTATGTTGTAGTTGAGTTTATTCTGTGCCTCTATTTCCTGCACGTCCACCTCTTACTAGTGGCAGCACTCTGCTATAAATGGCAAACCACTATTAGCCAGAAGGTCATCGAAGAAGGCCGGCAGAAGGGATGGATGAGGGCCGTGCAAATTGACTTGACGGGAAGACCCGCAATTGCCTCGTTGCTGCGTGATGGAAATTTGGATTTCTTCGGTTCGTCTTTCACGCTGCCTCGATGACGGTTATTCGGAATAATAACATGCAATCAGTGTAGTCTTTACATGCTGACACACAGAGTCTACACGGCAGTAACAGGAATGATCAGGAATTCTTGACTGGGTTGGTTTTAGGTACTGTAGGAATACTGCCTCTTGACTGCATTTAAAGTGTGCTGAGGAATTGAAAAGCAAATTTCCAAAACTAACTCCATTCATCCATCCATTTTCCAAACAACTTATCCTTACTGGGTCGCGGGGGGTCCGGAGCCTATCCCGGAAGCAACGAGCATGAGGCAGGGAACACTCACATACCAGTCACCCACACATGCACACCTACCAAAACTAACTCAGTCCACAGAATTAGGAATTTTGTAAACATAATTAAAGTTGTCTATCGTATTTCTTTGAGGACTGAGTGAGGTTTGGAAATGTAATTAAAGTTCTTCAACAGATAACATGAGGACTGAGTGAGTTTTGGTTCCCAGTACTGTAACATATGATGAGGAAGCCTGACTGTAGGTCATTGGCGGTCTCACCTCAAACACAGCAAAGAAATGTGCTCACCGATGATTCCCTGCAGCGATGCTGGATATCTAGTACAGTCTGATCTAACAATCCCCATACATAGCTGCTGTTCATTGAAAAGCAGGCTGATTTACTGTACTGTACTGTACTGTACTGGTTCTCCTCTCTGTGGTGATGAACTGCTGCTTGTAATCTCTGCTAAGCCATGATGGGTGATCTCCATGACTATACCCTCCTTTTTTCTGTAAAATGATCTACGAGGTATGGCCAAATATCCCGTCCGTTGGCGGTTCTACACCCTATTCAGCCACCCTGAAAAATATTTTTATCTGGAACCTTTTAACTATTTGTCTAATATTATCGTACACATTTCATACACCCCACTCAGCAACCCTGGTCATGTGGGACCCCACTACTTTCTACAAATTAAATCATGGGAGGGTGGGTCAGAGCTCCCCTAAGGGTCAAATCCTAGAATCACCCCTGATCCTGACCAAGAAGTGGTTCTACTTTTGTTGTTTGCCGATGGCGCCTTTCTTGCTGAATTTCTATCCCTTTAGGCACGATTCCTCATTAAACATGAAGAAGACCGACTATCTTACATACCGAATCTCCTGTTTAACGCTACACTGCCATCAGTGCTCTTATGAAGATCCTGAGGTCTCCACTTAACAGCCATCGTAGCCCTAATTATAGTGAATCTGGAGTCTGGTTGCCAATAATTTATACACAGTTCTAAGCACCCAGGGAAGTGTAAGCGAATTATGGGAAGTGTATTTTGAAGGCTGGGCTGCCCCACCCTCTTATTTTCTATGCGATGATGTCGTTGTGAGTTCAGGCTCGTGGCGTCGTGTTCTGAAACAGGATTTTATCGCATTTATAAACCCTCATAACATCTGATCCATTCGCTTCTCAAATGGCATTGCTGCCCGGAGGCGAACTCTAGGATACCGTGGTAGCAACGCCCATTCCCAGCTACCAGGGGGAGATGTGACTGCTGACCGAAAAAATAGACGATGGCCCACTTTCCGTCTCATTAGCACAAGTGCCATCTGTAATGAAGTCCCCCTGCTGACTAAGCACTCGGAAAGACAGGGCACATTACGGAAATGCGCACTTCGGACCAGGCAAGGCATGATGGGAAGTCTCTGCCATTCTTAACGAACCATGATGGGAAACCTCTCCCATTTTTAGCAAGGCATGATGGGAAGTCCCTGCCATTATTACCAAGGCATGATGGGAAGCCCCTGCTATTCCTAGCAAGGCATGATGGGATGCCATGAACTGGACACAATTTGTTAGCACTATCATTCAGAACAGAGGTCATGCTTATGCCCAAAAAGGCTAATGGGGTGTAATTTTTTATTTATTTTTTTTGGTCAGAGATTTATATGCCATTGTGAAATGTAAAACTGTAGTTCTAATAGGCTGGCCTGATGAACAGCTCAATTTGATCAAATAATTTGAATTCGGTGCTATATTTTTTAGTAGGTACCATAAGAAAATGATTTAAAATTGCACTCTTTTTTTTAATATAGGGCACTTTTTTAGAGACAGAGAATTATTCAGAAAATTATAAATGTACCTTCATTATGTAGGAAAGGTTTAGTTGCCTAGAGGGGTCTTTTAAACAAGATTCCTAAGAGATATATGGGGCTCTTAAAGTCTCGCTCATGTCATTTCCCATTAAGAAGAACCAGCAGCTGAAGAAAAGCAGTAAACAGTTCAATCAGTGCTGTCTGGGCCTGTAAACGATGTCTTTGACAAACCAATATTGCACTCGTCCCACATCTTATGGCCCAGCTGTCAATATTTTTACCATTTAGCTCTCGGCATGAGCAGATAGTGATTCTTTGGTCAAGATGTTAAGGTCAGGGCAAATGCCCAGGCATCCTGGATGATGTCATGCGTCTGCAAGAGGGGTCTGGCCATTTTCATTTTCTTTAGGTTAATTAAGTATACTCCGCCTAGGGTATATTACTTGAAAGCAGTCATGTGATAATGCCACAAAGGTGAGAGGTAGGAAATCTTTTGAAACCATTTTTAGTCCAATGCCGAACACTTTTTAACGTATCATTGCACCCAAGAATTAAAATTAATCTAAAATTAATTGAAAATAGTTACAAATATCATTCGGAAGAGACCATCATTGTTGCTGGGAGTTTGAATGAAGGGCTTCAAATATCCCCATTAGCTAGCAGAGGCTATTTAATACCTCCCTGCTTCTGAAAGGACAATGATTCTGCCACTTACGCTGCTCTGGTTTGTATAATCTCCTGCCTCTTTACCCTCCTGCCCATTTGTCCGATTCTTCCTTCTTTGTGTTTTTTTTTTTTGATGCGTTAAAGACCTTAAATAAAATGCATTTTCTGAGAAGTGCCTTTCAGGGTTGTTTTAATGAGGCGTGGGGGGGGGGCAGACTCAATGATGTTCTTCTACTAGAATTCTGACAAATCCTCCTTTGAAGAGCAGGCATTTCCTGGGGCAAGGCTCCATACCCCCCCCCCCACCAAGATCCTGACCAGGATAAGCAGTTGGATGAAAATGAAAGGATGGATGGATTAATAAAGGGATGGATGGATACCTGCATGCATGGGTGTATGGATGGATGGATGGATGGATAGATAAATGTATGGAACAGCACTGTTCACGGTACTCAAACTCACACAGTTTTACTTTGTTCTTCTTCTGTCCAGATGATGCCCAAGTGTCCCCGCAACCTTCCATCAATGCAGTTTCTTATCTACTTCTACTGAATGTTACCAGGCTTTGTGTCTCCATTCGACATAAAAGCAGATTGGAAATCCTTATTCTGCTCTGGAGGATTATGCAGATGGCCGCTGATTCATTTGGTAAATGGTGTGTGTAAATCCTCTTTTGTTAATCCCCGCTGTTGAAAATCCAGAGCCAGGTTTCACCTGAAGTGTTAGCAGCGTAACTCTGAGAACTGTCCACCTGTTCGGTGCTGCCTGCTATTTTCCTTGACTGGTATTCAGAGTTATTTGAGTCCAGAAGAAGTATTTGGTGAACCATTAGAGGGTATCTGTCCCTATGAGCGAAAGGCAAACACAGCGCCACATTTGACACACCCAAAGAAAGCTAAACCTCACCAAAGAATATGAGTAATTCAGCAGTTTGCACACATGGTATATATTATGGGTGTGGATTTGAATTGCTTCACCCTGACTGAACTTAACATTGTAACATTACCTTTCTGCTGAGTGACGAGCCACATCAAAAGCTTCCTGAATTGACTTTATTTGGGTGTGTTTATTGTTATAAGGGAAATTCCCCGAATGTCTAGAAACAGCCTGTCTGCTGCTCATGTTCATAGTGGAATGTTTTTACTCTGAGGGTTTATGGTTTTAACAATCCCAAAATCTGAAGGTGGAAAATTCCACCCTATATGTTGCTGAATAAAGCCTATGTTCTTCCCCGGCACTACCCTTGTTACACTGATGTTCCTACAAAGAGTTCTTAGTCGTTGCCGATACTGTTAATTATCCTTCTTCTGAAATCAGTCAGACTTATTCACATCGACCACCCCCCGGCTCTGCAACGCCCACTCCCACCTCTGTGGATACGGCTGACATCTTTCTACAGCCTGTCTCCGGGCTGTGAAGACAGCGGATGTAAACAGGTTTATCATCTGGCAACATCTTTGCGTTTTAATTGCTAGTGATGTTCATTCAACTCTACATATTTTTTTTCCCCCATTTCTTTCCATCACCTTTGATAGAAATAAATCGCTTTGCATTTAAAGGAGAGGCTGACAATCATATTTTACAAAGGGTAGTGATGTCAGAGAGGTTTTTTTTGGTGATGCGGGGGGGATCATTTCTGTCTCTGATATAAATAGAAGGTGAACCTTAACCCCCCTCCTAGCTCGCATCTTACAGTATCTGTCTCCATCAGGCCTCTGCTCCTGCCTCTTCAGGCTTTGTAGAGGATGCGCCTCGTTCATAGCAAACTGCCGGGCATCTCCAACTTGACAAGTGTCAGGTGGCAGAGGGAGAGGGGTATGGTTGGATGAGGAATGGGGGGGGGGATGGTTGTGTTATTAAGCCTGTTCTTGCGGAGCTCGTGTTAAAAAAGCTACACCATGCCATCACTGAATTAAAATTCGGACTGATTTATCCTGCCGTAGTGACAAAAATGACAGAGGGTTGTTTTTTTTTTCTTTCTCCGTCAATCTGCCTGAAGTGCTTCAATGTCAAATCGCTGGCCTTGCGTTCAAATGATCTGAATGCCTAATGAGGTGTGAAGTTTATTTGTTCCTGTGAGGCTTGCACATTATGACTCTCACTGTATTTGCATATACAATCAGATTTTAATCAAAACAGTGCGGCGCGCCAAATGTGACATAACTCCATGACGTCGCATGAAACTGTTCATACATTAAACGGAGGGTTTGGGGTAACCGATGGCAAGTCGACGCAAAATTACAGAAATGTAAGTCATTACCAACATATTTGTACCTGGATGCCTAAATTGCTGACTTTAGAATAAGTCAGATATGTTGTAAACTCCGTATTGCTGAAAAGCACCGTAAGTGCTGGGTGTTTTTTTTGCATAGCAAAGTTCACAGAGAGTTCGTGGAGGTGGATGCTGTTCTCACTGGCATTCTGTAAGGTAAAGTGTCTTCATTAGAAGAAGACATCCAATGCCTGACACCAGGTGCCACCAGTACTATACATGACCAATAAAGTCCAATAGTTCCCTCCTTGCGTAGAATTTCTGCATCACGTGACTGGGGTAGATCTGATACAGACATTTTTGTATACAAAGCCGTTATGGATATTTCTGCTGGGAGACGCATCTTTCATGAATGTATCATGGTTTGTTCCTATCGTCATTTTATGAGGGGAGATGTGTGTGGGAATGTGGAAGGGAATAGCACACGCAGGGCAAACACAAAGAACGGGTCCTGGATGGCGATTCTGCTGCTAACTCGGGGTGGCGCCATCTGTTTCTTGGGGCACCCTGTTTTCCACAGCTGCTGCATTCTTGCTGGATTGCTACCTTTGAGGCTGGAAGCATCAAGTGGCACAAAAAGCTCTTGGTCCTGTTGTCCAGGGGGATGGCCGGGTGCGTATCCCGGTGTCTAAGCCCTGGAATGTAAATGTGCTTGACAGGGCTGTGAAAAACAAACCCGGACATGCAAATCACGGACATGAAGAAAACGTACCGTGATTTTGCATGTGAGAGCGTCAGTGGGAGACTGGAGAATTCTGGCAGGTTCTACCAACTTCTACTGTGGGTCATCTGAGAGAAGAGAAAAGCTTCTTTATTTTATTAGAGTATTAGCAACTCCTGGTGTACCGTGAAAGGCAATTAGGATGAAATCAATAGGTGGCTAAGCACAGAAAAGCACCAAGAGATATTGAGAAGGCGCTCATTACAATGTTTCTCCATTTCTGTGGATATTGGTTCCTGGTAGCTAAGCTACAGGGCCGGGGTGAGGAATTTGGCTCGCTGGGGCGGATAAAAGAAACACGTTTTCCAGAATGTTCAGTGGTCCATAAAAGCAGAGGGTGGACAGGAATGATTGTGAATTGGGGGAGGGAGTGCTGGGCAGGCCACTGGTGACGGCCCATTAAGGAGCTAGGAGATGGCATGGGCATCCTGGGAAAGTTCCGGAAGGTCAGGGCCCAGGGGGCGACGGCTGGCGCCGGGGTGGCGGGATGGAGATGAAAGCGACAGGCAGCCATGAAGACGTGGCCGATGTTCAGCACTTACCAACCAGATGGTGACGGTAAATAATTCACAGGTTCAGCCATGCTGGGGCGGGGGCCGTGAAATATTTATGACCCTCCCCCACCCAGCTCAGACCATGGACCCACTGGTCCGCATTCCTTTGCTTAGTGAATCCATTATACCTCATATACCGCTGACCAGGCCACTCAGCGCACCCCCAGTTTCTCATCCTCTCTTCAGTCTCAGCCATTCAAACACCCCCTCCCAGACAATAGAGGCAGACTTAGTTTCACAGCATCTGCTACTCGATCCCTTAAGTTGTCCCCACCCCCAAATTCGAACCCTCCAATATTAGAGGTTCCAGTTTTTACCTTTTCCCTACTCCTCTTCCGTGCACCCCCCATCCGCCTCTAACCCCCAACCCCCCCACCCCACCCCACCCTCTCTCCCAGGGCCCATGCAGTCCTATGAGTATTTGTCACTGTATATCGTGTGATTCATCACTTCTTTTGTTTTGTTCCATTTGCGGCAATAGCAGAGGTCCTGGGTTAATCTCCCCCAGTCAATATTTAATACTGGTGAGATGTATAGGCAGCCCTTCGCCCCCATGCGTGCCAATGAGCCCCTGGTCTTTTTTGTTAGTTAAATACGGGGTGGGGGAGGCGCGTGACTGAGCGCAACTGCTGAGAGTGAAACCGGCATCTCCAAAGTCAGAGCTTTCCAAGTGCCTTCATTGTGCTTTTTTTACTCATTCGGTGGCTTGCAGGAGCTTGAGAGCAAGTGGTCAATCAGAGACCAGAACTAATTACGTTTACATACCGTGAGGCCACAAACCTCTCTCTCTTGTTTTAAACAGAAGCAGTAACGTCTTATAAATAACATGTATTTTTCATTCTGCATGTTGAATGATGATGAATCTGGAGCTAAAGCGACGAAGAAGGTGAAATTCTGCGTAGCTAAGCAGTCGACCTCAGACCCCCACCGATCTATCCTATTAAATCTGTCCATCCATCACCCATAAAAGAAGCCTATCCCAGGACAGACAGGCTGTGAGGCAGGGCGTGCCGTGGACGGAATGCCAGTCAATCACAGGCAACACAGAGCACCCCGGATTTGGACGCTGTGTCTGCAAGCAGAAGGTCGCTGGGTCGAGTCCCAGGCTTGGCAGAGTGATTTCACTATCGAGCTGAACGAGGCCCTTACGCTCCAGCTGCACCAGGGACTGTTGACCCTGCCTTCCCAAGACACGTGCATCACTATGGCTAAAACCATCTGCTAAATTCAATGTAGCTGTACCCCCTGCTGCATACAATGTGCAATGCCGCTAGGGCAGCTCACCGGCTTAGATGCTTTTGCACTGTAACAGGAAACCTAGAAGATAGCAAAACATAGGGAAAATGTGCAAAGTCCACACATACGGAGCAGTGAGTGAGGGCTGCTGGGAAGCTGCACATCACTAATGATACATTCCAACTCATAGCACTGCTGAAAACGTCGAATCTCATTAATGCCATTACTGATTCCTGTTTCAATCAAACCGGCCATGCGAAAGGCTGAGAAACACACACGGCACAGATCTGATTGATCACCGAAACGTCTCATTTACAGAGATTTACCCAGATTACACGTGTCTGTGTGTGGAATGGATCCGGTGGCCATCCATCACTGAGGACAGGCTCCGCGTGTAGCTCGATAATATGGCGGCGTGCAGCATGCACGCCCTGAGATGCAGCCTCATGAATAAACAATGCGCTCCTTCTCCCGGCGGCTTTTCCCAGGCAGCCGGCTTGTTACGCGCTCAGCGGAGTCACAGTATGTGCCGAACATGCCTTCAGATGGCGTTTCAAAGGGCCTCCCTGTTGCTTCCTCGTCCTTTTATAAGACCATTAGCCTGGGATGCGAGAATTCTGTCGATTTTCCTCGGACATTTCCTAAGGCTGGGACAGATATGATGTGATCCATAATTCCAGGCTTTTATGGTATCAGGATCTGAAGATGAATCCATAGTTTGACTGAGAAGAGGCATGACAGCTTCATATCTTTCACGTGTCATATGAATTCAACCCCCCAGACAGATAATTATGAACATAATATAGCTAAACTGTATATTGGAGCAGCCCTGCTGGCCAGAGATAAGATAGCAATTCAGTACATCAGTACTAAATATTTTGTCACAAATGACTGCACAACTGAAACAGAGACTTCTATAACTCAGTTCATTTTTATTTATTTGCTTTGAATGAATGTTGTTGACTGTGCATTCACTCCTGGACATAAAGAAACTTGAGGCATCTATTTTTTAACTGATTTTTCACACTCCCCTCCCAGTCAAGCACACAAATGCAAGTTGAGAGTCAAACTAATGCCTAAGAAAGGGAATTGGTACGTCACGATGCCAGATCCATCTTCAAATTGGCTATTATTTCCTCTAATCCAGGTTTTATATTCATTTTCAGATATATGAACCGTGCAGTGCCACCCCCACCGCCCCCCCCCCACCCCCGCTGCAATTCACCTTCCAAAATGTGAAATGCCATGGTTTCAATAATTTTTTACAGATCCAGAGTCAGACTCAGTTTTTAAATCAGCACCTCCGACTGAGAGCTGAGAGGGTGCCAGCTTCCTTCTGTACTTACACTCTTACAATCGCACTTCTAAGAAAGATCACAGTCAGAGTAGAATGGACAGGAGAACAACACAACCCCCCCCCCCACCCCCCCCAAAAAAAAAGAGAAGAAAAAAGAGGAAGTGTTTATACTACAGTAAAATATTTATAGTATTACATGATTGATGTCTCCTGCTGCTATACACTGATGCTGTACCCTTCTCAGTCCATCGCAGAGTGTGTCCCTCCTCTGGCATCTACAATCTTACACTCGCAACCCTGATTCCATCCCAGTAAAAGATTTTGGGATTTGTTGCGGGCTGTTTTTTTTTCCCGCCGGGTTATCGAAAGTCTAATATGAGAATGTTTGTGATGTGATTCACTCTCGGGTGACTGTGCTCCTGATAAAGTGTTATGTTACCGAAAACTCGCTCATGGTCCACATGTCCACATAGTCTGTGAAGGTCACTCTGTTGTTCTCTGTCTATTGTACATATGATTAAGACACCAAATTACAAATTTACATATTTAAAGGGGGTCTGCATTACAAATATAATCTGCACAGGTTTTCAGTAGGAATTGACTAATATGGTAGTATCCTTTAGAGCTGGTGAAGGCAGTATTGGTGCTGGAGTGCTGGTACCCAGCAGGTTTTACATCCTACCTGATGAGTAACTATCTGCCTGAGATCAGGTGTGGTCCATCCGAGTCCAGGTGGGATGGAAAAGCTGCTGGATACTGGCACTCTGGGATCAGGACTGCTTTAGAGCAGAGGTGGGTAATCTTACCCACAAAGAGCCAGTATGGGTGCCGGTTTATGCGATAAACTGGAGGTCAGTTGCCCAAACCCAGTTGTGAGGACTCTTCAGCTAATCAGTCCTCTAATTAGTAATTAGGAAGCTGCAGTGAAAACCCGCAAACATAGCGGCCCTTTCTGGATAAGACTGGCCACCCCTGCTTTATACAGTTATTTCTCCTTCTTGCGCTTCAATACAATATGACGGTGGTCTCCAATTCCAGTCCTGCAGGGCCAGTCCACACCACAGTTTGAAGGTTTCCCTGCTGAAAAACACCTACTACACCTGGTTACTGGTGAGCTGAATAAGGTGTGTATGAGCAGGAAAATCTGCACGTTGTGGCGCGTACTGGCCCTGCAGGAGTGTAACTGGGGAACCCGGTCATCACATCTGCATGGCAGGGGCTCTGATCCAATGTGGCGTACCTGTCAGAGAGCCGACTGAGACCTGGGAGTAATTCAGGGGCCAATGGTGAAAACACCATGCAGGCCATGGGATTAGAACCAGTGACCTTCCGAGCACATGAGCAGCAGCCCCCAATACTTTCAGAGTTGCTGATGCATACAACAGACGTCTACTTTGAGCTACCTAGTACAGACGTCTACCTAGTAATGGGCTGTACCACTTCCACCATTTAATCATATAGCTGTTTTCCACACGTAGATTTATAAGTGCTTATTTATGGCAAACATGTCCCCTGACTGAGTACCTACTTGCTCTCATTTTGTTAGCACTGTTTCAGTGGCATTATGCCGAATGACCCACAGACTGTTAGGGCATTAATTCAATTCAGTGAAATTCAATTTTATTGTCAGTTCTCCTTACACAACTGTACAGTGAAACGAAAGGCTTGTACAAGGGGCCACCATGCTACATTTAGCAATGACGATAAAGCAGTAATATTTACAGAACAAGACAGTGTGAGATAGCGGTACCACATACAGAAGGTGCTACATATACAGTATAATGTAATGTCACAGGTACTATGTGTATTAGGTGAAGACTCAAGACTGTTGTGATGGTTTTAAGTCACTGAAACTGCATTCTTTCTCCAGAAAAGTGCATTTTACCCTGCAATTTCTGAAAATGTTGCAGAGACTTTTCAACATTCCTGTTGTGAAGCTAACTATATAAACAGGTGAATAAATGCAAAAGTGAATAAGTCTTATAAACACTCATATTCATTTAAATATCTGTAGTAAATTGCTTGTGACATTTGCAATTGCTGTGTAGGGCTATTTTCATCTGTGTTTATGAATAGTGGGGATATCGTATGTACTCACAACATTTTAAGTTTGTGAAAAACTCGTGATGTCGTCATTCTTTTTGCATCCATGGCCCCCAAAAAGCTGTTTATGATCCCAATCCAACAGCAGCAGCTGTAATTACTGCGCCCACTTCCCAATACGACGGGGCATATGAATAATGTGGGCCAGGGCAGCAGGAACAGCAGTGAGGCACAGAGATGTCAGGCTGTGGATGTGACAGGTCCCAGCAGGGTTACCCACCTAATTGGAGTCTGGGGGCCTGGTGGGATGCATCAGGCCTGGGCCTACAAAGGAGCACCAGCCCCTGGCAACAGCAGACCACACCCCCTTCGCTAAATTGGCCATCAGTGAAATCCACCTTCACCGCAGTACCATGTTCTGGCTGGTGGGTATAAGCAGGGATAGTGAGACAACGAGGGAAGGACGGTGAGAAGAGGAATGGAGGAGGAGAGGAAGAAGAAATAGAGAAGGCAGAGGAAAGGACAGGAAGCAGGGAGAGATAAGGACAGAGAGAAGAAAGAGGTATGGAAAGAGGGAAGAAAGAAGAAAGAGCACAGAATGTGAAGAGGAAAGGACAGGGAGGAGGAAGGGGAATGGACAGAGAGGAAGAAGAGGGAAAGACAGAGAGAACAAATAGGTATGGATAGAGAGAAGAAAGAGGAAAGGACAGAGAGAAAAGACGAAAGAATAGAGAGAAGGCAGAGGAACAGGAAAGGACAGACAAGACAGTAGAAAGGATAGAGAGCAAACAGAGGGCAGGACAGAGAGCAGACAGGAATAAAGAAAAAGAAGGTGAGAAGGCAGAGGAAAGAAGAGGGAGAGCGACAGGCTAATCTGGGGTCTGTTCCTTAAACGTAGCCACTCTGATTTTAAGCTCCAATGAATTCTTCTGACACGAGGTTGCAGATCCTGCCCAGGTTAATCTGCACCTAAAATGTGTTACATACCACCATTCTAGTTCTGTACATGCAAATGCTTTTAAACTCATTTAAATCAATTTTTTAAAACCCAGTTCCAATCTGCCACTTCTACAGTGCACTTCATCTGCTTAATAAGTCACAAGCTGAGCCCAAAACAGAAGCTTTTCCCTTTTATTATATTTAATATATGAAGTGTCTGATGTAGAAAAACTGTTGCGGGTTTAATTTTAGCACTGTTAGATGGTGGTGGGTGTTATGTTACAGAATGGCCAGAAATAACTCAGATGAAATATATACATTAATCATATCATTCCAATACTTTTTTTTATTCATTTAAAAGCATTGTGAGTAGCCAAATATGTAATTTTGTATCAGGAAATACATTGTTTAGGTTAAATATGAGAGGCAGTGCTTCACTTAAATGTTTACCTTTTTGTTGCGTGTTGTGCAATATATTACTTCCTGCCAATTCTCTGATGTTTGCTGTTCTCTGAGTGGTACGTCACCAAGGAACTCCCTGATATACACAGTATGCATGAGAGGTGCAGAGGCACCGTGATACACAGGCTTACTCGAGTCTTGTCATCTTGACTTTACCCCAGACAACCTTCATAGTCACGCACCCCACCCCCCCCCAACAATTGATAACTTTTACTGCTGCCGCCCAGGGCCCCCAGCTCTGGCCATGCTAAAATGCCACTGGTGATTTTCTTCTTTGTGGCGGATAGTCTGTTACGCACGCACAGGTCCTGCCTCATCGCTCTGCCCGCCATTCTGCTCCAGCTACAGTACGAATCAATAGAGCTCCTTCACAAGCTCCAGCGTTACTGTGTCTGCGCTAGCCGCTTCTGACAGAGAGGAGTGAATCACACGGAAGCCTCCGGAGATGGCCATGCCGAGCCTTATGGCCCCTTCCGCATTTCCCTGATGAATTCACGCGCCAGGTACTGTATGCGGCGGGCGAGAGGGTGGGAATGCAGCTTCCCGGCTACTCTGGGCAGCACAGGTGCCAGAGAGCATTCGGGAAAAGAAACATCCACTTCGGCGACAAAAAAACGCCGAAAAAAGCGGCCCCTTCATCATGAGGAAGACAACAGCCATTTGGCAGGGAATATTTCAGGAGCAGTTTAATGAAGAATTGGTACTACAGCTGAAGAGAGAGAGGAGCATGCGAGTGTCAAGGGATCTGCAGCACTTTTGAAATTAAATGCTATTTGCACAAGTACACAAGTATAGGTATACTGGAATGATGGTTTTCTTATATCCCATCATGCTCTCCTTTGAGACACACACAAGAATACAGTTTGGGGTCCAAGCACAGTGTCAGCCATTTATCCAACCCCCCCAAAAAAATAGCCGAGGGGGGGGGGGTTTACAGGTTTTGTTCAAGGGCCCAAAGGAGACAGCATGTTAGTATGCTGTCAAGACCAGGCTTCAAACTGGCAACCTTCCACCCATAGGTATAGGGCCAGAATCCACTGTGTCACACACTGGCCCCCATGGTGTGGCTCATTTGAAACTGAAGTTCAACAGCATATTTCTGCTGAAGACCCCAAACCAATGGCTGGCTGGTAAGGAATAGCCAAAAGAAAACTGACAAGCACCACGATGGCGGAACACATAAAACTACAGAACGTATCACGGAAACATCATCAGCAAAGATGTAAGAGAAGAATTTGTGAGTCAACGGTAACAAAAGGTCTCTTACAGTTCGTTCAAAGAACAGACGACTCCCAATTACTGACATATTGTGGGACTGACAGATAGAGGCGGCATTGACCGGAGTTTTCTCAATGCCGCTGAGGTTTGGAGGCCCCCTGTCGATAGCAAAGCTTCACTGTGCTGTGGGGGGTGGGCGGTCCCAAAGTGACTTTTTGAGTGGGCCTCCAGAAAACAAAATCCTGGTCTGGATTCATACTCTCTGCACCTGAAATCTGCACCTCTGACTGAAACACACAATAATAGTCACAACACATCACAAAATGTCTGCATTATGGTCATTTTAGTTCACCTTTTATTTCCTTTACCCAGCCCCTAACTAGAGCTGAGCCAATGTATCTTGTATTTTTACATGTTCATGCCGTAACATTCTTCTTCGTTTTCATTTTGGTTCTGATCCTCTCACAACTACAAACACAAAGACATGCGCATGCAAGCATACAAATATTTTCCAACTTTACATATCTTCATCTTGTTCTGAAAAAAACAACTCCCCGTTGTTTCTTGGTCTGTTAATTCCGCTTCATGAAAGAGTAAGCTATGACATTAATACCTCGTCTTTACACGTAATGCATGCGGCAAGTCTATCACCATAATGGATACTATGTTATCTTTAGTGTGTATAATTCATACAGGAGCCAGAGCAATTAAACCTCTGTGCAGAAGTATGCGTGGGATAAAATTTCAGAGATAGCCGCTTTCTCAGGCAACATTTTCCCCCTAATGAGGTACTGAGGAAAACTTAGAAGCTTCTCAGTTTACTTGCGGTGAAAATAAGACGGCGTTACCTTGGAGATAACTGGCAGAAGTTTGCAGGCAGAGATGATCAGTCTGCGTTGGTTAATGAGCCTTCAGCGAGAGTGTGTCCCTCTCTTGTTGAGACCACTGGTCCAGCATAGGTCAAGTAGAAGCCATTGGCTCCCTGGTCAACTATCTGTGGACATTCTCCGAATTTCTTGAGTATCATCTGGAGCATGGACTGCGGAAACTGGAGCATGGCTAAGAATGCAGTGATGAACACTCAGGGAAAAAAATGGCTACAGATAATTGAATGCAGTAAAACTTCATTAATAAGCCTCAGTTATTCCTGTCAAAAATGCACTGTGAAATTTCATAGTAAAACTGTAAACTTGATTGACAGTTTTATAATGTACTTTCACAGTTCGACCAAGATTTTTTACAGTGAATCGGTACCCTGTTCAAAGTTTTGGTGTGAAATCTACAAACTTCACTTCAGAATCATCAAACAGGTGCTCATGCACTTCAAAGCAAAATGAGAGTTCACAGTTCTGCTATGAAACATTCATGGTCGAACTGTAAACTTTATAGTACAACTATGAATAATTAAGGTTTATCTGTAAGCTTTACAATTTTTCTGAGGACGTTGACAGTGCTTTTTTCCAGGGTATATTTTGTAACACAATGATGTGATTTTTCAACAAGGCAAACAACATCAATTGCTCCCTGAGTATAGCGATTTGAAATCTATCAATCAGCTGCATTTTTAGACTGTATATTTAATGTTAGGGCACTGTTGCAGCACAAAGTGTGAGGTGAGCAGGGCCCCATATTTGGGAAAGGAGATAAGAGACAGAAGGTTATATCTGAGTTTTGGCCAAAAACAAACAGACAAGTGGACATGATCTTAAGCCTCCCCACTCTGGTCAGATGTGATTTCACAGTCCATGTCCTGGGAGAGAATTAAACTTTGACGTTTGCGCACTGTTACCTCGGGGAGTAGTATCTATCTGTAATGGGACCGCTGGTAATTATCTTGCCACCCGCAGGTGATCACGACCACCACCCCCACAAACACGACGCCGCTATCCATCTGCATCTCCAGGTCCCGGCCGTGCTTGACAAATGAACCCTAACAGGCGACTGCGAGGACGAGCTTGGGGCTGACTGCCTGGTCCGCGTCACCAGCTGGCCGGTCTGCCACATCACCATCACCTCCATCGCTCTGGAAAGCCAAGCTTACTGCTAAAATTAGTTCTCCTTCTACAATGAGGAGGGGAGTGCATCTGGCCTCCTCCAGTCGTGCGTGTTTTAGGCTCATATTAACTGCATTTTTGTTCCTCAGTCTGCAGCAAGGGGAATAGGTTCTGCCCAATTCATTCCTTTTATTCATCCATCCAACCCCCCAGAGATATTTATTTCTCCTTACCTGGGAGTTATCTTCCTGTCCTCCACTGCGTTCTGGCTTTCATTCTTTCCCTCTCGCTGTTGCCCTGTTCCCTCCACCATTAAATGGCATGCTAATGTATTGCCACACATTCTTGTCTCAAGTGCCTTGAGGAGACATTGTTGTGAAAGGCGCTATATAAAAATAAATTGATAGTGATCGAAATGATCCATCCATGGTCATCCAAGGCCGCTCTACCAGTGCTGGATTATTAAGGCCCAGGAGCTTCTCCCAGGAAGTTCAGGGTATAAGATGGGGCCCAATCGCTCCCTCAATTTACACCCAAGGCTACACAACATAAATCAAGCTGTGAGAAAGCGTCCCTCCCCCCCCTTTAATTTGTAGAAGACTGTCCTGAACGAATAATAAAATAAATGATGGCATAGTAATTTATGTGGCCCCTTACTTCTGCTCAGACAACTTCCAAATATCCAGTGTCTAATTAGGAAATAAAGGAAAGTCCTCTCAGCCAAAGGGAAGGATGACACAGCACCCTTTCAGCCTGAAAGTCCCACTTGCGTATCAGACTCATCACTTGACTTATTTGCAGAGTCGTGCTGACGGTAATTTCGGAGCAAAGCGGCCAGGCCCGGTGGCTCGTCTCGTTCCCTCATACCCTTGCCTAATTTACCATGTCTCACGCCTTCATGCAAAAACACTCCATGTCGTTAGAGTCTGGGGTTATTGAAAGGGTGGGGGGCTGCAGTATGGCACCGGCCATTTTCCAGCGGGCACCCGGCACAGCAGTGCTCTGGCTAATGAGACGCAGCTGACTCTCGTCTCATTGCCGACCTCAGACGGCTTAAAAGAGAGCTGGCCACACCACAGAGCCGCTTTTTTTTCTAAATTATAAATAATGTATAAATAAAGAAAGAATGTCAGTCAGGGAGATTCAGGATAAAGGCCCCCCTCTGTAACTAGCTATAGGGCTGGCAGATTAATTATCATTTGGAGGAGGTCTGTGCTTTCTCTATTTTAGACTTCGATCTTTGCGTTTCTATACTTTTCCTGATTCGGTTCTTTAACTGTGACCGACCTATGCTGTAAAATGCATTTTGGTCTCTGGAGTTTCTGCAAAACATCCACCTCCACAGCAGCTACACCTATTATACGCAGCAATAAAGCTCAATACAAAAACTTTGAATCTGCTCCCAAATGCATCACACATATAAATCACAGAGAGAGAGAGAGAGAGAGAGAGAGAGAGAGTCTGGAACCAGACCCTCTAAGACTCTGGGGTGACATGCAGTGACTTTTTGAATCTTTTAATGCACTCTGATGGTGCTCAAATACAAAAATGAAAGCCTTGTTTTGCAAACTAGAACAGGCTTATTGAATTCTTTAGAAGACACTAAACTTTATGTTTACATACTCAAAATGAATTTCAATTATTCTGTAAGTGGAAGCAATAAAATACGTTGATCCAAAAGTGACTTGATTGGGCGAATAGTTTGTATTTTTGTGATACTTTCTTTTGGATCTAAATTGAAGAAATATTTCCATGAGAATTGATTTGGTTTTTACTCCAAGGATCCAGCAAAAACCCACCAATGCATAACTGCTCTTAGTTTGCAGTCGGATTAAATGTCGTATTCATTAGCGAGCTAAATGCCCCCCTCTGGTTGCTTCTTGACTTTGGGGAAGCTGCCGGTGGATCCGAAAGTGAGCTGGGAGCCAGTGGCAGTAGATTCACATTTCATGTTCCCGGTTCCAGGACGGGGGCGGGCGCGCGGAAGTGGATCGATCGCCTGCGACCCACAGATGGAAATGGCTAAGATATATGAGCAGCCGCCACGTCTGCAAAAGGCTGTTAAAATAAGCCGTCAATAAACACGGCCATCGATTAACCAATTGCGGAGGGAGCTCGCTGACTCTACCTTATTGCTGCTTGTACCTCTCCGCTCACCGCTGTGTAAATATATACAGCAGATCGATGTGGATAGTTAGGCTTTGCTTTTAGGTCCTGCTTCTGGAGCCCTGCCTCCTGATCTAGGCCGACATGAGGCCTTTTTTAAGGATTCTGTGGTAAAGGAGGCTTGTGATGCAAAGATGAGAGAGAATTCCTGTAAGGGGTATGATTTAAGTAAGGAGTGGCTAGAAAATATACCATAAATGGCGGTGACTCTGGGCTGCGGTCACCGAGAAGCGGTCAACGAAAGTGGTCTGGGGGAACATTTCGAAACTGACATCCTCCAAGGAGTCTATTCTGGGCCCCTGAGAAAACAACTTGTTTACTCTTTCTCTTACCCTCAGTTTACCCCACTGAGCAAGGCACGCCCAAATTCACCAACCCGGCCTGCTTAACATTACCAACAGGTGGTTTCCAGGCCAAATATGAACTAACCATTGATTCTATCCAGCCGCGTGGTGCAGATCGCCCCCTGCTGGTGTAAGGTGGATTCCTAGTTGGGCCATCACATTACATAATACTTCAGATAGATATTTTAAATAAATAAGATTTAATTGATTCTAGTCCAGGGGAATATTGTGAACACTTTACAGCACATTTTGTTGTTATTACATGAATAAAAGTTACCTTATTGTTTCCTGTATTAAATTCATTAATTTATTTTTGCAATAATGCATTAGTGGCTGAATCTCCTTCAAAAAATATTATGCCATTTAATCAGTCCATGTGTATTTTGGTCCAAAACTGTCACCAACTTTTAATGATGAAAAAAGATCTGTAGCAAATTAGCATAATGAAACAGAGCTGCCTTTCATTTTATTTTATTACACTGATCTCTGCTCGGGTAGTTTATGGGCACCTTGGGCATATCTGTTCAGGAGACTCTCCATAGTCACTAGGGCTACATTCCAGTGCTGAGACTGACGTCCTGCTCAGCCAGGCTCTCTGTTTGCTAAACATGAGGGCATTTTAATTCCTCCAAGTCTAGCAGCAACAGAGATTTAAACTCCATTCATCTAAAGCACTTTTTCCAAGGAGGTGGGGAGCATGCAGAGAGGAGAAGCACCATAAGTAAACACCACACTATGTCCTCTCTGTCATCCAACCATTACTACTATCCACACCCTACTTCTCTTCTATTCGGGTATCTTGGCTATTTATAAAACAAAAGCAGAGTTCATAAATTTGTCAGTAACCCATCTTCAAATGATTTAAGCAGCAAGGATGAAAATGATTATGATTGTGTCTGCGAATGCATGCAGCACTCAATAAAATAAAATAATTTTAGCAAAAATATTTTAACAAAATTTAAACAGCAAAATAATGTTCCTACCAAACTGAACGAACTGATCTTAAGCTAGCTAACTAGTGATTGCACATGCATAACATGCGATGTTGGTAGGCTATTAATATCGAACCCTATAATATACTACAGCCAGGTCAAATGAACAAATTTCTGATTCTCATTCCGTACCGTTTCTGTTGTTTTTGAGATCAGATCAAGGAAGCTTGGGGAGCATGCACTAGAATACCACATTGTTCCATCAACCACACAACGAAACACCTTGAGATCTTGATTGGCAACCCCCCCAGGCCGACACTTTGGTCCGGTCCCACCCTCTGGAAATGGCCGTCTATCTGCAGCCACCAGGAGTTACACGGGCATCTCGAGTCCTCAGTAATGAGGATCCTGTTACCTAGCTTACCCTCAGGGAATCACACCACATGCCTGTAGGGCCATAACTGATGCTCCCTCACAATGTAGGTAACATGCTTTATTGAGGACTCCCTGAGCATCCACTCGCGGTACCCAAAGATTCTATGAAGAGATACATTTGCAATGGAGTCCAATCCTTGGTACAGGTCACAGGATAGTGTCCACATATTGCAGCCATACTGCAAAGACTTGGACTTTCATCCTCTTATAACGATATCGAGAGCGCCATACAATCCTTTCCAACGATCTCATCACACTCCATGCTCTCCTAATCATCTACTGACTTCATAGTAAGAGTCACTAGAGAGATGCATGTCACTGCCAGGGTAAGTAAACCTCCCAACACAGTCAACATTCTCTCTGTGGACAGACACAATGCTGATGGCTGTGTCCAAGAGATGATCAAAGGCCTGGATCTTGGTTTTCACCTTAGACACTTGCAAGCCCAGACACTCACTCGGTCTCTTGAGAGCCCCAATCAAAGCTTTCTTTGACTTTATGAAGATCACAGCATCTTCGACTGACCCTTCCCGACGCCAAGATCATACATGCATTGAACAGAGTAGGAGCAAGAACACACCTCTGATGAACCCCAGAATCAACTGGGAAGAACGCAGAGGTTCTGCGTCCACTCTGCACAGCACTCACAGTACCAGGGTACAGGCCATCAATGACATCCAGCAACTTTGGCGGATCCCGTGAAGTCTCAGGATACCCCACAGGGCAGCTTGATCAACCGAGTTGAAAGCTTTAAAAAAAAAAAACTATCATCGTTCTTGTTTGTGCTTGATTATAACCCTCAGTGCCAGGAGGTGGTCAATGGTACATGTTTTTTAGGCATAAAACTAGATTGTTCTGGTTGCTGGTAGGTCAGTTAATGATCTTGGATCCTATTGAGGATGACCAAGGATCTTACCCAGCACTGAGAGCTGTGTTAACCTCGAGTAGTTGCCACATTCCCGCTGATTACCATTCCCTTTCCACAACAAGTCCCGTTTTCCAGTCATTCGGGGTGGCACCCATCTCCAAAATGGAAGCAAAGACTGCTTGTGAGGCCAGGAGGACAGCCTGGAGAAGTTTACACTGGATACCACAGATCCCTGCATCATTTCCTACCCTCGGCTGTGCAATATCAGCAAATCAGAGGATCAGCTTCAAAAACTATGGACCCAGAGATGTCTGCTGCTCAAAGGAGACGGCCTAGCTACCTTGTCATCCATAAGGACGATTTTATGGACCCCCCCCCCAGCTCTCCGAGAAACAGATTCATGCTTTGACTACAGGATGTGGGTCACTAGACCATAGATGGTGTGTCACTTGCTCACAGGTCCCTCTAACAAATGCCTCCTCATCTGCCCTCAGAGTCCTTGCAGCTGTCCTTCTCAGTTCTTACTACAGACCAGAATTTCCATCAAGCTGTGCGCTGTAAATCCTTTCGATAATAACCTGGGTGCCCTGTGAGATGAACACTGGCAACTCCAACACAGTTCTCAGAAACCTTCAGTGCCTTGTCACAGAAGGTCTCCCACATTACATTTGAATCAGCAGTCACACCCAAGTTTGCAAGTTCTTCACACAAATTGCATGCAAACTCAATAGGAACAGCCTGATCTTGTAGTCTAGACTGGTCCAACGGCATTCTCCCAGTGGGGAGTAGCTAACTGAACCTAAGTTGTATTTTCAGAGTAACAACAACAAGTCTGTGGTCAGAGTTCACAAACTGAGCACCTCTGTAAACCCTGCAATTCTGTAGCCACGTCCAGTACCTGCGCACAAAGATGTGAGAATGAGAATGCCCTAATCTGGGAGTTATAAGATGCTCATTGAAAGGAGTGACATCAGACACCATCAGGAAGAGCTGATCCATCACAGCAGCGGCAACTTCTTGAGTATAGCAGGCATCAGACTAATAATAGGTACAGTCTGCGTACATCAGAGAATGCCACCTTCCCAAGTCTACGAACGTCAAAGAATGTCACACTCCCCAGTCTGCGTACATCAGAGAGTGCCACCTTCCCAAGTCTACGAACCTCAAAGAATGTCACACTCCCCAGTCTGCGTACATCAGAGAGTGCCACCCTCCCAAGTCTACGAACCTCAGAGAGTGTCACACTCCCCAGTCTACGTATCACAGAAAGTGTCACACTCCCCAGTCTGTGTACCTCAAAGAGTGTCACACTATTGCCATCTGCAAATCTCAAAGTGTCACACTCCCAAGTCTGTGTACCTCAAATAGCTTTGCACTCCCCAGTCTGCGTACCTCAGAGAGTGTCACACTACATAGTCTGCGTACCTCAGAGAGTGTCACACTTCCCAGTTTGTGTACCTCAGAGAGTGTCACACTCCCCAGTTTGTGTACCTCAGAGAGTGTCACACTCCCCAGTTTGTGTACCACAGAGAGTGTCACACTCCCCAGTTTGTGTACCTCAGACAGCTTCACACTCCCAAGTCTGCGTACCTCAGAGAGTGTCACACTCCCAATTCTGTGTACTTCAGAGAGTGTTACACTCCCAAGTCTGCGTACCTCAGAGAGTGTCACACTCCCAATTCTGTGTACTTCAGAGAGTGTCAGACTCTCCAGTCTGCGTACGTCAGAGAATGTCACTCCCAACTCTGCATACCTCAGAGAGTGTTGCCACTGAACAGTGGAGTCTGCAAATCTCACACAGAGCTGACCGATTTTGGTCACTGGCACTTGGAGGGTCCATTAGGTTTGACCGTCGGCATAAATGCCTTTCGCTCCTGTCTCTTCAGTTAAGCCACCAACCAGGCAAAAATCTTATTCAGCATGTTGCAGACCTTCAAACCTCCATCCCACACCTCCCCCAATGATCACCTGACCCTTGACATTTCAGACACATGTCTGGCAGCTGATCCCTAGCAAATGAGATTTTCCTGCTTCCCCCAAGGGTTGTTCCTCTCTCAGAGAATTCCAAGAGTAAGAAATAAATGTTTCCAGCAAACATTCCCCTTCCTGACCTCTCTGTAAGGTAGAAATGTCAGTCACTTTTTCATGAAGTGGGAAATGGGTGTGATCATCCACCAGCCCCACCCCCCAACCATGGGTCGGCCATATAACTCAGAATATATGCTCCTTGCATTGTCCTACACTGTTGTTGCCTTTACTATTTTTTTCACAGTGCTTCTTCTTTCATTTCATCTTTTATACCTCACCTGAAGTTCAATTTTGCCCAAGAGAGAAACCACATCTTGAATAAGTATTTGAAGGGCACCCAGGGCTGTCTCAACATGTGTGGGGGAGGGGGGTGCTGGTCCGGGCCACACCACTTTTATCTGGCCACCATGATTAAGCTCACATGTGCCTGCTCTTCCCGGACCATAGGACCGCACAGAGGCAAATGAGATTCCAAGAAGAGAAAGGGAAAGAGAGAGAGAGAGAGAGAGAGAGAGAGAGAGAGAGAGCAAAATAAATGATAGTAATATTAACATTTTAAGCATCATGGGATGATGGAAACACGTCTAACATGAACCCTGCTGTGGACAAATTGAATGCACCTTGAATGCCACAAGCAGCATAACCGTATAGGATTTGAGGATAAGTAATATTAATAATAATAATAATAATAATAATAATAATGACAACATCAATAATAATCTGAGAACAGGGCAGATCCCCGCAGTGTTCATAGCTGCGATTACTGAGCTCCCTCTGAGCCTTTTGTCTGCCGTTTGCCGGGAAACACGGAAACATGGATTCGTTCAGCAGGAGGATAGAGTCACTGATTTATCGCACCTGTGACAGAGAGTATGGATGGGGGGGGGCTTTATAAAAATGAAATGAAGCCTCTTATCACTGCCTCCCCTCGCCACCCAAGCCCATGACTCACGGCCATGGCTGTAGTTATGAGAGTCTCCTCTCCACCCAGCGCCTGGCCTCCATCTCCATCCAGGACTCACAGTCTGATTTCTACCCGCCTGTCATCGCTGCATCCCAGTACTTCCATTCCAGCTTGTCCAGTTTAACCGGTCCAGTTGTTAGTTATTATATATGTAGTTATATATATATATATGCAAATCAATATGGAAGGACTGTCCCGGGTCAAATCAAAGTCAAATCACTGTATTTGTTACATTGCATGACACTTGGAAGAGCGTGCAGGAGTGAAAAACCTGTGTGCACGTCTCACAACAGCAGCACCGAGCAGTACAATTGTAAGTGCACAAAACATAATACATAATAACAATGCATAGTGCACAGCTTTAAAGTTTAAAAATATAAACGATTAGAACAATAATTTACCTCAGAAAATAAAGTTATGTTGCATTATCTTGTCTTACAGTATCTTGTCATGTCTTATTTACAATGGACAATGATGCAGTAATAGGCAGTAGTTCCTTGACCAGAGCCCTGCATTCTGATTGGCTCCTGCTTTGGACCCTCATATTACAGTACCGCCCATTATAGCTTGCTTGACTGAGATCCTTGACATGTCCCCTGCCTTCTGCCCTGTGCTTTCCAGGATAAGCTCTAACTATGGAAACTGACGCACAGTTGAATAACAAGAGCGGACAGGTTACTCGAGCCCAGTGTATCCCAATCCGGTCCCTGGGGACACACAAGAAACTCCATGATTTTGCTCCCTCCCAGCTCTCAGTGGGAGCAAAAATGTGGACTGTCTGGCAGGGAGCCGTCTGTTTGTCCCTGAGGACCAGGTTCGGAAACACTGCTCTCGCCCATTGTTACCCCCAAGGTCGATCTGTACCAGTCCTATCTCACGCTGTTTTTCCACAATCTTCAGGCAGTTTGTACCTAGTATTGATCCGCACCTTGTTACGGAACACGGATGCCCGCGCTGCTCCTTGCCGCAGTCACTGATGGCGCCCCTCTCCCCGCCTGCATGCCTTGCTGGAAGAGTGAGCCGCTGTACCTCTGAAACAGCCACTACCCACAGAATCTGAATCCTTTTATTGGGCAAGTACGAAAAGTACCAGGAGTTTGTTTTGGTGCAGGACAAATACCAAAGACAATAAGTAGAATTAAAGAAATGAAAATAGCAGTAAAAACACATATTTGTGAAAAATAAACGACGTTGAGTGCCAACAGCTTTGGGGCGCGTGAAAAAAGCTTTTGAAATATGAATACATACAAAACAGTCCCATAAGTGGCAGTGAGCTCGTCTTGGATCCTTATTTAGGAGGCCGGTGGCCTGCGGAACGAATCTGTTCTGATGGAGATAAGTCCTTGTGCTTGGGGCTCGCACCTTGGCTTGGGTGGCAGGGCGCTCTGGCTCCAGCATTATTTCCTCCGTCTCGATGAATCCAGGTCTTTGCGCTTCTCCTTGGCTGGTCAGCACCCGCAGGCAGACACACGCTCACCGGCTGCTATGCACAGCGCCCCCCCAAACAAACGCTCAGCTGACCAGTTCTGGAGACGTCTCTCCAAAATGGCGACTTCCTCACGGCACTACACCTCCCTCTATGTGCTTTGGAAGCCTTCCAGTTGGCGAAACAGTGCGATTATTCAGCCGAAACACCGGGAGGCTACAAGACGGGACCTTTTTAATATGGCCTTTTAAACTGCAAAATAGGCCTAGTTAGATAGTATTTAATGCGCAGTAAGATCTATATTACAGATTTCGGCTGAGTTAAAAGAGTTTGCATTATGATGATAATTAGGATGATCGGCTCATTTGCATTTTAAATGTTATTATCCTTGATGACTCACACAGCATTTGTGGTGAAACACAGTCATAGTGAACCATCAATGGCTGTATCCTCATCAGTGCGTCTCTGGGTGCAAGGGTTGTAATTACATGTAAGGGAGCATAAAACGGCCGTAAATAAGATAGAAAGCTAATGAATACAAGTCACATGCTATCAGTGCAATTCACGGCGACTATAGCGAATTAGAGGAGAGCAGTGATTGAGTTTTACGACCAGGGGCTTGAAGGAAAGGGTGGTGGCCATAGTCCGCAGAAAGGAAGGGAGCAAAAAAAAAATGGATCGACCAGCACTAGATAGAAGAGATATTAACTTTATGACTGATTTATGTTACAGGATTTGAAATGGTTGCTAAGAGTCATATTAGCTGAAAATGAGCCCAGAGCTACCATCTGGTGACCTAATAAACATATAAATTAAGAGAAGAAATCCTTCCTCCTCGCTGTGCACCTGAACAATGTAAATGCCTGTTTACGACTCCACACATTCTCACATTCCGGTAGGTTCTGTCCTTTCAAGCAGACAAGCCAGCAGGACATCAAAACCTTCAAAACCTTAATGTGTTTTTCCATGCTCCCACGTTCAAAGGTGTTGTAAAATTCAGTCTTTCTCACATCCCCTTCAGAAGTGCTGGTTTCCTTTTGCCTCCATTAACATGGCTCATTCACCTGCATCTTAGCCTCTAGAACATTCTCGTTAAAGTTCCTCCCAATTTCCAGTGACACCATTTGCGGGGGGGCGGG
>JABFDZ020000050.1:12886483-12906090 GCA_019775955.2 Pollimyrus isidori | reverse complement strand
AAGACAACGAGGAAAGACAACGAGGGCAGACAACGAGGAAAGACAACGAGGAAAGACAACGAGGGCAGACAACGAGGAAAGACAACGAGGAAAGACAACGAGGGCAGACAACGAGGGAAGACAACCTCCATTTTTAAAATTGAACACAGCCCTGGCTTAGATTACCTAGGATGTCAAGTGTTGCATTTAGTTGCTGTGTTTTCTTTCTTCAGTTTGCCCAAGTCGTGTTTCAGGAGGCCACTGGGGGCCACTAAAGGGAAGTAATTAAATCCGTCAATGTGTCCTTACATCAATTTTTAAAAGTAATTTCCTGCCGTCCTATAAATATTCTGTCTGGTCTAAATGCAGGTTATTAATGTTTCACCAAATTAGATTTCGCTCTCGAAAGATTAGGGTGGTATTGCTTTCAGGCTCCTGTCTGGAGTGGCAGCAGCTCGCTCCGTTGCACAAACGCTTCACACTTGTTTAATAATCAGGCTTCATTTACGTCGGAAAGAATTTGCTCTGCCGAGCTGAGGACCCACAGCCAGTCAGTGAAGCTTGTGGGTGGAGACCTTCCTGTCTGACCAAACCGTAACTGTCAGACCAACATCCCCGACCTCTGCATGCCCCTGGCACTCCATCCATTCATCTTCCAACCTCTTATCTTGGTCAGGATTACCCCCCCCCCCTTGCTTTTGCTAACATGTCAAGAACAATACAGCCATTTCCTGGACTGGTATCTGTCTGGAGGAGTTCAGGAACCCCCCCCGCCTCCCCCCCAAACCCGTTCCATCTGCTCGCTGCCAGAGTTCAGCAGATGTCAGCTGGAGGCCACCTGACTGGAGATGGCATAGATGAGGCAGGTCAGGAATAATGACATCACTGCCTCTGCTTTCTCACGAGGACCTATATTGCACAGCAAATTACCTCTCACCTATCACTTATGTACAGATTATGCACAGCTGAATATTTCATATATATTTTTATCTTATATTATTATTTTTCCTTATTTTTTTCTTTTTTCCTCTATATTTTGTTAATCATGCACAGCTACTCGGAGTGACCAGGATTACATTCCACTACATGTTGTATGTGTACAACTGTGTACATGATGAATAAACCTCTTGAACCTTGTATCTTTACATTTCTGCTACCAACTTAGACAACAGCTCTCTCCTTCCCTCACCTCTCGGTGCTCAATGCATGTGCACGACAAGCCATTTGTTGTGTGCATGTACAGATGTCTGCATGCACAGATGTGTGGATGTATTCACATGTGTGTGTTTTTGCCTACATGTGCCTGTGCATTATATGCCATTATTATAATTACTCTAATCCTTCAGTTAACGAGAAATGGTTTACAGTTCTACACTACCAGTCAAAAGTTTTCTTGCACTTGCTGAAATTTTCTACATTTGCATGTTGCCTACTTAACATTTACTAAAAATACACTGAAAATTATTTGCTAAGAAATAAATTTACTGCATTTTCAGCATTTGACTAACTTTACTAACAAGAAGTCATACAGTATCTTTGATTCATCCAAGTAACCTTCTCTAGCAGCTATAACAGCAGAGAAAATTCGAAGCATTCATCCTACAAAGGACATTACATACTGCTCTGCATCATGGGATGAAACAGTTAACTAGTGCATGTAAAGAGGAAGGACAGTCTGGAATCAGACTATGCGACCCCACCACACAACCAGGAAACAGGATGTCAGACATGCACTGTTACATACTCTTTCCATGTTATAAAGGAAACTCCTTTTATTTGACTTATATTTCCAGTTATAGTTGTTCAATCAACTTTCCAATGCTTAACAATATAATATAACAATATATATATTACCAGCCTAGGGTAGGAAACCTACAGCATTTCAATCTGATTCGTCCTGAACCTTTGGTTATAGCCTGACATTCACAGTGCAGACGCTGACCACCAATGTGGCAGACAGGCTATCCACCTGAAAGTCAATATTACACCTCTCAATAGTCTAGAAGTGGAAGATGCATCCACCTTGCACCTTTCGATCCTGGTCAGGGATGCCTGGAGACTATGTAAACCTAGGATGCACACTTGGCAGGGTGCCAATCAGAGATTTGTCGCACGTACAATCACAAGGGACACTGATGCTACCCAGCGAGCCACTGCATTGCCACCAAAGAGGACCATTAAGTTAAAAGTCTGAGTGTCTTTGCTCAAATACGGTGCATCATATTTGTTCCTGATCATGGCGTCAGAGTCCCTTTCCTGGCTAATGTTCTCCAATTGAATGAGAATAGCTGAATCCTAATTAATGCCACTGCTAACATTAAGTTTTGGGTGTATGACACTGAGCTCTAGATCTTGGGTGTAATTAGTGGAGAGCTGCATTCCGAGATGAATTGCTGTTGGGAAAAAAAGACTTGAAAAAGGTTGTCATCTTTATTCTGTCACACAAAGGGAATAAGCGGTGCTGGAGGCTTCGTCTGAAAGAACATGGGACCAGAAACCCTCTCGCATTGCAAGAGGAGGGATGCCAAAAGAAAAAGGGGAGGAAGAGAGCAAGAGAGAGATAGACAGAAATCAGTGGCCCCAGCCGACACAGCAGTCCAAGAGAGAGCACCCGTGCAGAGAAACAGTAGATTAATGGTGTTTGTTATTCACCCTGATGGCGATGCTCCATCTCTTCGCTGCAGTCTGGTGAAAAAAGTTGGCATTAGTAGCTTCCTGAATTTCTTGGGAATGGAGATGACGACTGCTAGTATGAAGAGCTACAGACAGAGAGTACAGTACTCAACTCGTGGGGTGAAGCAAAATCTCGGTCTGGATTTTTTCTTTCTGGACCTGAAAGTTCCATCTCTGTGTAACAGCAACAGAATATTTTGCAGCGGATGCTGTGAAACTGGTAATAAAATCATTGTTACTTCTTGTATTGTTTGAAGTGATGTGTTTTTTTGTTTGGTAGCTGTACTTTATCCCTTGATGGTGACATTGATGGTGAAAAGCAAGACAAATAAGCATCCATCCATCCAGACCTTGTTCCAGACGAGGGACAGAAAGCTGACTGCAGGTTTAAACATGACTGGCTATGTGATTATTAATGTTGCCCAGCTCCTGGCTGAATAATGTTGGAATATTATTCAGCTATTCCTTTCCTCACTCTCTTCCTTACAGCTATACTATTCCCTTTATTTTATTTCATTTCCCCAATGCAGTGCAAATGAGCTGTTTAGCTAAACTGTACATGGTGTTTTATTTTTTGACACATACTGTCAAATGATCTCTTAGTGCTGCGGGATCGTGACAGGCAGATCATACCACGAATTCAGGGACCATACTGCTTGTGCATTTTGCACTACAACATCTAGTTTGTTTCACCATCTGCTTATGCTCTGAATGGCAAACTGGACCACTGGCCTGGTTACACTCGTTTGGATCAACGAGGCTGTGTAGGGGGAGACAGCAAAGGGAGCCTCAAAGAGTGCATGAGAGGTCAGCTTAGGTAAGACTAGGGCCACATCCCGGAACCCTTATTTGCGCCACCCTCTCTCACTACCTCACCTTTGCTCCCAGATGTTGAAGTGTTGTCCCAATACCTATGGGAATGAATTATCAAGGGCCACCGCTCAAATAACTCCTTCCCTTGAGGCATGTGGAAGTCTAGTCAAGAGTACCCTTTGCATAAAAGCTTCTACTTCAAGGATGACTTTGTGCATAGAGGCAGAGAATGGTAAGTGGTGCAAGTGTGTCCCGATACCGCTTTTTGTGTACGCTACCTTCCTCACTCACTCACTCGTTCCTTCTCTCATTTGCTTTGGAAAACAAAAATCTCAGACAGTGAGGTCACATTGTAGTGACGCCTTTGCTGAGACAGACAGCCTGCTTGGACTTGCAGTTGTCAACTAAGCCATTTCCATTAGTCTGCAGTCAATATGGGCATATTCACGCTCTGGATGCCATGTACCATGCCCAAGCACAACTCCCCCCCCACTGGTCAGTGCTCACATTGCGCTTCATGTGCCAGGCCCGGGCACGCTTCATCATCAACATGCAACTCTTTCGTGTTGAAGAAAACATAAGCTCTGTTTGGAATGTTCACTCGTCCACTATATAGTGAATCGATCCTTTTGTAGTGCGGTTCAAATTCTCAACTATAAATGTCATTTGCTATACTGTATAGCATGCGTCACTATATAGCGCACCGCAAAATCATTGTGAGGTACGCCAAAGTGGTGTACAGACGTTGGTCGACGTAGACCATCATGCATTGCAGCCTTCATGAGTGTCAAAACCTCATTTGAGAAACTTGGCTCATTCTGAACCATTAAGCATTGTTATGTAGCTTGCTTAAGATACTTGCGTGAGTGATGTAACAACAATGGCAAGGCTACCACTGCTTTGAAAATGAAGGGTTACTGTAATGTATTTGACTGCTTTACATGAATCTCAGTAGGTCACAATTACCATAATGCATTGATGATTATTGTAAATTATTAATGAATTGTTATTAATTCATTATTATTAAATTATTCATGTATGTATGTATGTAAGCAGGTCCTAGCTGCAGTTTCCATCATGCTTGCACAGATGGATGCAGTACAGTCAAGTATTTTATAAATATAGTTACATGTGCACAAATTTATGTTATAAAGTTTTATTTTATTTATTTTAAAATGTTAGGTATATGTCAATTACGGCATGTAGGCTACTTAACCAAAAATAGCAAAAAAAAATTGGTGTCTTTCCTCTCGTTGTCTTCCCTTATCCCCTAGTGAGTGTTCTGTGTAGGGAACATTATATAGTGAACAAGTGAGTGAGTGAGTGAGCTATTATGAACACATTGGAATTCACTATTAATATTCTAATTTTGTATCTTACTTAGAGTGATTTTGGCTGCAATGAAAAACAGTATTCTTATAGATATATTGAATATTGAATGCATTGATTATTTTAATTTAATATTGTTTGTATTTTACCAAATGTGTGTTGCATCCAGTTGTTCCTGGATACTCTCGTCAGTCCAAATTTCGAGCAAACACTGCACCTCTGCCATAGACCAAAGCGACCCCTTTGATGCAATGTTTGCATCAATGCATGTGTTACATTCTGCGAAGTCCGCTCCGTTCCAGCCTCCCGTGTGCCACACCCACCTCGTTACCTCCTGTGATTGCCTAGTGTTTCCACTTATGTGGCACCGCTGCTCGCCTGTCTTGTGCTTCGTCTCTTGTATTTAGGTCTGTGTCTGCGTCTTTTTCGGCAGATGCGGCATAAACGTTGTTTATGTTGGTGTATGCAAATAAACCCTTGTTTGTCCCAGTCCGCCTGCCCGGATCTTCCTTTTTCGCCCTGCGTGCACCAGCTATCACAACAACATGTATGCAGCAGTCTTATTATTGACGTCAGTAGCGTTGTACCAATTAATTTAAGTAGGCTTGTGAATAACATGTTGTTAAACTTGCAGTAAACTTGGAGTCGGATTACTCTGGCCAGTGAAAAAGCTTCCTCCATCAGACTGTATCTTCTCCCCCCTGTCCCTCATCATTTCCACCTCCTACCAATAACCCGAGACATCATCAAGAAGTTGCTACTTTGTGACATTCTTGACCCACATCTCAGTGGTAGTAAGCAAGGTTAGCTATCTTTAGCGGTTTACAATTTCTAGCCAAGTACATGTGCCACTAATTAAATTTCCAGCAAACTAGGTGGCAGACCAACGCGATGTCTGTAGTTTTGCCTGTACAAGTAACACTGTCTTTGAGTATAATATTTACATAAAGAGTACGGAATGCATGCAGTCCACCCACAAATTATGTGCCCCACCATTAAATCCACATGTTGACTTCACATTGGCATGCACGCCCACGTCGTGTTTTTGTGACTACACCTTTGGCTCCTGGTGGCCGGCTTCAGTACTGCAGTCACATTGCAGGGGGCCTCTCTTAGATGAAAATCTCTCGCTTGTTTTCAGTGAAGAGAGTAATTAATCAGCCCCACGTATGGGGCTTCTGAAGTCAGGCATCTGCAGCTTCCTGTCTCTACAGGGAGAACTGATGTGATTTGTTTTGAGAATTTCAGAAAAGCCTTTCAGATCTGCTGTCGTCGTGGAGACACATACAGAACGGAATATTAAATCAGAATAAATATTAAAGACTAAAGTTCTGGTGATTAAGCTTAATTTTAAATCAAACCGTAGAATGAATTCAGGGCCAGCAGGGGGCTTTCATTTGGCCACCATTGTTATCTCATAGGCTGGGTTGGCGATGACCTTATGGCAGACAAAAACGGTGCCGAAATGTGAAATATCATCACCAATGGGAGCCTGTTCACAGGAGAATGCCCTAATCATCCCCCAATCAGTGTAGGAGCCCAGGAAAGGGGTCCGGGGCTTGGGAAACCGTTTTCATGAGCCGTGCAAACTGTAATGCAGGTGTATTACATAACAGGCAGTAAGTGGGCCACAGTAGCCTGAGACGGGCCGTGGGGCAGTCCTCAGCCGTGTGCCAAAGCTTCACGGCTTTGCGTTTCTAGTCCGAGATCATTCCAGACTGATCCGGGATTACGGCAGTAGGAACACGCTTGTGTAGCTTTCTCTCGCCTGGCTGAGCTCCGGAGTAAACGGCTCACAGGGAGAAACCTGGAAAGAGCTGAGCTGGCGGAATTCTCCCACCGCTTGGCTGGTCATATCCCGCCCGTCTCTCTCTGTGCGCAGTTTGCAGGGGGGGCGGGGGTTTTCTGAAGTACCTAAGTAGTCAGCTGTCGTCTGAATGATGATTATCCCCCACCAGCGCGGCGCGGAGCAGGTGTTGCCGTCACCCTGTGCCTCCTAGGTTTGAATCCCACCCCTTTGCCATAGAGCTTTACATCTATGTTGTACTGGTTTCCTCACACACAGATCCAAACCGTCCGCCTCACACAGCCCACTAAAGCAGCATGCTACTTTTGCCTAATAATTAAAAATTATACTGTAATATTAATTTGCTCAACAGATGCTCATGTTCCATTCAGCTTCCATTTCAATTTACCCATTTATAATGCTGCATAATTTTAAATGAATATGTTTGTGATGCGTGGCACAAGCTCTCCTGGGAGCTTATTATCAAAGCAAAGCTCTTAGGTACCGTCCTACTGGCCCCAAAGTGCCGTATAGGTATGTACAGGAAATCAGCTTTTACTGCAAAGGCCTTGCAGAGTGATGGAGCTTAAGAAGAAGGTAGAGGCTTTACTTGTCTTCCTGTAAGATTTTGTCACAAAATAATACCGATTGGATATTGATCTACTGGTCCCCAAAGTGCTTTTCTATGTAAATCGCTCAGTTGAACTCATTCCACAGGTGAAGGACATTTGGCTCAGTGGTGCGCCTCCCGCTCGGGAGTCGCCGCAGTCAGATGGATGAGGACCGTGCGACACCTTGTGGATGGGAGATGAAACACATCTCCCACACAAAATAAAAAATAACTAAGAAGAACAAAGAATGAAGTACTTTCTGAATTAGTTGTGTGTCCCTTTGGGAGGAAAATACATAATACAGTGTTTACCAAACGCAGGTAAACAGTTTTTATTTTACAAAGCAAAATGTTTACTTAAAGTTATTTTAAAAACAATGTGTGTCAGCTATTTCAAACACCGAAGAGACTAAACTTGACCCAATGAGTAGCATAAAATAAAAATAAAAACTGGTGTGTTTCCAAGAGTTTAGTGGGGACTTAAACCCAAATATCAACCGTAGCACCAACATAGTAAGAAACCATATTTAAATAACCACATTCCTGAAAGAACATTCATGGGCCAACACACTGCGATATTGTTGAGTTAAGCCACTTCCCAGAAATTTCCTCCCCACGTCCTCTGATGTCATGCACAATGGATTTCTTGTTGGTTTAGAACAGGGAGTGCCATACTGCAGTCCTGGGGGGCCGGAGCCCTGCACATTTCTGGATTTTCTCTCTTTTAACACACCTGATTCAACTCCTTGTGGTAATTACCACATGGATCTTGAGCTGAATCATTTATGGGAAAGAACTAAACTACACAGCGGTCCTCCAGGACTGTTGTGCACCCCTGGTTTTGAACAAGGACGGGCAATCTTATCCAGAAGGTGTGTTTGCAGGTTTTGCAGCAACTCCCTAATTATATTACTAATTAGAGGACTGAGTGCCTGAAGAGTCCTCACATCTGAGTTTTAACAGCTGACTTAAGGGTTATCCCAAAAACCTGCATACACACTGGCCCTATGTGGATAAGAATGTCCAGCCCAGGTTTTGAAGGAAGTAATGAACGATGAGAGATTACAAGGTGGAAAGTGCCTGCCAAGGAATGCGTGCTGCTTGCCAGCCCTCAAAACAAGAAATGAGAGGCTCTCTAACCCAGCTGGAGAATAGTAGGTAGAGGAATTACTTAATACAGATGGGCCCTATCTTCCCCGTCCCTTATGTGAATCGTTTTATTCTATGCTGCCAGACTTGATTTAAGGAGACAATTAACCACTTCTTGTGGTCAGGCAGCTTTTTTTTCCCCCGAAGGCTTAATGAGCACAACTTAATTATGAACCATTTCTGGCACATTAACAGTGTGGCTCAGTCATGTCTTAATAATGAATGGACTTAGGAAAGTTGCCGGTTTCAGTCATTCTGCACCCCTCAGCGACCCTTTATACGTTCCTCAATGTATAGGCCAGGACTTGACCAGCCCATCTCCTTCCCTTGGTGTTGGCTTACAGCAGCAAACCAATCGTTTTCAGTGACATCATCCAGACTGCATTGGGAGAGTGTACTCTCTCACCTCCCCAAGGTTATGGCCAGTGGTGTAAGCACCTTATAATGCGCCACAATGCAACATGTTTTGAAGGATTCGCATGGTGAATGTTTTAAAAGGTTTAATATAGCCTCAATCAAAAAAAAATTGATCAGCAAAGCTTTTGACCCCTAGTGGCTAAATGTTACAGTGGTTTACCATGCATCTTTGTGAAGTCTCCTTAAGGTATATGATATAAACCTCTATAGCCGTATCATAAGAAATTAAAATGAATTATTGGACAATCTGAGCAAGGCAGATTCACCAGCCAGTTCAAGTGTTTCTGGCAGTTAGTAATTCAATGTATTATGCTTCGGTAATGTAACCTAGTGGATCAATAATCTTCCCTGCAAAGGGGCCTGACATCCCTCTGTGGGATTGCTGTTCCTGCGGACCCCACTGCGGCTGCACTGCCTGCATTTCCTCCAGTGGTTATGGGGTTAAATACAGCACACATTCCTGCCAACTCTGTGATACTGCTTTTGCCTCCTAGTGTCAGCTGGGGGGGGGGGGTTCCCCGAACCAGAGCCTGTTAGAAATTATGTTTTAGTGATGCTCCTCTTAGACAAGACGTGACACATCTCCGTTCTTACAGTATTGTTATGGTGTTCCTCATTTTCGTAGTTAATTACTACACTGGCTTCCTTCACACCCACCTTCCTCCTTAGACATGGATTGGCATCCTCACGTTTCCCATGGAGTGTAGGTGTGAGCCATGGAGACCTGCCCCTTCCCCCGAGCCGTCCCCTGCCTGCTGGGATATCCAGGCCTATGACGGCACTGCATTGGATAAACATGGCGTCACGAGTGGGAGAAGGATAGACGATCCAGAATGGGACTATAAGACTAATGGAAAACTTTATTAAGAACAGGCTCTACAAGAAAAAAGAGGTCAAAAACAGAGGCAAGTAGGGCAGATAAAAAAAAAAAAAAAAAAGGAAGAAACACTAAAGGGGAAACCAAGCAAATCACAAACAGAAACCAACACAGAGGCACATATACTCTGCTAACAAGGACTATACGAGGGACAGGTGTGAACAATAAACCAAACACCCACACATTAGAACTAGGAATCGGGAAGGAACTGAGATAGCTAGCGACATCTGCTGGCGAAACCGGGACATTACAGTCATTATAGGGACAGATCCTGACACGTGGAAATGGATGTTATTTATTCAAAGGATCTTATACGTACAGTTTTGCACTCTTTTTCTGTGTAAACCTTGATACTTCAATGCAACAATTGAACAAGTTAATTAATCAGCTCAAAGGTAACAAAACCAGCCCTCAGGCATTATATAACCTCTAACTTGCATGGTGTTTCTGACAAAAGAAAAATAAGCTTTTTAAGTGTGATATATAAAGGCATATTAATATATGACCAGCCGGTGGTCATTTAGAACCTAAGAAGCTATTAAAGATACCTTATTCTAGTCCTCCAGGACCAACTCTGTTGGCGTCCTTATTAAAATTGGTGGTGTTGGGGGGATGGGTTGGTTTGACCAGCTATTGCCTGGTGAATTTCAGCATATCAAAGGTGTCTACCCCAAAGAACAAAAGCAGAACTGAGCTTTAATCCCCCTGCCCCCCTACACAGAATCTTGTTCAAATTCTTTTTGTTTTCTGATAACAGCAGGGCAGATTACAGCGGAACATAAGTCTTTCTCTGCAACAGAATGAATAATGTTTAGTGGGAACAAGCTGTATTTTGCTGAACATCGACTGGAATCATGTTTCATCGGGCCAGGTTGATATTGGCTGCTGGCTTGTTTTCTCCAATCTTCTGGCAGTCCTGGCATCCCAAAAAGACAAACAAAAAAATTACCATCACAATGTTACAGCTCTTTGTTGCAGTGAACACTGCCATACTTTCACCATAGACAGCCATTCATTTAGATAAATGAAGTGCGAGAATAATGCCTGCAGGTAAACAGTTATGGACCAAGAGGAGACAGACCCGATGTGACGGCTGAAAAATTGATCAGTGCTGGTCTGTGAGGGGTCCCAGTGTAGAGATCCCAGTGTATAGGTCTTTAGCAAGTACATAGATTTGGGTATGGACCCTTATCATTAGCCAATTGTGTGTTTTGGATTGATGAGTGACAGGGGAGAGGGGCACTCCATGGGCCAATCAGCTTTCATCTGGACCCTCTGGCCCGGCATATACTCTTGTCAAGAAAATAGCACAATCATAACTGAGTATCCATGAAACTAAATGTAAAAACATGAAAGCTCTAACGTATCACAACATTAACAGAAATCTCAGCGGCAGTCATTTTTCGAAACGTCACAAGAGACTAAATAACATTTACACAGATAATTCTATATTGGTTTCTTGCAGTATTAGCCAAACTGTGTAAACATTAAAATAGGGTTAGGTTTTGTATATAAGTATTAAGGCTGTCAGTTGTTGCATGTAAGTATGCTGATGCTGAAATGAACAGGCTTTGTTATTGTTCACAATGATTTAAGCAGTACAGATTATTGCAATGCAATGGTAAACCTTTCTGGGCTGGAGGGCAGCATGCAGCATATTTTGGGAAAGATTTACAATAGTAATGTTATTGTATTAGTTTCCCTGTGTGCTGGTTCCTAAGCCTACAGAAAAGCAGGGAAGGCCAGATATTTGGGGTTATTAATGAATGGAATGTAAGTGGAGACAAGTAATCAGGGTTTGTGTGCTGATTACTCTATTATTTATGAGAGTTTATGTATAAATTGGTTCACCACCCGTCCCTCGCCTCAGACCTGCTAGTCCTGCATTCCAGTCCTGCATTCCAGTCCTGTACCTTCCTTCTGAGAACAGGATGCTTCTCTTTTCTCTAACTCATCTGAGGGCCAGTATCTACTCTTCTATATTCCCTGAAATGGACACTAATTTCCCACAAAGATCACATTCCCTGATGAATCAAAGTGGCCAGTCACTGTATGACTGTATTATTCTAGTACCTAAGGTGGGTGATACTAGTGAAATTCAACCTGGCAAAGCTTCATGAACAATCTGCTGCATTTTCTGATACTATTAGATGAGGCTCTCTGTTGGAAAAAGGGCTCAATGCATTTGCCCGAAGTAAAAAAACCAAACACCAAAAATGGTGATGTGGTAAATGGCTTGAATTCCCTTATCTGCCCCTGAAGTGCTCCTGGAATGTTGGGGTCCTCTGTCCAGCAAGAAATGTTGGCAGGGTATTGCGAGAGGCCTCAGAAGGGAGAAGCACAGACATCAGAGAGTTTGAGAAAAACAACTGAGGAATTCCTTTAATCCATGGTAGGCCTTGTCACTCCATGCATGCAGTAAACTTAGCAAGTGTATGTACTTTGACGCATTTGGTTTCATTATCCTTTTATTACCAAAAGTAGTTTAGGTATTAACAGTCATTTAAAACAAATACTATTGATATTGTGCTTGTGAGCCAACAGTATGGCTGTTATTAAATTATATGCAGATACACTCACTGAAAGAATCTGTGCTTGCCATCTAAGACTGGGAAAGCAAAAAATATTTATGACTCTCAGAGGACGCAACCGCCAGTTCATCTTAAATTAAGCCACTTAGCAATCTTTCCCCACCCAGTCCTCGGGGTCCCCCAGACGGTCCATGTTACACTTCCTACCGGAGCTGGGCGTAGAGCGCTGCTCGATAGCAATGCAATGTTGCCACCTGGTGGCCATTTTTAATTCCACTTAGATCGCCATCGAGTAGGAGGATCTATGGAAGTTATCCTATAACCGTAAACATGTGCTTAATTGTTGGATCAGTCCACACTATGGATTCGTTTACAGATATTTGCGGCTACAAAAGATGAGACTATTCATCATGAACAAAGATTTACAAACCCTGTGAGAGAATAGTTTAGTGATTGACTGGTAATTAATCCAACCAAAAGATAGCTACAGAAGATGCATATAGGCCTACTCCTAAATTTACTGAACTGTTCACAACGGACAATGACCAGTTATGAGATCCATACATAGTCTGCAGCTATCGGACTCTGTTCTTTCAGTTTTGCACTGAAAATATCACGCTCAACAGATCCAACGCTGACAAAGCTCTTATTCTCCTTCATTGTTTTCCATTTCTGTTTACTTTATTTTTGTTTTATTTGGATATATAACAAATTATTGGTCAATTTCTATGTCATGACTTTACCTAAAGATATCAGCTTCACTACTGAGAAACCCAATCACTAATCTTTGTCTAGTGAAATGTTTTTGATGAATTTGTTCCCCAGATATCTTGGGTTCATTGTATAACAGCATGAGGTGTCAGCATCATGCCAGCAGCAAACAGCAGTGCTGGGCATTGCCATGTGGTGACACCAATTGCACAGAGCTGCTGGTTAATAAAGCTTCCCAGTTGGAGTCCGTTTCAGTGCTTCAGCCTTTACTTAAAAGTGACATAGATCACATGAGGATATTGGCGCTCATTCTCATTCGGGGAACTGAAGCACCCAGGCTTAATTTACAGTGTGTTACATTTTCTGTACCCACTAGTCCTATTCAGGGTCACATGGGATCCAGAACCTATCCAACAACAACAACAACTTTATTTTTGTATAGCGCATTACCACGACTTTACATCGTCTCAAAGCGCTTTACAGCATCCCCACCCAAAGCCCCCAGTGAGTAAGCCATAGGCGACAGTGGCAAGGAAAAACTCCCAAGACGGAAGAACTCTCGGGAGGGACCAGACTCAAAGGGGGAGCCCATCCTCCAGGGGCCGGCAGGGAGTATCCCTCAAACAGCCGCAACAAGGCAAAGAATACCCCTGGATGGGGCACCTCCCCACTGCAGGACACGATCACACACCATTCACAGTTTAATAATTCCAGTTAATCTCAGCATGTTTTGGACTGTGGGAAGAAGATGGAGAAAACCCCGTGATTACACAGGAGATTATGCAAACTGCACACACAGACAGCTAAGGTGGGGACTTGAATCCATGTCCCAGAAGAAGGAAGCACCAGCGCTAACTGCTACACTGCGCTGCCACCCTCATTTGGAGTCCACCATGGGAAATACATATCAAGCATTGATTTAATAATCCATGTGTACATTATTTATCCTTGTGCTTTGATTGGAATAGACTCCATTGGAATAGTGGCCATTTACTGATCATCAAGAGACATGTATGCATTGTTTCCAGTAGAAAATGCCAGAATATACTGTAACCCCAGGCATTACAACAAGTAAACTTCAAGGTTCAAGGTTGTTTGCTCTCATGTGCACATGGTATAATTAAATTCTTACTTGTGCACTTCCTGCAGCCCATTGTGCCAAAATATCAAATCAATGAATACAAGATTAAAGGAACATCAACATAATTGTAATATATAGGGATCCATCAGGAGATGAAGATTAGAGGGAACCTTCAGGATAAAAATACCTGTGTCATTTATATCTTTTTGAGGAGCCCAGGTCTGCAGGTAAAAATTGCATAATTACACATAACCGGGATGTTTCATAATTCTCTTCTGTATGAAGAAATAGTGTCGTATATTAGGTATGTTAATTAACTTTTTTGCTATGGTTTTGGTTTGGGGGCCTTGCATTAAACTATGAAGGGTTGTTCAATTCATTTACTACAACTATATTTTAATATGATAGCATCAGATTTTTAAGTATTTTTAGGTATGCCTCATCTGTTAATCTGAAGTGTAAGAAATTTTATAAGCTCATATAAAGTAAAAAAAAAAGAAAAAAAATGGAAATGCAAAACCGCAAAAGCCGACCCATAATAATAACCAAAGAGTGAGCTGACACACACACGTTCTCTTCTTTCTACAGTCTTAAAGAGTAAATTAAAAAAAATGTCTTTTGACGGTTACTGTAAAATGAAAATAATAATTTCCTCTCCGTCGTGCTTCTGAACTCTTGTAATTTGTTTTGTTTATATACTTATATGCAGGTAATAGTTTTGTAATTTATATATAATTATAATATAAAGTTAATATAAAATAATGTAAAATACATAATGTGTAAAATAAAGAATAAATAAATTATATCAGAATAACATTTAAAATATTTTACACCTACAGAAACAAGCATGAAAAGTATTGCACTGGTATATGACCCATACCAAAACAAACCATGTGAATTTTAGATGATAATACAAGCAAATGTTACTAATAATGCTATTACGTAATATGAAATTAATTGCCAATTTTCCTTTTAAATAAATATTTACTGCTTATTGGTTGTTGTAACCGAGTGCGCACTGTCACTCATTCTAAAGCGAGTAGAGCATAGACAGTATTAATATTGTCCCTTGGCAGCTTCCGTAGTTCTCCGACATATTGGAGAGCAAATTCTGGAACGCAGGAAGAGCATAGGATTAAAATTTATTTATCGTAGGAGAAATCTTCGGAAAATATTTGAATATCACAGAAACGATGGGTGAGTGGCATCTCTTTAAACCCGGTATACCAAATTTCGTATTCTCTGCTGGAATGTCAGGTCAGTGGAGTAGTGAGGGATTTATGGTGGTCAAATCTTAGTAGAATGATGAACCATCGAGCGCTAACCAGCTAAGTCATGTTAGCTGGTAGTTAGCTTTCTTAATGTCGGGTTAATTTCAGATACGGATTACGGTTTAGGTGTTTCCAGCCTAATTGGCGATTTTGTCATGAACAAGTGCATTTTGACCGTACTTACCAGAGTAATCATGGTCAAATTATAGCTGGTTTATATCAAGAGAAAGTAGCTTACTGGACAAACAGCACAACTAGCGATATAATGTAATTTTTAAACCTCGATATATTCCTTTTCAGGGAGATCATCTAGCTTTAAATAAAGATGACATTTTGGCCGAAAACTTCTTTTTATTGCTGTTTTGTTGGCTGCTGTGAAGTCTGGCCTTTTCTTAGCCGGTCAACTAGCCATGTAGGTAATTGAATTTGATCTGTTTTTTTTTCTCTCGGTCTTTTTATTATTTAGCTGGAATATTTTTTTGGGCAGTTAGATTTATATTCATTACACCGTGGACAGCGTTCATAACACATAAGGTGCATAGTAAACCATGCGTTCAGTGTTTTTTAGGCGTTGTTTGGGTGGTAGTTAACGTGGAAGGGAGGGCGACGCTTACAAGCGTGAAGACTTTCGGCTCTGCGCTGCTTCTTGTGTGTGTTAGTCACACGTTTTACGAGAAGCGTTATGAGTAAATGAAATGAATCATGGTTAAACGCTGAAATGTTTTTGTGGCTGCCTTTCTGCTGCAGTCATAACGCTTCTTCTGGTTATCTCTCGTGGAGGTGAGAAATGCTCCCCACGACCCTCCTATATCTTATCTCTAGACAGAAACTAAGTGCATAACTCGTGATTGGCAAGATCATTTTCTTTATTAGATGCAAAATAGCATGAAAGTACTCAATTTGAAAAGTACAAAATTTTTATATAAATTTATATACCGCAAGACACCCATTGTATAACTTTCGTCTGCTCTCATTTTAAGTTTGGGTACGAGTCCAAAGTAGCATTATGTGATATTAAATCAATCTCGTGGCGGTCCATTTCAATGAGTGACTAAATAAATTAATAAATTGATTTGAACCTGGCTTAAAATGTTTGACGGTACGTGGTAAACATCACTTTCATGATGTGCAGGGCCTGCTAAAAATGCCTTGCAGTTTAGTGTTGTGGAAGCCAGGAGAAGTGACCTAAACGGTGAGCCATGCTATTTGTGATTATGTAATCTGCTAATTGAGTGCGGAGACGCGCCTTCATTTTCTGTTTGCCTGTATGGTCACATGACCCGCCGTGTCGCTGCAGCCGTCCGATTGACGCTCCACTTCTTTGAAAGATTCCCTTGACAGAGCTGAATGAAGCCCAGCTGTGCGCTCTGTCTGTAGCTAAACTCTACCTGCCTTGTGTGTGCATGCAGTTGAAAATATTGTGCCTTGAACGTAACGTGTTTGTGGCCAGGGTGTAGTAACCGCGGGTCTTTCAAGGACCTTACATCGGGGAGGAAGGTAGGGCCGCCATTCGCCTTTCCAGGCCCCACTCAATCCGCAGCATAGAGGCCTATCAAAAATAGCCCCCGACTATTTGCGCGGCTCATGTGATGCTGTGCTGTAATCGGAGCGGTGGCTTGGGAGACGGACACAAGTGACCATTAACTCGTGGAGGCATGTGGGTGGGGCGGTGATGAACAGGATGGACTCCCTTTAGCTGGCGACAGTAGTCGAAGCGGGTTCCGCAGAGGCTCCCCGTGTCGCGCAGGACACAAATGTATATTTTTTTGCTTAGGCATCACATCTCCAGTTATACATGAATGCGCTGGGCATAACTGAAAGAATCTGCTGAGCGTTTAATAGTAGTAATGTAGCGGTATTGTTGCCTCTTGTCGTGTGCCTGACTGAAAAATTGCTTAATGTAGCGGCACAAATGAAGCAGGGCTGTGCGCTTCTCACTTAAGAGCCTGCTGTTCTGCCATCTGGATACATCGTGCGCGCACACACATTAGAACATCTAATCATAGGGGCAACCGAGTGCAATTGTGAAGCAACCCGGCATTTGTTATGGGGGTGTTTGCAGCCACCGTCCAAAGGATGCATGATATATGAGTTATTGCTATATTGTTGCTTAGGTGACACATTTCCATCCTAAGCTGCTCGCTGGTTTCCAAATTTATGAGTTTGTGGCTTGGTTATATGTTGTGTACTTTTTTGCTGAGGCTTTGCTTCTTTGCAATGGGTCCCTCTAAACACCAGAACCGGCAAATGCACGCGGTTTCTGTTCCAGCTGCTAGTCTAGTCGTGGTCACGTGATGTTTCTGACGATTTAAAGGTTTTTGAGAACGTTTGAAAAGCCTTCTGGACGAGTGGGAAACCTGCTTTGATGGTCTTTGATGTGTAAGCAGAATGGAGTGGGTATTTCTGCGTGATGCATAGGACAGTACGGCTTGGGATGGCCTCCAACCCCACCTACCCCCACTTCCAGGATGACTCAGGACTGGCGCGCTCCACAAATGCTGAGGGTGGATGGTTTGTGCATTCTGTGCCAGCGCCGCGATTAGCCTCCGAATAAGCGCGCTTATGTCGTCAGCTGTCGCGGTCGCTGAGTGATGCGCTTGCAGACTGCGTACTTGCGCGTCTGCTCCGACTAGGCAGATCGGTACGCACATTCAGGATAGTGGGTAGCCTGTTATGTTGTAGCTATAGGCCGGTGTTTTACTGTGTTTCTGCTCTTGCCTTCATCCTTGGACGTCATTAACTTTCGAGTAAACACATTTGGGATTTTTTTTATATATGGGAACGTGCATCATTTTGCATATTTTCAAAACTTGATGAGTTCCCTAATCATTTTATCTTGCAGACTTTTATCCAAAGCAACATACACTTTGAGAAACCAAGGTCAGACAGTCCCTGGAGCAGGGATTAAGGGTCTTACTCAGGGACCCAGTAGTGGCCTGGCAGACCTTCCAGTCACAGGCACTGCATCCTAAGCTGCTGAGCCAAGCCTCCTGCTAACACCCAAAGACATCAGCTACTCTTGTTTTAAAGAGCCTAATAGGTCTCATTAAAGGCAATGCTTACTTGGCCAAACTGTACAGTACATTCAGGTGCCTTTGGGAGAGCCTGCACGGTTTGTGGAAAGGAGTGTCATTAGCAGAAGGGATGGTGCAGTGGTGTATTCATGCCACCAGGGGCACCCTCACTATCAGGCTCTTTATTAACAACCCTGCTGTCACATCAGCTGCTTGCACGGGGACCTGGTCCTTTTCATTTCGGTAGGAGATGACAGCAGTTGCGATCTGCGACCCTGATGACACCTTCACCTCCTGAAATCAGTTCAGCTGTCAGAAATTAAGAAATTGGGCAGCTTTTTTTTTTTTTTTTTAAGTCCACGTGGCTTCTGTCATGTTTCCCAGCCAACACGTTGCTGTAATCAAATCATTTCAAAATGTGTAAAGTTTTTGATGTTCAAGGTATTTGTTCGTGTAAAAATGCTCATTAGAATGTCTCCCTGTTTAAAAACGCTGCCTTTCCTGGATGTTCATTCATTGACTGGTTAGCTTTATGTTACGGATGCATTTGCGTGTTACAGGAATGTGACGGGATGCTAATTGTCTTGCTGTAGAGACCACAACAAGCCCCGCAAAGGACAATTACAGGATGAACCGCTACAAGAACAAGGCACTGAACCTTGACGAGATGCGTCGGCGGCGGGAAGAGGAGGGAATCCAGCTCAGGAAGCAGAAGCGGGAGCAGCAGGTAGGGGGCGCTCTGTGGCTCACTTTCCCTCAGTCTGTCTGGGGAAATGGTGCATGCTTATGGTGTTTGTGGATATGCAAACGTTTTAAATATTTAATGTAATAAAATGGCTGCGTTCTTTCCTAAGCCTGGTATTGAATAACATAGAAATGGAAACGATTTAGGTTTGTGTCAATAGAGAATTTCAGTATCTCTATTCGGTGGTATTAAGTTTAGAAAGTTCTAGATGGTGTTTGTGTGGTGACTGTCCATGTACATGGGGGCAGCTCTTCAAGAGGAGGAATGTGGAGATACTGAATGAGGAGGACGGCATGCTGGACAGCCCCCTCATGGATCACTTCATCAGTTCCACAACCACGGGGGTGAGTCTCTGTCTCTTGCCCCATGGTACAGTGTCTCTAAATGAGAAATCAGAGCTAAAGCCTGGTAGGTCAAATGGAGACTTGAGGTTTCTGAAACGGAAACAGCATGTGTTGGCTTTGCAGTTATGGCCGCTGTTGGGTAGGGATGCTCCGATCGATCGGCCGAAGATCGGTATCGGCCGATAACATTTTATGACTCAATCGGTACTCGTTAAACTTGGCCGATCTTAGGAACCGATCACAATTGATGACGTCAATGTGTGAGGACGTACACGAT
>JABFDZ020000050.1:12849539-12861858 GCA_019775955.2 Pollimyrus isidori | reverse complement strand
TAGTTAAGTTCTCCCCAAGCGAGCTTGATGGGCCGAATGGCCTCCTCTCGTTTGTATAGTTCTTATGTTCTTAAGTGGTTTTGTTTGTTTTACTTTTCTGCCTCAGAATTTAAAAAAGTTTTTAAGAGACCAAGAATAGAGGAAGTTACCTTATTGCAGTCAGTTCTGTCCTGCTTTATTTTGTTTGCCCTTTAACATATTTGCAATATTATATAGTTTTGCAAATTGTTACATTATTATATGATTTTGTTCATTTGAGCTATGTTTCTTTAAACTTAGTTGAATATCAATAACCTTTTATAATTTTAAGCGAATTTTGTATGCAAACAGTAACATTTGTTGGAAAATAAGTATTTGTTTACTAATATTGTTTATTTCAATGTATTGATTCTGTCAGGATTATTTTTATTTTGATTATTACATGGAACAGCATTGTGAAACTATAATATTGATAATTATCGATATCGGTCAATACAGGAAAAAATATTGTGATAATTTGTTTTGCCATATCACCCAGCTCTAGGCAACAGCATCTTCAGTGCTACCTCTTGGCCAGGGGTGTCAAACTGCAGTCCTGGGGGGCCGGAGCCCGGTGTCCCTGTTTCACCACAAATGATTCCGCTCCAGAGCTGTGTGGTAATTGGCACGAGGAGTTGAATCTGGTGTGTTAAATGAGGGGAAACCCAGAAATGTGCTGGGCTCTGCCCCCCAGGACTGCAGTTTGACACCCCTGCTTTAGGCTAACCCCAGACACGCCCTATATGATTAAACCAGGCTTTGGCTTCCAGCTCCACAGAAGCTGACGGGTCACCCTCTCTATCCACAGCTCCTGAAGGAAGCTGTGGAATCCCAAAGGATGTGTGAGCTGATGAAGCAGCAGGAGGTCCACCTGAAGCAGCAGGTGAGGCCGGGCTCTGGCCGTCGGCGGGAAGCCTTAGCGACAGGATACGTGGTCTCCAGGGTTCCCCTTTCTCCTCTCCCTAGTTGTCCTTGTACACGGAGAAGTTCGAGGAGTTCCAGAACACGCTCTCCAAAAGCAACGAGGTGTTCACCACGTTCAAGCAGGAGATGGAGAAGGTGAGTGGCCCCTAGCCCCGCTCCGGTGTCCTGTAGGTCTCCCTGGGGGGCCGTGGTCACTCCATGTCTGTGCTCGGCCGCAGATGACGAAGAAGATAAAGAAGCTGGAGAAGGAGACGACGATGTACCGCTCCAGGTGGGAGAGCAGCAACAGGGCTCTGCTGGAGATGGCGGAGGAGGTAGCTGCCGTCGATCGCCCACTCGCACTCACCTGCTCTCCCTCCCCCTGATCAGCAGAGCTTTGACCTCTTCCTGCACCAAGGGCAGAGACACATGACCACACTGGTTTATTTAACCTAAGTATCTCCATTGTCATCTGGGGCCGTATGATCCATGGGTCAAACACTGAGATGAAATTACGATCTTGTTGGTCATGGTGTAAGAAAAAGAGTACAACTGTAAACACGACATTGAGACGTGGACAAAAGACAGACAGTAGTTTTGCAAATGGCCGTTGAAAATGAATGCAAAGAAATTAGCAGTAAGACACCATTGGCTCAGGGACCTGAGATGGGCCACTGCACCGGGTCACACCGTCATAATGCCAAGACCCTTTCAGAAACTGACATTAATAAGGAAGCATGCTTATGTATAACACTGCATGTCATTGGCCGTCCCATTCGGGCTCTTAGCTGATTGGCTGACGCGCCGCAATGTCGCTGTGTCTGTGCAGAAGACAGTGCGCGAGAAGGAGCTGGAGTGCCTGCAGGGGAAGGTGCAGCGGCTGGAGAGGCTGTGCCGGGCGCTGCAGACGGAGCGCAACGAGCTCAGCAAGCGGGTGCAGGGCGTGGGGGGCCCGGGGGAGGCCGGCGAGCTCGGGCCCAGAGACACTGAGGAGGGGGGCTCTCCCGGCAGCCCAGAGCCAGAATGCACCCCCACCCCCCCAGCGTGCCCGCCAGCCAGTGACTGTGGCCCGGAGCTGGAGGCGGAGTCCAGCACCCTGGCGGCTCAGGACTGAGCCCCCCCAACCCCCCCCCGCCCCCAACTGCTTTTCTTTTCTCTCCATATTCTTCCAGAGCACGCCAGTCTCTTCTAAGGGCAAAACCACGTCTGTCAAGGAAAAAAATCTTAGTTGAACCCCCCCATAATGGAAGAGTGCTGCTGTTTGTGAATGCAGAGCGTCTGGGGTCTGCCTGCGCTTTCCTCTTTCCCCTCTATGTCGGGTCCCTTTACACAAGCCGCCCCTGATCTCTGCACTCTGCAGGAGGGCCTGCTCCTTTCCCGGCATGGCTGCTGCATCGTCTGAACGGGCGACATCCATCCCTCTTTCCTTATCCGCTGCCTTAACCTGTGCGCTGGGGGGGGGCCTAACACCGGCACCGTCCCCTTAAGCCGCTTCGGGTTCAGAAACCACAGCATTTCCTCATTTCTCTTCTGAAGACCGACGGGCTGCATTCAGAAGCGTGTGTCACGTAGCGTGTGTCATGTAACGGCCAGGTGCTCTTCAGTTTTACTCTGTTCTCCATATCAGTCTGTTTTTGACACCTTTAAGTGTTGCACAAATCAGCTGACATGCAGGTTGTTTATATTTTATAAGACTATTTGCCACATATAGATCAAATTGCACTAGATTTATTATATAATCTTGTGTACTAATGCTAACAAATGATTGCTATTCTTGGACCAATTCATAGCTGTTATCTTTCCTATAAAATGCTTCCCATACAAATGAGATTAAATAATTAAAATACTATTGGTTTGTTTTTGTGTTGTTTATGCATATGGGGTTAGGTCAAATTGGTCAGTCTTCTGCACGACCAAAACAAAAACCGATTTGGTCAAATGTTAAAATGTCGTCTCATTTCTTCCTCCTCGTTTTTGGGTGTTGGATCACTCTTCATTGTGTTCTGCAGACGGTCTCCCTCCCAGCTTTTCTCGTGAAAGGATCATGGAACCTGAATGTACTAACGATATTTATTTTCTGACATTAGCGGCACAGAAGCGTTTTATCATTGGTGTCCACGTGTTTGGTTTGTTTTTGCACTCTCCATTTTCGTGTGTCATCTCACCGGTAGACTTTTTAGAATTCACAGGATCCTCATTTCTGTACTTTTCATATCTATTAACCAGGTACCAAAGACTGCATTGCTCTTCTGACCTCTGAAGTTTGCTGTACTGTATCTGTGTTTGTACTGTCCGCATTTAAAATAAAACACCTCAGTTTTTATGCTTTTGTTTCACTTAGGCCGTGTATTCAGGTGACACTGTTCACCTCCAGTGGGCTGGTGGTCATGTGACACTGCTGCTTCCTCTCGCAGGTCGGCTGGAGTTCAGCGTTCGGTTTTTTTCGGCTGTCTGTGCTCCGTGACGCTTAAGCTTTCAATAAAAGCGATCATGCCTTTGCCTTTAGTGCCTGTCAGGTGTGATAATGAAACCAGTTGTACTGGCAAATCATTGTTTCAGTTCATTTAAAAGCATGGTGGGGTGGTTGATTTCACGGTCCAGGTGCACGTGTGGCAGAGGATGGAACCCTAATGGCCACATGGGGGCAGTGTGGTCCTGCACACGGAAAGAGGCACCTGCCGTATACAATTATCCATCTTTGTCTTATGCCAACTAATCATGTAACTGTGCTTAAAATGCATGAATCCCATCTGCCCCAATTCTCTTTTACACTCTTGTCTCCTCCCACAGTTTAAAATGTAGGCAAATTGGTTTGTTTAAATTGCCCGTTATGCATCCTGGATGGCCATGAACGCCTCACGCCTCGTACTCCCCAGGGTGAACTACAGGCTTACCGCAGCCCTCACTGCATACACGGAAATGAGAGACGGGTGCATGATTGTTCCATTGTCAGAAGTTAACTTTAAGATAATATGACGAGTAATATTTGATATCCAATATACATTTCACAAAAGATGACATTCGGTACAGTGAGAGATCATACACTGTAAACAGGTATCCATTGCAAGATGCTTTTTTCCCAGGTATAAAATGTTTCTCACCAAGGTTAAAAAAGAGACCTGTGGGGTGGCACAGAGGTTGACACTGTCACCTCACACTTGTGCCACCACGGTTTGGATCTCCGCCATTGTTCCAATCCTCCCGAAACCCCCAGCATCCTCCTGACATGATATATTCAGCTACATAGTTCTGACACCGTGTTTAGGGCAGGGTTCTTGGATTCCGGTCCTGGATTCTGATCCAGATTGCTAATTTCCTTGTTCAAATACACCTACTAAACTTGGTAATTAGATAATTAAGATGTATTAGATCAGATAAATATGCAAACTGTGCTGGATTCTGGCCTAGGGACCACAACTGGGGAACTCCCCAGGACCAGCACATTATGGAAGTCTGGGGTCAAGAGGTCAGGAGATAGAAAAGCAAGGTTTAAAGGGCTTCAAAAACAGGAAAAGACTGCAACTGATGGAAATGTACCCCAGACAACATGGCTCAGATGTTTGATTTCTGAGAGGCTGGAAGGGACATGCATCTGTGATGTTGATTTTGTGAGGCAGCAGAACACCAACCTCCCCCACAGCAGATTACCACCAACTACTTCATTTCTGGATTATCCAGCACGGTAGACACAGTGATAACCAGGCAGTGGGGTGGAACAACCTGGACTTAGCGGATGCTGATCAATTAAAATACAGTGGTACCTCGGTTCTCGAACTCACTAGAACTCGAATTTCTTGAAAGTCAAACAAACCAGTTTAACCTAGAACTCGATCTGAATATCAGAAGTCGAACCGTGAACGCTGACCTAATATGAATTGTACGCACTAGGAAATGAGTCATACTACAATGCAATTCTTACCTGAATGCCTTCTTCACAGACTGGACGATTAACCAAATAAAGGAGCGCAATATTACAGTAACAATAAATAAACCACTAACTTACGTGTACTATTAGAGCATTTATGTAATTTATTTAAACTTTATTTTACCAGGTAAATTAACTGAAAACCAGTTCTCACTGCTTTACGTGATATTCGGGGGAAATAGCAGATTACGCATCAGAACTGCCTGGGATACAAACATCATGTGTGTAACTAATCACTTCAACCAATAAGGGCAAAGGTGTGTCGACATGGAGGCAGTTCCAGTTTGTGCAGTAGAGTGAGAGGTTGCAATGCATCTAACCGTAATGCGTTGCTTCAGGACCAGAATGCGTTGCTTTAAGCCAGCGCTGTAAGCAAGTGAAACGCACCCAATGACCGGACTGGGGAAACAAACTGAAACGCAGACTTAATACAGAGGACTAATGATAATGGCCAGAAACAGCTGATCACATGGGCATCCCACACAAGGTTAACGAGTTGTGAATTTTTTCACAAATCAAATGTGGTCAGTGTATGTATTAGTCAGATGGTGGGGAAAAATCACCGTTTTTACACATAAACTTCACTAATAATGAACATACCCCCATAAATCACAATTTCCATGTTGTTTTTGACAAAACATGAGTTGTCGAAAAATTCACAAATGTATTTATTCACACATTATCAGCTATATGGCCAATGCCATAGCAATCAGTCTTTTATTAATAACAATGAAAACATTTCCTTTCACATGTGAGAACAGTTAAATTGCATTTGTACAGTATTGACAAAACCATTTAGTGTTACTTTTAGTGACTGACTGTATTTCCTTCTCAATCAGGTCTGTGCACTTTGTATCAGTCCAAAGCATGTAAGCATCACACTGAATCTGTATGACAATAATTCATTTACAAATTAAATTCATGTTATTTTTATTTTAACTTCAAAACAGAATATAAATATTAGTCCTTCATGCTGTCACATTCTGTATATTTTAGTAGTTTAATATATGTATGTTTTTTAATTATATATTTTAAGTATAATATACATACCCAAGGTTATTTCCCTGCTGTCGCTTTCAGGCCACACAACTGGCAAAGATCATTAGCTGGCTCTGTTATTCGGAAGATGGCATACAGATTTTGACTTATTTTTTACTTTCTTTATTTAACAGTTATTGTGACTAAATCACTAAGACTAAACTAATTGTTCTGTAGTTTTGTAACATGTATAATTTTATTTCAAATGTAAATCGTCAACTACACAGTAAATGAGACATAACTATCAATAGACATTCATGTAAAATTTCACAATAATGAGGAAGAGAAAGAGGTAAGGATGAAATTTAAAGACATTTTATGAACCGACATGAACAATACAGACAAAAATATTGGGACACCTGGCCAATACACCTACTGGAAATTTTATGACATTCATAGAATCGTCTTTACTGTCATTGCACAAGTACAACGAAATTTAAAGTGCCATCCCTCAATGCAACACACACACACATTTCCACAAAGCGTACATTCTGTTCTTGCACGATCCACGATTATTGCACGATTTTTGCAAACCCATGGGCCTCAGTATGGAGTTGGTCCCCCTTCTCTTCTGGGAAGCCTTTCCACAAGATTTTTGAGTGTGTCTGTGGGAATTTTTGCCCATTCATCCAGAAGAGCATTTCTGAGGTCAGGCATTGATGTTGGATGTGAAGACCTGGATCACAGTTTTCATTCTAGTTCATCCCAAAATGATTGATGGGGTTGTGGTCAGGGATCTGTACCGACCAGTCAAGTTCTTCCACACCAAACTCACCCAGCCATGTCTGTATGGATTGCTTTGCACACTGGGACACAGCCATACTGGAACAGAAAAGGGCCTTCCCCAAACTGTTCCCACAAAGTTGTAAGCACAGAATTGTCTAAAATGTCCAACCCCATGCTCTGTTACTTTACGTGGTCTGCCACTTTGTGGCTGAGTTTCTGTTGTTCCTAAATGCTTCCACTTTGGAATAATACCACTTACAGCTGACAGTGGAAAATCTAGCAGGGATGAAACCAGCTTATTGAAAAGGTACCATCCTATGACAGTACCATTCTTCAATTCACCGAGCTCTTCAGAATGACCCATTCTTTCACTGTTTGTAAACCTGACTGCATGGCTACGTGCTTCATTTTATATACCTGTGGAAGTGGGTCTGAATTAAACACCTGACTTTTGTCCGTATAGTATTCATATGTAGTATGGATACTGTATTGCTGCCAAACTAACCCCTCCATTTTTCCAAAGCTGGCTTAAGCAATGTGCATGACTAATTTAATAAGAATACAAAATCTTGCCTGAGGAGGCCAAAATGGTGGTTGCTATCCTTTCCCGCAAGCACTTGACACCATTTAGTGTTCCGTCTATGTTGATTTCACTTAGTATCTCGAGGAACATCTTTACGATATCCTCTCCAATCTGAAAATAGACTGTTATGGAAAAATTCATTATGAAGAAATTGGATATGAGTTTGTACTTTGAGGGAGTGTAATAATAATAATAATAATATAAAAATAATATAAAAATACCTATCAAATCGCTCAAGGGAGCGGTGCAAAGTGAAAGCTATCAAATCGAACTGGGTCATCTTGACTCTCTACCAACACAACTATGCCGCTAACGCCACTATAACAACACCGCCCCCCCCACAAAAAAATCCGCCAGACAAACACCAGAAGGAAGAAAAGGATAGTAATTGTCATTTTGTTCTTTTGCTTTCACTTAGGGAAAAGTTTAGCTTGGGACGTTTCGATAGTATTTTTGTTTGTTACTTTGGCGTGTCACTCCTGAAGTCTGTTGCACCTCTTGTTGTAAACGTGTCTGTGAAAAAATATAAAAATATACAAAAAAAGATCCCTTCGTTTCCCTTTCCCTGTCCCCTGCTTGTCCCGTTCTCCCTCTCCCTCTCCTCTACCTTTCTGACGTTCCCCAACCCTAGACTGGGGATCGTAACAATGACAAGACAGGGAAAACACCCAGATAAAATATATTAGACAAAATTATTTCTGCTATCTCGGGCATATAATGAAATGTAAAAGTTTATTATAATAGAATAATAGACATGAATGTTTATATGTTGTCTCTTATTATTGCTAATATCCATGTTATAATGAATATGTAATTTACAAAGAAAAACAAGACAAAAAGAAGGGCACAACCACCTGTGTTTGTGAACTTTTCCACAAATCATGTTCTGCCAAAAACAACATGGAAATTGTGATTTATGAGGGTATGTTCACTATTAGTGAAGTTCATGTATACAAACAGTACTTTTTCCCTACCAGCTGACATACATACACTGACCTATGACTTACTGACCACATTTGATTTGTGAAAAAAAATCACAAATAGACTGATTACTTTGAGCCTAGTTTTGTCCTTCTGGGCCACTTTCTTAAGGTGTTTTTGCCTTTCTGCCTTTGACCTGTGATGTAGTCCATGTATTGCTATGGCATGTGACGTGTTGTTAATCCCAACGGTCTCAGCACTTATCAGTCACTGGCAGACGAACTGAGGACTGTGAAAAAATTCAGAAATCAGCCTGATTAGACCTGTTTATATGGTGAAGTTTTTTTATTATTCGTGTTTGGCAATAAAAAGACATAGTATAATATCGGCCGATTTCAGGGTGGGGAATGACGTATTCCGAACTAACAAATCACGAATAACAAAATGCCACTGTGTTTACTAGTTTACCTCTCCACACTGTGGAGATGGACTCAAAGGAATCCCGAATCGCAAACTGCAAACTATCCTTATCGCGGTGGACATTAGGATAAGATCTTTATCGTTTTGGAAGCCATTAAGAAAAAAAAGCTCTTCTTGTTTTATCATGTTCATTTTGTGTTTAAATGCTTAAAAAAACATTTAGGTGTAATTTTTTTTTTTTGGAGAGGGGGGGGCATTAATTCATTCGATCAGGAGTCGAATTTTTTAGGACTCGATCCGGATTAAGTTCGAGAACCGAGGTACCACTGTGTAACAGTTAATTATCATTCATTAATATATAAATAAAACTTGACCCCACATAGTATTACTCTGTTTCTACCAGATGAAGGAAACACTTCCTTATGCTGCTAGAGAGCACACAAAAGGGAGTGGGTCTCAATGGATTTCGTCAATAGAAATGTGTAAGAACAGTTCACAGCAAACAAAATAAAAATAAAATGTTTAAAATAAACATACACTCAAATGGAGGTTCACTAAAAAAAATTAACAGATTAACCTGATTGGTCAGCTAAATCTCACAAGTATCTAAGGAAATGTATGCTGGGACATTGTTTTTCCCATTTGAAAATGTTGGCTATTGTTGGCTATTGACCCCAGTACACATGCCATGTACAAACATGCTGACCGAATAGGACTCACCGTAGCTGTATTGTACCAGGTGGTTTAGCTGACCTTGGCTTAACGGACCAGAACATGCAGCCAAAGCACTAATGCCATGCAACCTCCCTCAAGTAACAGGCTGTATAAATTAAGATCAATTGGATCCATAGGATGGCATGGTTTGGAGAACTGATTTCAAGGGACAGACCACCTGATCACCACTATACAACCATCACTGATTGTATTTTCTTTTAAATGTCTGTAAAGCACTCTAAACCCTGTGCTAAAACAGGGCTTCATATAGTGATTGAACGGCAGGTGCAGGCATTCAGCATGAAATGCGACAGTTAAGATAAAACTACAATAAACCAGAAATCAAATTTTATTCCCCACACAAAAATACCTTGAGGAAATTGTTAATGTTTAACACGCAGTACAGGAAAACTGACCAATTCCGTTGGATTGCTTAAGAGTTTTAAAAAAATATATAACGAATGCTAATGTAATCAGCCTTTGATACCCAACTTACTAGGTTTGGGCTGTTGGGACTTCATTTCCAGTGTTCAGGTTCAGACACTAAGTGGAATTCAGCAGTTGAGCAAACAGTGGGTTCTGACTTGGCCACATTAGCATGGTTTAGTTAAGGTTCCCTGTGCAAATGTTTTGGCAAAGACTTAGCCAGACAAGTCAACAGATCACTCCACTTTCTCAGGCACTACTCACAGGAACTACAGCCCCCAAGTGGCTTTTGTACACAGTTCCTATTTTATAAAGGTAATTTCTAAAGTACTAAAGACAATGTCCAAAACTGAACACAGAACCAAACCTAAAGAACTGAATCGAACTTTATAGACATCCCACTACATCATTTACCCCAGAAAGACTGCAGTACAGCAACAGCAAAACAAAACAAAAACAGCAAAGAACATATTTTCAGATCGGTCCTTTATTTTTCTTTACCAAATCAATTTTGTAATAAACAGGCATGTCACAACCACCAATTCTATTCAAATAGTAAAATCTGAAGTTCATTCACAAGGCCAGATTCCCTACTAAGGGGTATTTTTCAAATTCAATAGAATACGGTAATAAAAACACTAATGTTAAAAAAGGTACAGAATGCCGTGTAGAGCTTTAACCAGAATTCTCTTTATCAAAATACTAAAAAGGGAAGATAGAATGACGAGTGAGAAGAGAGTTTTGCCCATGATTTAAATAACTTAACAGTAACCTGAACAGTAAAGAACTCTCTGAGATCATTTGCCTCGAGCCCTGCATATTTTGGAGAACTCGTATAAAAATAAAAAAGAAAACTAAACATTTACACTTGCTTTAAACAGAACACAGTACACAAAAGTTTAACTAACCGGCTCGGGGAGGGAAAATACAAAAAAAAAAAATAAAAAAATTAGCATTTCAAGTAAATGCCAAACCTTTTCAAGTTGTTAAAGCACAAAGAGTAAAATGCATTTCCGAAAATAATTTACAGTCCATTGCAGCTGGCTGCCTCACTCCAACGGCGGGGCCTGGCCTCACTCCGCCTGCGTGTGCCCCACGCTCACCCAGTCCTCACGCACTCTTCATCTCCTCCTTTGCCCTGCCATTTAACAAGCGGCTGAAGTTAGCATTTATTATGGGTTTTACAGATGAACAGACAAGACAGGCAGCTCAAGAGATTCTCTGCGGCCTGTTTGTCACTGATAAGTGGCAGGTAGACCAAGCACCACAAGAAAAGGCCCAGAGGCCAAAGCACAGACAGGGTCCTGCAGAGTGAGCCAACCTGAAGCCTTACCAGAACAAAGCTACTATTACCGGCAATTAGGAATTAGGAAAATCGCAACAGTGAAAATATTACGTAGAAGTGAATGGAGCACCTACTCCTTTGTGTCCATGCTCTCCTCAGAAGTCTTTTCTTCTTTGACATCTGAAGACAGAACGCAGAGGGGCGTCAGGAACAGCACAGGCCAAAAACCTTTAGATTCAATCCTCACTAGCAACTCTAAACGTCTTAAACCGACAGGCTAAATCTGCTGAGATGGCGAATACCCCCCCAGACCCTGAGCAGCTGCTCCTTCTGCAGAACACTCGCTTACCTTTCTCCTCCCCATCCTTCTCCTCCTCGGTCTTCACCCGCTTTGACTTCTTGAAATTGGCTGCGTTCCGGCGGCCGCCTTGGCCCTCGTCTTCCGAATCGGAGAATTCCTCATCGCAGGCTATCCTCTTGTCATGGGCACGCGCTGGGAGAGAGATCCAGATGTGAGAGAGATGTGCATCCCCGCGGCCATCAAAAGCTACCCTGACCAGGCCAAAGCATGCGCCAACCACATGATCTCGCAGACCACATACAAAGGAAAATCACTGAGAATTGCTTGACTGGTTAGCAAATGATGTTCAGGGAGAACTGATTCATTACAGAAGTATTTTAAAAATGACTGGAGTGGGAAAGTACATAAACCCGAAGGTTTAATGAGACCGTGGTCGGTCCGCAAAGGCAAGGAGGGAGGAGGTGCCACTGACTGGAAATTCGCTTTTCAGGGTCGTCCTCTTCTTCATCCCCGCTGTCCTCCTGCACAGCATCTTCGGGGATGGCCTGCATCTGCACTCCAGGGGCGTGGGGCAGCATGCGGAGGTTCTCAAACAGCCGCTGCCTGCAGGAGACAGGAGCTGCAGGTCACACACTGCACCATGGGGCAGCCGGGTACGGGAGATACCCAGGAGTCCAACAAGGGCGCTCCTCCACAGCCGCCAAGAATCGAGCCGCACAGGAAACTGATGGTTTTCCACTGTCAATGATGGGAGCTGCAGCCGAGCCTAACCTGCGCTGACATGGCGCTGCTAGCAAACCTGAGCTGGTCCCGTACTCCACTCTAACTGGCAACAGCGGGTCACAAGTGCTGTAGCACTAAACCCAGATAAATCACCAACTTTTGAAACACCGCCCAGATGCCTGGAGAAGGGGCTAAAAAGAGGCTTTGTCTGGGGAAACCAGACAAATGATAACCCTAAGAATGGATTTAGAACACAAGTACTATACAAACGAGAGGAGGCCATTCGGCCCATCAAGCTCGCTTGGGGAGAACTTAACTAATAGCTGAGAGTTGTTA